>JBAMBQ010002360.1:0-12924 GCA_037044495.1 Stegana nigrithorax
ACCTTATTTCTGAAATAAACCTCATTTTTGAAACAAACCTTATTTCTGAAACAAACCTTTTTTTTGAAACAAACCTTATTTTTGAAACAATCCTTATTTCTGATACAAACCTTATTTCTGAAACACACCTTTTTTCTGAAGAAAACCTTATTTTTGAAACAAACCTTATTTTCGAAACAAACCTTATTTCTGAAAGAAAACTTATTTCTGAAACAAACATACACTTTGTGCGGACGATGATTTAATTGTAATTTGATCCGTTAGTTGAAGGCTAAGCTAATGTAAACGTAAAGACGCGTCGTCCACTTAGCAGCCTATGCGCGAACATTAGAAATATGTTACGCTTGCAATTATATGCTCAATAGCTTGGGCATGTAAACGTTTCATTAAGCTAAGCTAGCCAAAACAAAAAATAAAACAAATAAACAAAAAATCGTTTTATGCGTACGACTGTCCATTTGTGGTGTGCAGTTGATAGTTGCTTGCGCATGTCCGTCTGTGGTGGTACAATACAGAGGTGGTGGTGGGGTGAAGGGGTGGCATGGTGGCTAGGTTGCGGTAATAGAGTAACGTTTGAAGATGTATAGTGGTGACGGGGTGGCGGGCTGGCGGCAATAGAATAACGTTTGTACATAGACTGGCAGTCTGTGGTGGCAGGCACTCATTAGGCACGTCAATGTATGTTTATTTGAATATAAGAAACTGTCCATTTAAATGGAATCATCCGTCCTGTCAATTGTTAGAATTGTCTACATATATATCATTGTCCCGTCGTTTGTGCTGCGCGATCTTTGTATATTGATCTTTCAACAAAATTATAAATAAACAAAAGATTCAGCAGCTTACAACAATAACAATCGGCATTAGCATCGAGATTTCCCCTTTTCATTGGTTTTGAGATTTCCTCGTCCCTTCCCCTTTCAGAATTACCCCGTAAATTGCTCCGGAGCCAGAACTCTCAGTTCCTATCTAGTCAGGCCGAAATTTGAACATCAATATATCATAATTTTTGGCGGTTTTCACAGATGATTATTTTTTTTGAAAATAATGCGTATTCAAAGAATTTTTAAAAAAAGTTTATTGTTTTAATTTGATAATATATTTTTAATTTAAAAGAAAAATTTTATTATTAACAGATATTTTATATACGGAACATAATAAAGCATAATACATTAAATGAAGAACCAACATTCATAAATTTTGTATCAAAGAGCATTTGACAGCAGTTTAATGTAATGTACTAAACTGTCACAGCAATCCTCTAGTTCTTTTGGCCAGTTCGGCATGTATATTTTGATATATTTAATTTAATTACCAATTAGTTTGGATAAGCTAATTTTAAACCGCCCTTAAATCTGTTTAGCGAGTATGTTGTATATACATGACGCCTTAAAGACTAACTAACTACCCAGCAACCCCAAAAACAACCCTGGAAACGAATAGCTGCATAATGTACAAAATTTTACCTATAAAAACAAATTACAAGCAGTTATCAAATTCTAATTGATGCCTTACTAAAATTTTAATTACATTATACAGCTATTGTAACTAATATAGCCGTTTCTTTGATATTCCATGCCACTACCACATATGTAACGTTTGCCATAAAATAAATCTGAATTGCTCATTGAAGATCAGTGGTTGGCAACAGCTAGAAAAGTCAGTGAGGTCAATCAGTGTTCTGCTTAGTGCAACTGCAGCCAAGCAAGGCGTAGTTAGAGAAGAAAAAAAAAAGCACAAAAGCTCACGGCAGGAGTAGAATAAGATAGAGTGGAAGCAAGATATAGAAAAAAATGGAATTTTAAGCGGGGGTCAGAAAATAAAGTAGTTAGCTCATTTCTGACTAAGGGAGAGACAAAACACATGATAATCGCCCCGACACGGATACCCTACGCGGTATCATATAACGCGCAGGAATTTAGTACATGCTAATATGTAAAGTGCTAACGGCATCGAATCCAAATACGACGCTTCTATATAGCGAACGGGACTTGAGCCAACCTAACAGCCAAGTGCGGTTTTTTTTCTTTGCCAACGCCAACCAAGGCAACGGTGCATAAGCGACAAAAGCTGAGTTTTTGTTCTTTCTACCAACGCCAATCAAGGCAATGGTAAGGGTACACAGGTGGCAATAGTGGAGCGCAGTTTTTTTTTTTGCCAACGCCAGTGAGACGCCATCAGTGGGGACAAGCGTCGGTACACCATAGAAGCCGGGAGCAGTTGATGCCCTGACCACTAACTGGAGGATCGGTCAGCAGATGTCTGGTACCGAAGCATTTGTGACCAGCGGCGAAGGGAATTTTTTTTTTGACGAATGAGAAAGATTAAAAGAAAGATAAGAAGCAAAATAACATACAACTTTTGCAGTAAGCGCTAGCAAGAACAAGTCTTAGTAGTACGTTCTAGCAAGAACTAGTTTTGATTACGAGTATTAAGTAATATTAAGTAATATTTAGTAACCAATTCAATAGTAGTAAGTACTAGTAGTGACAAGTTTTGTTAGTGGTAAGTTTTTTTTTGTAATAAGTTTTTTTGTGAGGTAAGTCCTTTAGCAAGCTCTAGTATTAGCAAGCGATAAGATTTTTTTGGTTGTAGCAAGTGCTAGCTGGAAATAAGTTCTTGTAGTAAAAGCTAGTAGTTCTAAAATTGTTTGTAAATCCTATTTGTAAGAATTTTTTTTGTGGCAGTGATTTCTAGGTGACCTTAAGCTTTTTGCGTAAAGCTTTATTGGTTTCGTTTTGTTATTTTTCTTGGAGTTGCGTTTGACAGATGATGGGGCAATGCCCAGCACACAGCTTCCACTAGACTGCATGTTATGTAAGAGTAACTTATCCACAGAAGCACTGGTGAAAATCAAATGTGGGCAAGAGTTCCACAAATCCTGCATAAGTCTTCATGCACGATGCAGCAGGCTAAAAAAAGGGGAACAGGTCTCTAAAGCCCGTCAAGTAGAAACAATAACCAATACAGTAGCTCAAGCGATGCGAGCTATGCAGAATGAGTTATTGACTCAGCTGTCAGCGCAGGTGGCGCAGTTGGTGCAGACCAGCATGTCATTTTTTCGTAGGGCATCAATAGACAATGGGTTTCAAGCCACAAGATCGACTGGTGTGGGGGTGCCATCGCAGTCTGATTTCGGTAGGCAGCAAATGGCGTCGAATAAAGCGTATAACTTAGGCACACCAAGGAGCCTAATGTTAGATCTTTCGTTAAGGCCAGACAAAGTCGGCCATATTCTAAACGAGTGGCAGCTGCGATTCAGCGGTAATACCGAAGGGCTCAGCATCGACAATTTCTTGTAACGCGTCGAAGCACTCACGTATAAAACGCTAGAAGGGAATTTCTCGGTTCTTTGTAGTAATGCCAGTTTATTGTTTGACGATTGTGAGGCAAAGCGTAGGATATTTTGCTACGGATGCATGGCACCAAATATCTACAAGCCTTCGTGTACCCGGTACGAAAAAAACGGGAGACCGAACACACAACAGCGGCAGCCTCATTGTGTTCGGAAAAGCAAACCAACAGAATCAGAGGCGAAAGCATAAACAGCAAACTCATATTAACGGGCCAAGTCAAAGCAAATGATACTGAAACAGACGGGGATCAACCCAAGGGATGGCCTCCTCTGCTAAAGCCGATTAAATTTATTAATAATAATTAATTAATAAAATAATTTTTATCTAAAACTAAATCAAGAAGCAAAAAATGAATTTCTTTAAGAACATTAACGCTATTACGTATAAGAAAAACGATCAACGGCCCTATGCGGAAGATAAGTGCCTTAGGCGGGAAGTTAGCTGAACAACTTATTCAAAGAAAAATACCGTTCAAAAAGGCAGCAGAAGCAGTATGTACGGCTGATGGAAAAAAGCAGACAGTCGTCGGTAGGGTGAAGACTCCAATAGTATATGAAGATAGAGTTCAGGAATTAGAGTTTTACATAATACCAACTCTTGGACAAGACCTCTATCTGGGAAAAAATTTCTGGATCGCTTTTGGCCTACTTCCCTATAGTATGCAAATAGCGGAAATCAGTCCAAATTATCAGGAAATGATAGGAAAATTCCCCTCGTTTACCATTTCCGGTTTAGGAAAAACCGATTATCTGTGCCATGCTATTGATGTAAGTGAGGAGAAGCCCATCAAACAACGGCATTTCCCGGTATCGCCAGCCGTGGAAAAACTGCAATCGGCGGAAATCGATCGGATGTTTAAATTAGGAGTCGAAGAGTCCGAAAGTGCATGGTCGTCCCCTGTATTGCTAGTGCAAAAGCCGGGGAAAGTCCAACTCTGACTGGACAGCAGAAAAGTCAAAAAAACCAAAAAAGATGCATACTCGCTCCCGCAAACAGACGGGATATTAAGGCGGTTGCCAATGTAATGTTCATTAGTAGTTTGGATCTCAAGGATGCCTATTGGCAGATCCAAATAGATCCCGAAGCTAGAGAAAATACGGCTTCCATCATACCCGGGAAGCCGCTGTATCAGTATAAAGTGATGCCATTTGGCTTAACTAATGCATCCCAAACTATGACTCGGCTGATGGATAGAGTAATCCCAGCTGAACTCAGAAATGAAGTTTTTGTTCATCTCGATGATTTGTTAGTAGTATCGGACAGCTTCGACAGACATATGGAAGAGTTAACAATAGTAGCAGGTAACATAGAATCCGCCGCATTTACACTGAATGTGGAGAAAAGTCGATTCTGTATCAAATCAATATGGTATTTAGGGCACAGCTACGAAGAATTTCCTTTTGCCAAACTCCCTGAAGTCACTCCGTAGCTTCCTCGGAATGGTGGGATGGTATCGGAAGCTCATAAAAAACTTGGCTTCAGTGGCTGCGCCACTAACTGATTTATTGAAACGGCCAAAAAAATTCTTGATGACGCCTGAAGGCCAGAAGGCGTGCGAGGAACTTAAAGAGATGCTCTGTACGGCACCAGTTGGGTTTTCGGTTCAAGATAGAACATCGTAGTAGAATGCTTAATATTGTTTCAGGCGCATTATCTCTTTTAAATGAACAGGAGGTAGCGGCGATAGAAGCCGATCTCGGCCCATTTGTAGATCTCGAGTCGCCTGCGTTTAAAACGGAGGCCTATTCAGAATTCACCAGACGAATAGAAGCCATTACAGCCCGTAACGCTTGCCATAAAAGAAATCTGAATTGCTAATTGATGATCAGCTGTTGGTAATAGCTAGAAAAGTCAGTTAAGTCAACAAGTGTTCTGCTTAGTGCAGCTGCAGCTAAGCAGTGCATAGTTAGAGAAGGGAAAAAAAAAACGAGAGCACGAGACCTCACGGCAGGAGTAGAATAAGATAGAGTGGAAGCAAGATATAGAAAAAAATTGAATTTTAAGCGAGGGTCAGAAAATAAAGTAGTTAGTTCACTTCTGACTAAGGGAGAGGCAAAACACATGATAATCGCCCCGACAACCGATCCTACGCGGAATTTAGTACTTGCTTATATGTAAAGTGCTTACGGCATCAAATCCAAATACGACGGTTATATAAAGCGAACAATGCCACACAAGCGGCAGTAACGGATCATTTTTTTTTCTGTGAACGCCAACCAAGGCAACGGGGCATAAGCGACAAAAGCTGAGTTTTTTTCTTTCTGCCAACGCCAATAAAGACAATGGTAAGGGTATACAAGTGACAATAGCGGAGCGCAGTTTTTTTTTTTTGTCAACGCCAGTGAGACGCCATCAGTGGGGACAAGCGCCGGTACACCACAGAAGCCAGGAGCGATTGATGCCCTGTCCACTAACTGGGGGATTGGTCAGCAGATGTCTGGAACCGAAGCATTTGGGAACAGCGGAGAAGGAAATTTTTTTTTTGGTTATGTGACGCAATGAGCGCAAGTGCAAACATCAAGAGCGAAGAGAGTTAGTGACGTAAAACTGAATGTTTAAGTTTTTTTTTTTGCCTAAAATAAAAAAGGAAGGGGAATGAGTTAGAAATTTATTAGTTTTATTGTTAAATGCGAAGCATTTGCTTTATATTTTTTTTTTTTGTGAGTTCGCGATTGCTCTGTTTAAGTCTAAAAAGAAAAGAAAAAGGGCAGAATGAAGAAAAAAGCAAAACACAAGCCAGGAGACTGCAATATAATTTGTTTAGTTTCTTCTTACTCTCCTCCCTCATACAGCTCAATAAGTAATTGTAAATTTTTTTTTATATTTTTATATTTTTACGGCGCTTCACGTTCTGGCCTTACTCAAATAAAAAAAACGAGAAAAAATTTTTGGTGAAAAAAAAAAAAATGATGAAATGCATTAAAGTGTCATCTAACTTGCGCATGTCCGCTTTGTTCATACGTTTCATTGTGTTCTGTTAATTTCATATTATTATGCATCATTTTAATGATGATTGGCACTCGTTTTGAGCTCGGAAGGAAAAAGTTAAATAAAAAGAAAAAAAAACAAATCAAAACAAAACGTCCAAAACCAGAGCGGACACAAGAAAAAAAAAGAGAATAATAATTTGAAATGCACTTATTTATTGCATGTTCTATTTGTGCATTTAGTTTTCTTTCAAGAAAGAAAGTAATACAGTTACTTTTAATTTTGACTTGTTTGAATAATGTTATTACTAAGCAATATTAATATTTGTCGAAAAAGGTGAGGCGGCTGCATGGTTTGTTCCCTTTTTACTTCTGACAGGTAAACTTCAGGGTTGCCGGCTTAGCGTTTCTCGACCTTTCTATAATCTTTTACCCAGAAGTCCTGGCAACCCCGAAACGAGTAAAATTCCTATCGCTTCAGTAATCAGGCTTGCTTCCTGCCCCTGTAACTCTGTCTTATTGCAACACCTCTGCATCGGACCATGCTCGGTTAAAGCGCAACTCCTTGCTCTCTAACCTCGCTTTTATCAGAACGTGAAGTTCAGAAAGCATGTTGGGAAACATACATTACTACGTGACTTCATAATTCCAGACTGCTACGAAACCCCAAATGTCATGAATAAAGCACTGCATTTACAAATTGTTACAATTTCTGTATTTGTTTCAGGTACAGTATTCTCTTAACTATATTAGTGCTCCCCATGTTGATCTAGTTAATATCTGACACGGCTTTCCTGACTTATCACACGTCCTCGTGTACGCAAATCGAACTTTAAATTACATCATGTCCTGCTGGAAAACGAATTAAACTTTTCACTCATGGCATTTTCATTATTTCTATATTTAATAAATGATCTTTGACTCTTTCAGCTCTTTCGTACACAGCATACACCCACATTCTCACACACAAACTTATTCTCACAGTGTCTCCAAATGACTGTCTACTCGAACATTGAGCAATCACTTCTTTCATTTCACAGTTATCAGAATGTTGTAAGCTCTCTCGCGACGCCATGCACCACAGTGCCAGGATCTTCTCTTAGATCCACCGTCGCCTACACACAATGTCACAGTACAGTCGTGACCATTGCTGCTTGGACCCGTACAACACACACAATGTCACAGTACGGTCGTAACCATTGTTGCTTGTACCCTGTCACTGTAAATGATGTGATTGTCCCTTGACCGACGTCTTTTTCACAGTTGTCAAGCTCATCTGTTGACCGACGACTTTTTCACCGTCGTCAATCTCATCTGAAGTCACTCATCCATCCGGCATTCTTCTCAAACTTTCGTGTGGATACTTGTACGTTCGCCTACCAGTCAAAGATCTCAACAGATATCGGTCACCATCTAGTAACTCAGTTGCAACAAATGGTTTTTTATACTTCGGCTCCAATTTCGTTTGATGCCGTTTTTCATTTCTCAGCAAGACGTGATCGCTAACCTTATGCTTTACAATCTGAGCTTTATTTTTGTCTATTCTTTACTTTTCATATTCAGCATTTGTATCGATATTTTCTTTTGCCTTTGCCCTAACTACATTATAATCAACTTTATTTTCATCAACTACAGGCAGCATACCTAATGGTCTTGCTCGTACAATTCAAGGCTAGCTGAACCTCTTGCAACGCATCCTGCCATGATCGTTCGCTTGTCTCTACAGCCGTTAACATGCCTTTCATCGTGCTATGATGAATTTTTACTATATCTGTGTCACGTTATTGTTCTGCTATTAACTAATTATCGGTTATTGTAGCCAAGTCAATTCGTATTTCTGTCACTTTACTTATGGTTTTCGATGTTTCAGGGATGGGATTTTTTGACAAGAAATTTACATGAACCATTTGAGTTCCCTTTCGATACTCTACACTAAAGTCAAATGACTGCAGGTATGTCCACCATCGATGACTCCTAGGGGTCAACTCTGATTTAGTGCGACTTGCTTTCAGTGAGTTACAGTCTGTATATAGGGTAAATTTTCTACCCTGTAGATAATGTCGGAAATGTTTCATGGCATTGTACACCGCCAGTGTCTCTAGCTCATACGAATGATATTTTGATTCTGATGCTGACGTGTACTTGCTGTAATATTCGACTACACTACACTTGCCATCTATCTTGTGCATAAGCATGGCACCATAACCATCTGCACTCGCATTTGTATGCAGTTCAATCGGTAGTTGAGGGTTGAAAACCGTAAGAACGGGGTCGGTTGTTAGCACATGGATGATCTTCTGGCAAATTTCTTCGTGTTCCTCTCTCCAAACAAATTTGTTTGCTTGGAGGTTAAATGGTACAATGGTTTTATCTGCGAAGAGTAATTTAGACAGTTCGTTTAAACTACGAGGCTAATCCGATGAATTGTCTCAACTGGGTTGCCGAGCTTGGCTGAGGTAAGATGGACAGGGTTTCTATCTTACGAGGATTCGGTTAATTTAATCATCTCTAACAAAGATCCAAGGGTACTCTTTCCCGGTGCGAAAAAAATCACACTTCTTTACGTTAAATGAGAATCCCGCGTCTGACAAAGTTTTTAGTACTACGTTTAGTAGTACGATAATCTTTCAAATGCCTCTTCCTTTGATTATGCAACAATCAGAACGTCATCTATGTAGACTACCACATACGAGTATACTAGCTCATCCAACGCTCGTATAATGGCACGCTGAAATACTGATGACGCATTTTTCAACCCAAATGACATCGCTAAAAACTCATATTGTCCCTCAGGGGTCACAAACGCTTTTCGCTCAACAGAGTCGGGGTGAATCGGTATCTGATTAAATCCGCTAGCCATGTCAAGACTAGAAAAATATTTGCCACCTCGCAGTCGGTTTATTTGATCTGCTATTAACTGCAATGGATATTTATCGGACACTGTATTCGCGTTCAACTCGCGATAATCAATACACTATCTCTTGCTGCCATCTTTCTTCTTAACTAATAACATTTAACTGGCAAATGGCGAATTGCTCGGACGGATTACATTGGCCTTTATCATTTGCTCTATTTTGTCTCGAACTAGCAGCTTTTCATCTGCACTGAGTCGATAGGGGCGCCTTTGGACCGTCTTGTTTACATTTAACATATGAATTTCTAGTGCAACTGTAGTAGCACTTCTATTTGGCATATCCAGTTAGTTCTATGTTGATGTCAATTAAATTCTCTATACTACGTATACATGTCTCATTTTGTACAGCATTGAAAATTTTGGCTTTGTAAATATTAAATTCATCAGCCTCGATCATTACACCGTAACCAAGCTGCAATATTTCGCGACCAATCATGCCATGCTTTAAACAATTGTCCATCACTACATGAAACAGAATTTCGATATCTTTACTGTGGCCAAGATCTGTAAGTTGTTTCTTACAACATTATCACCTAACTTATCACAATCAAATTATCAAATCTTTTTTTCAACCAATCTGTTACACCAATTCTCTTTCATCAAAGAACAATCGACACCCGAATCAAAAAATAATGGAAAAAGTTCACCAGATTGATAGATTATGCATTTAGGCTCAAGTACCGCACACATGTCAACTCGCTTCTCATTGTTGTTGTTGCTCGTTGTTCCTGTTCCCTTCATACACGTGACACATGCGACCAAACTTGCCGCACTTGTAACACGTCACTCTTTTTTTTTTTTTTTTTTTTTGTCCAGTCATTGGTCTTCCAAAATGTTGTTTACCCGACTTTACGCTCTTTTCTTCAGACTCTCTCAATTCCTCGCTATATGCCCAAGTCTACCGTAACCATGACATTTAATTTGCACTTGCAATTTGTACTTCTTTCTATCTGGCCCCTCAGAATGTTCACGTCGTCTTGCACATGCATAAGGGTTTAGTTGCCGCTACAGGTCATTTCGCGTTTTTATCTTCGTTGTAAAAAGCAAACTCTGCAACCGAGTGTCGATTAGCATTGCGTGTGCCAATACGAACGAAGCCGCTATCTCTTCCTTGCTCATTGACTCCTATTTCGTCAGCAGTGACGTCATCAGTCGACTGCCGTATACTGACAGGTCTTCGTTCGACTTTGGACGGCCATTAAGAATGTTCAACAACATGGTGCATGTGAATATTAATGACAAACTAAAAAGCAATTTTCCAATGACGTCATGCAAACAATATGGTGGCGCCAACTAACGATAATGAGATCGTCCGAATTCTGTAACATCTTGGCGTCACCTTCATCCGGCCCTGGCTCGTCGACTAATGGTCGTGGGGGTCTTGCTCCTCCCATACATACATATGTTACCGTACTTTTTAATATATTTTTTTTATTATTTTCGTGTGCAAATTAAAATATATGAGATAACAATACGAAACAAAACTAGAAAGGCAGGGCGTAACTGACTATAGAAAATCCTGTACCCAATCCAAAGCAAAAAAAAAATTTTTTTTAGTAAAAGCCATTTTTCGGCTGATCGTTACTATGGCAGCTATATGTTATAGTAAACCGATATTTATCATATTCAAGAGTATGATTGGATAATTTAGTAACGATATCTTAATAAACAAAGAAGAAGGATATAAAAATAAAAACAATCTCTGCTTCCCCAGCCGATATACTAGTGAACGCAGCTCAGGTTAAAAGAGATTTAGAAAACAAAGTCGGGACAAAGAAAAATGAATCGGTCTATGATGTTCTTAGTGCCGATATCGCCCACCCTTGCATTGGCCGTTCCTGTGCCAAAAATTCTCTCTCTGTTGTCTTTCTATGCCAACCTACGATCTGGTGTGGACCCAAATTAAAGCACTCTTCCCACTTGCAAGTTTAATGCTTCAAACAAAAAGTAAATTCGTACAGGGAAAAATTCTAACATTATCGTAGCCCCGAAAAAAAAACAGATGATGTTATTAACTATGTGACATAAGGTTAATTTTACCTCAAAAAAAAAAAAAATTGATGTGGACAACCTACGGCGCTGAACAAAACAAAATTAATTCATGCGATGTAGAAAACATATAATTTCTTAATTAATAAAATATGTCGGAGATTAACTAGATCAACATGGGCAGCACCAATTTAGTTAAGAGAATACTGTACCTGATACAAATACAGAAATTGTAACAATTTGTAAACGCAGTGCTTTATTCATGACATCTGGGGTTTCGTAGCAGTCTGGAATTATGAAGTCATGTAGTGACGTATGTTTACCAGCATGCTTTCTGAACTTCACATTCAGATAAAAGCGAAGTTAGGACTTGCTGGGTATAAGATTATAGAAAGGTCGAGAAACGTTAAGTCGGCAACCCTGAAGCTTACCTGTCAGAAGTAAAAAGAATAAAAATTCATTCAGTGAAGCGAAGGCAGCACAATACCTGCTCGGAATCTGTTATTAAACACAATTTTTGTTTTATTTAATTTAATTAATTTTATTTGTGCACTGTATATCACTAATTGTGACTTAATATCCGGCAGCTGCTGGCGGTTGGCTTGCCTGTGTGTCACGTTTAAGGATTTTCAATCGCAATGAAAATAATAATCTTAAAAAAAAGTTTAAAAGTAAACAAAAAGTAATTTAGACAGCCAGTTTTGAACCACCGAACAGGCAGTGTGTAGAAATAAAAAACTTTCGCCGTCGTTTTACCGATCACACTACATCGCATACTTATAAAACGCTGCGTAAAATACATATTATGAATTATTTTTTGATAATTTCGCGTGATCTTCTTTGCTTAAAACATTAGCTGAAAATTTCTGCTGAAAATATCCGCTGAGAATTCTAGGGTAAAACTGATTTCTTATAGACATTATTAAATGTCAAAAAAAAAAAAAAATAAATAAAAAATAAATGGAGATCAATGAAAAGTACTTCTTATATAAAAGCAATAACGTCCTCTAACGTCCACTAAACCTAAGAACAAACTGATTGACGACACCAACCCCATGCACTGTCGCTTTGCATTGCTGTTGCTAACCAAGCTGAGCTCATGCAAACTCGTGGCTAAAGGTGTTTTTGTTAAAATAAAAAAAAATAAAAATAGAAAAAAAAAAAAAAAAAAAACAAGTGAGCTTCATACTGTCGTCCCGCTCTAACATATTACCTCATAAACAATTGTCCTCTTGGCCCAACTCTTCAACATATTTAACAGAGTTGCATCTACAACTGCAACTATGATCCAAAGCAGTCGGTCCGAATCAACTAACATTGCGCGATTCTTTCTTTAAATAAATAAAAATAAAATAAAAATTTTTAACGAATAATTTCAAACTAATAAAAACGTTACAACATCTTCCCTATGTTCGGATACAGAATGGTTTTTTTGAAGTGAAGCTTTTTTAGCGAGGTGTTACTCCGAAATAAAGGTAACAGAATTCAAAGGCATGATGGGGAGATACACAAAACAATGCGCATTGTCTCGTGCGTGGTCGTCTGCAGCGTAGAGAATGATGGCTTACGCATGAGTAAGAGAGAGATTAAAAATGCTTTACCGATTGTACTGATTCGTGAGCGATTAAAAAATTTACTGATATATGAAATAATGAAATAATAGCTGCTGCTAATAGGGGTGGAAACATTAAAATATTCCGAGACAGATTTTATATGAATGTTTTTGTGCACATTGTGG
>JBAMBQ010002361.1:0-54869 GCA_037044495.1 Stegana nigrithorax
AAAAAAAAAAAAAAAAATCCTGCTTGAAATGATTCTGTTACACGGTCACGTCTCCCGTAACGCTTTAGACGACCTATTCATACCGTGACTTCTTTGATATTGATGGCGATAGTGAAAGTTTTTGATCCACGTCGCATAACGCGTAAGAAGACATGCTGGTAGCTAGGTCTTTAAAAATGAACGTCTTGCGCTCACCGTGTCTGGAGCCGCTGGTTGGACGTACACCTTGGAAATGTTTTCGTAGTTCCCTTATGAACTCTCTGTTGTCTGATGTGTAGTTATTGTTATGGGGCACCAGGAACATTTGTGGTATTTCGATGTCGGCAGGCTGACTACTTTTTAGTTCAGAACCAATTCAACTTGACACTTTTATGCCTCAAATCTATTCTCAGTACCTGCTTTTATTGATTGTGCTCAAATTTTATGCGTAAGTATGAGTGTTTGTGTGTAGAGTGTGTGTGTAGCGGGTGTGTTGCCGCTACAGAGTTCAACGTAATTGAACTCAGTTTTTAAAAATCCATCAAGAAAGTCGAAAAAAGAAAAATGATTTTATTTTAAAAAAACGGAGCAGAATTATTTTTTGACAATTCTGTGCTCTATCGCCGCACACTTCGATCTGTGTACTTTACACTTCCGACGCACAGAGCTGACCTCTTTACAGAGTTGCCTTCTTATAAAGCTGCCCTTCTTCCATTACTTTTCCCAACCCCGAAAAAGAACGGATCGAATAAACTAACCAACGAGATCAGCGTAGGGCTATATATTGTTGTTTCTGTGTTTGTTGTTTCTTTTATTATTGTTGTAGATGATCTTTTTGCTTTTTCATGGGGAAACAACTGCGTCACACTCTTCCTTAAGCTTCCTAGCAAGGGTTCTCGTCCAAACTTTTTGGTTTTTGACCAAGATTCCTTGTCATAAAGCGCTCTGCCCGTTTAGTAATTTTTGCTCTGCATCCAATTGCCCTTTGGAAAGACACGCAATGACGTTCTATAATTATAAATGGATCTCCTTCCTTTCAACAACCCCCCGAATATCGTTAAATGCTTCAATAATAATATAAATAATTAACACTTACCGTAAGGGCACTCTGCAGCTAGCTGGCTGTACTGTTTCTTCAGCGTAAACTCTACATTAAAAAAAAAACCAACTAAATTCGTTGAAAATTATGGGCGATAGATGTATACTCTGTTTCTGTATAACTATATTTGCTTCAAAGCTTCTTCCTCATTTGGAATATAAATGGCCTATTATTAGACACATTTTATAAATTGAACTATTCTATAGAAAATTACGTAAAATATTTGACGGTTCAACAAGTCAAAACGAAACGATTTTTTTTACAATATAAAAAATAATAATGAAAATCTTTAGTAATAAAAAACATTTCAAAGTATGAAACTTAACTTATTGCAAATAATTCTTATAATTGCCTTAAAAGTAAAACAAAAAAACATAATAAATATATGTTTTTTAAACTTAATTAATTGAAAGTATGTGGCTTTTGTGATGTGTAATTTGTCAATCTGAATAATTTAAGAAAATCCATTGCTTACATCAATATTTATAGATGCTGTTATATGTTACTTGTTAAATAGATTTTAGTTTTTAAATGTTGAGCTTATATTGTAATTGTTGATAAATTTAATAAAAACGCTTAATATTATTTTTAAAATGGTTTATTGGTATTGGTAACGTTTAACAGATAAGTTAATTGTGAGAAGGCGATTTGAAAAGAAAAACGCAATTTGTGTATTCAGGGATTTTACTTAAGGTAAGTTTTAACCCTGTTAAACATATAAAAGGCCATGCTATGGATATTTATTTGAATCGACAATGTGTTGTATTTGCAGAATAATTTGCACCCCTTAATAAGATCACCAAAATTGTAATCGCTGCGGGTCAGTGTCAATGAGATAAACTCTAACATAAATGCTTCGAGGTTCAATCTACTTAATCTTGATAAATAAATAAATTTTTATAAAATAACTTCACTACTATGAATTAAAGGTTAATACTCGAGTAACAAAAGCGTATTCTCGCTACTATCAACGGATATTCTCATAAGCATATTGCAGGCACAATGAATATAATACACTGTCAAGATATTCTTTCATCAACTATGCCAAGGCGTTACTCTCCGAATGCACGGCAAAGTCCACCTGCATGCCGTATTCATTGGTGTTTCCCGGAGGTGATTGCGAAGCCATGGACTCACCACACACATGGCTAATACACTATCAAAGTTTTGTCATTGATAGCACACACCTGCAACAATGCTTGGCCAATGTACGCGGTCCCAGGCGATATGTTCACAAAAGGAATATCTGGAATTTGCACGAATGGTCTGGCAACTCAGAAGAGGTATATTATAAAAAGAGTCTGCTTCGCTTATTTAATCTTTTCAGGCAAACAGAAACGTCAAAACAAAATTATTCGTTTAAAAATTACTTGAACTTAATTCTCCCGCAGTTCGAGGTTGATGGCGAAACGATTAGTAAATATTCAGTCTTCGCTTTTTTAAGCTAGATAAAGAATCCGAGTCTATTGCGAAAAGATGCCAATAAATTACAATTTACTCATACCAGCCGAAATACACGTGAAGGAGTGCGTCGACGTTTATTTAGCAGATCTTAAGCTTCGCATAAAACAGTTGCAACAAAAGCAAGATCAAATTGATCAGTGTGAAAATGTGAACGATAATGGAACTGATGCAAATGCGACAAGCCATCAGGAAATGCGCGATACTGCATTTAACAACGCGAGCGAGCAAATCAGTAGAATAAAGTCTCTTATACAAAAATTTGAGGAGCTCAGCAAGTCAAATATGGCAACTAACTCGTGTGCTAACAATGGCACAGCAACACCGCAAGAACGAATTAACGTATACAAACTCCTGCATAACTTTGAAGAATTGCATAAAGCGCGAATGACAGATAAAAGTAACGAAACTGCCAGCAAAACCGATACAATGTTGTCAGCAACATTGACCAGAGAGTCCACTATCAACCGCTATATAGAAAAATTTAGCACATTCGTAGCAACGAAGCCTTCGAATTTAACAGTTGATTCAAATGCAAAATAAAGGGTTAACTAATACTTAGTTTTGAACTATATTTAAACAGAATATGATAGAATAAAATAAAAATTACAAAATGATTTCAATTTATTCATCGCTTGTGAAGGCTGTCTGCTGCTGGCGTTTTAATTCTGCACGCATTTCTTCAGTAACCAAAAACATGCCACCGTGACCGGGCACAATGCGACCGCAGCGCTCCGCTATACGTGCACGATTTAACTTTTGCGCCGATTGGTTTTCACTACCCGCAGTGAGCCAAATGTCTGCATCTTGTATGTCTGCCTCTCTTTCGAAAAGGTCACCACAAATGCCCACTGTGCCGTTGATGTCGTTACCGTATTGTGTATTCCGCACAATAACGGAGACGCAACTAAGCGTATGACCAGGTGTGCTCTCCACTACTATTTCGCCATGCTTATCCAAATGCATTTCTTTTTGCTCACCTTGCAGATGTTCAAAGTACTTATCGCCTTGAGAGGCGCAGGCACCAACCAGGTGGCATTTCGCCTGCTGAAACAGATAATTGCAGCCAATGTGATCCGAATGACCGTGCGTGCACACGACATGCGTTATGTTCTCTGGAAGTAGCCCTTGTGCTGCCAGCGCTGCCACAATGCGTTCGCCATCCCACGCTGTCATGGTATCCACAATGACATTTGAACCATCGCGACCGCGTATCAATGTGCACGTACAATTAGCACGCAAGATTTCGGCATCTTGTGTATCTACATACGAGTAGCCTTCGAAAAGCACTATTATTTCATTTCTTTCCGGGTCTTTCGTCATTTTCCAATAAACAAAAAACCAAACAATTTGCGGACATTTGCTTCTTCTTTACTTTAACCCATGACCAACCATTAATAACCAATAATTAACAATTAAACAATTACTTTAACTTGCTCTGTAGATGCTTGTAAAAAAGTGTTATTGTAAATGTTTCTAATAACCTTGGGAAATCTGTTCTTTCAATTTACCTTTGGTGTTTCTGCAACTGTTATATCGCTTTTTTACCCCCTAAACTAATAGCTCGCAGCGATAAACTCCACCAATGGGTTAAGCAAACAGCTGATGGCCTTGCTTAGGCCAGCAGATGATCAGCTGTTTTTTGTTTTTATACAACACATTGTGAGTTGTTGCTAGTCAAAGTGCACTTAATTTATTATTTAACAAATTTTCTAAATTGAATAAAAATCTATTAAAATGTATTTAAATCAATTTTCAAAACAACAAATGAAATGTATACACAAATTTATAAAAGCCAGTCAGCAGCAGCTGGTGCTACAACGCAAGATATTGGCTTGCCCACAGAAAGTGACGCCGCGTTATTCTCACAAACTTTTGTTTCATACCAAAATCTTAAACGATGATGCTGCTGCAGTCAATACACAGCGACTTACCTCAACCAATGCAAAGCGCCTAATCGATGCTGACGACGTAGATTTGCTACAAGCCGCCACGCTTTACCCACAAAACCAAGACAAAGTTATTTTACAACTGAACGCTTGTCAGGATCATGCACAGTTATTTCATTGTTTGGCAAAAATTGAATATCATCTAAGACGCGAGCATCATGTGCAGAGCATTATGTTGCTCTGGGACTTCTATCGTCAAGCTGCAACCTCAAAAACACAGCGAGCAATCACTACAACACTGAAGCAAAATTTCGTACAGTCGATGCAGCCGCATATTGCACATATGGATATTAATGAGTTAAGCTGCTGCTATCTCTACTTGCGTAAAATGCATATACCAAATTCTGACAACACCTTACAAGATATACTCATAAGAGCGCTGGACATCGTAGAGATCAGCAACACAGAACTTTTACCACTGCCAGCGCTGTCACGACTGGCTGTGGGCATAAATTTCGAACGTGACTTCTTCGTGCCACTTGTGTGTCGTCATTTTGTTCCGCAGCTGGACAGACACATCGTTGCCTGCGAAAGCGAGGATCAAGTTCGCCTGTTAGCCACCTGCATATTCCAATTGCAAGCACTCATCGATGCGGATATGTTGCAGGCGTATAAGACGCGAATACGTGCACTGCTCGACAGTGGCGTGTTGGGAGTGACAACACCGCGAACGCTGCTCAAGGTGCTGCATGCACTGAATCTTTCTACCTGGTCGCATCTGCAGACACCACTGATACGTGAGATTTTGGCCATATTAGCGCCAACACTCAGTGATCTTGAGCCAAGCGAATTGAAGGTTGTGTCTCGTACATTTTTGCATCATCAGGAACCGGCGGCGCTTACTGTTCCACTTAAGGCGGCCACGGAGCAGTTGTTGCAACAAGAGCACACCTCCGATGCACTAGCGTGCGCTGCGCCCTTTGGCACTCCTCAACAGCGTGACCACTACATCGCACTGTTCAAAACACAATTAACGAATAAGCACAGTTGGACACAAGCAAATGCAAGTGGACACTTCTTTAGCATACTGCGCGCTTTAAAGATCGCCGATGTGCGGCTGTGCAATACCTATTGGTCGGGCGTTGTCGCAGAGCTCGACGCTAGTGAAGACTACGTAACTGAATTGCGTTTTATACGGCATTGCCAGCGTTACATGAACTTCAATAACAATCTCGGTGGCACGTACCGCCACAAGGATGTGGAGCAAAAGCTCTCGCAGATGGCCATGCATGCCATAGAGTATAACATTGGAGGTCGCATACCATCAAAGTTTGCACAGATGGCCAGCTTTATTTTAGCCTATGGCCACACGCCGTTTGCTTGGAAAAAGTTTCCCAATCTCATACTCTCCAAGATACTCGCCATGGCGCCGCAGTTGAGCATCAACGATTGCTTTCACATCAGTCGCGGCATACAGATTGCACAGGAGTTAAGGTAAGTGTGTAGACTTGCACATATAAGAACGGACTAGGCTATCAGCGCTACACATGTTTTTCAATTCTGCCAGATTTCGACATCAGCAGCCTTCATTGCTGGCCATGCAGCTATCCACCATTGACAGCATCTTGATTGCCTGCGCGGAGCGTCATCTCAGCAGTAATGATGAGTTGACTGTCACCGACTTGAATGCGATTGTGCGCTCGCTCAGCCACAGAAAATGTAAGTCAGCTGCAGCATATGATGTCATGAGTAAATCATTCCTTCTGACTGACACACACACATAGCTCTCAAGAATACAGTGGTCTATAGTCAGGCTCTCGAGCGCTATAAACAACTCAACTGCAATGATCTCAACTCGCGTGCTGTGCGTGACATGGCTTACAATTTCACGGCCTCAAATTTCTTTATACCCGGAGTACTCGAGTCCATGTTCGCATACCTCGAGCATAATCATGCGCATGTAAGCGGCGATACTGTCGAGAAGGTCTTAAGCTGTGCCTACAATCTGGGTTATACACCAAAATCAATTCAGATCTTAGATTATGCAGCCCAAATATTATTACGGTATATACTGCCTACAAAAGACTGCAGTCATTTTAGCTAACCCGATTATCGTTTTAGTGATTTCGAACACATGAGCGGTCTGGCGCTGGTGCAGGCATGTCTAGCGCTTTGCTACTACAAAACGATACCCGAGGAGCTCATCAATAAGGTTTTCTGCGTTAAATTCATTCAACGCATTGAGGATGAAATACAAATATGTTACTCAAAGGTGGATATTTGTCCTAAGGAGGATATGCGAGTTGCTGAAATTATTTGATTTTTATTTTAAGGCCACCTATCCGGAACGTGTGCTTAATCTAGTCATGCAGTTAAATCGTACCGTTTGTCTAGATTTTCCTGAGGCAAATGTCCCATGGTTTCAGCAAAACTATGTTGAGGCACAACTTAGCAAAAGTATATTTTAAACACTCAGAACTTGTAAATAGATTAACAAACTTACTGATCTTACTTTTACAGAACCTATACAACAAACGAAATTTAGCGAGGATGTTAAGCAACTGCTCAAGAAGCTGCTTAAGGATGAAAACTTTTTTCGCTGTAATCACACAACGCCATATGGCTACCAGCTGGACTTTGTGATACATTTCGATCGCGATCGTAAGCCAATACCGGATCCAGTTGAAACGACAATGCTGGATCGCATAACTAAGTGAGTCCGATCATTGTAAAAGCTTTTGTAAAACATAAGAACATATTTCTTAACTTCTCATAGAGTTGCCATACTGCTGCTGAAGCTGGACTCGTTCTGTGAAAATGATTTAACCGCTTTGCGTGGACCGGAATCACTCAAGATTAAGCATCTGGAAATGATGGGCTACAAAGTGCTGCACATCAATGAGCACGACTGGAATTCAAAGTACCTCAATGCGCCTGGCGCCAAGGCAATTTACCTAAAAGGACTGCTGCATCAAACGCACTGATTAGTTGTATGATCATGATATACTTAAGATTAGCATATAATATTGGTTGATCTAAAAAGTGCATGCGGTTTTTTGATACTTGATGGTGATGATACACAAAAAATGTAGCCTGAAATGTCACCATACGCACACGTGTTCGTTTGACGCAATCGGATTACTACTGCACGATGTATGGATATGAACACTATCAAAAATTGCACGTACTTTTTATAAGACCCAATACTAGGATTAAGTGAAATTGTTCCAAGTCAGAGGTGTACTCACTTAAGAAATTAACACCGCAGTTACAAGTTTTGACAACCTACATTGCGATTTAAGTGCACTATCACAATTTGTTAAAGTTAACTGCCGGTTAAACTTGTATTGGTACAAAGTTAATAATCAGTCATACTTTTGTTGAGTAATTCTAATGTCAGTTATTTGAAATGACTTGCACACAGGCAATTGTATTTTTTTAAATTTTAGTTAAAGCATCGCTTAAGAATAAATTGTTACTTGACCGATTGTGTATACATAATTTTTTAAGCTTTTTGTTTTTATTATATCAATCGTATTCGCCACCTTACTGCTCCGCACACCAGGCATAGGCATTGTTAAACATCAACTGCCAAGGACTCGCCTCATGTGCACCGGCAGCGAAACCCGGCGGCACATAGGGCCACTGATAAGTGGCGCTGCAACGTTCCGGATGTGGCATTAGTGCCAAATGGCGTCCGTCGGCTGAACATAGACCCGCAATGCCTTCTATGCTACCATTTGGATTCATAGGGTACGTCTCTGTGGGCGCACACAAATCGTCCACATACTGCAGCGCCACCAATTTTTGTGCCTTAAGTGTCGCTAGTGTATCCGGCGTACGGAATGAAAAACGTCCCTCTCCATGTGCAACCCAACAGCCAAGCACAGCGCCATGTAAATTGCGCAACATCACGGCCTTGGAAGCGGGAATGCGCACGGTGGCCCAGCGGCACTCAAAGCGCTCAGATTTATTATGCAACAGCGCTACGTCGGGCACATCGATAACGCCTTGGCTGACAGTCTTGTTGGCCATCCGGCTTGCGTCGCCACCAACCCAACTGATTAGACACATAAGCTGACAGCCATTGCAGATGCCTAGAGAGAAAACATCCTGACGCTGCTTAAACGCCCAAAATTGTGGCGCCAGCAATTCGCTGAACATAATATTGGCAGCCCAGCCCTTGGCAGAACCTAGCGTGTCGGCATAACTGAAGCCACCGGGAAAGACAACGCCACGATAATGTGCCAACGTGGTGCGACCTAGAAGAGGGAACAACAACAGGGTGAATTAGTCAATGACTCTGGCAGGCAGTAGTTTACCAAGCACGCACCACTTAACAAATCCGACATGGTAACATCGTGTACCTCAAAGTTTGCCTTCAGCAGACTGGCCATCATTTCTCGATCGCTATTGATGCCTTCCTCGCGCAGTACTGCTACGCGTATGTGCGACTTAGCCAGCCGCTTGAGGCTTAACTCAGCGGCTAGGTCCAATGGACACTCATACATGGGACCTGTGCGATAGTTGAGTGTCTGCCATTCCTCAATGGCACAATCGGCGTTCGCTTGCAGCTTCTCCAGCTCAAAACTAGTGCGTTCCCATTGTTGATAGATCAAGCGCAGAGGACACTGCAGCAACGACTTACCTTGCAGCAACACGGTAACTGTGGCATTCAGGCCATAGGTCGCAGTGCGTCCAATGCAGTAGTTTGGCACATTGGCTTGCGTGTAGGCCGCCTGCACGCTGGCTAGCTGCGAGTCCGCCACCTCTACTAGCCAGCCACATTCCTCGGCATAGAGCAAAGCCACTTCAGGTCTTTGCATACTTGCTGCCGCGACATCGAATTCGACCTGCGTCAAGCTGCATAACGCCGCGCCTAAATCCAATGTTACGCCACACAAGCCGCCGATGGCCATTTCCAGCGCCGCAACGAGTAAACCGCCATCGCTAATATCGTGGCCCGCAAGTATTTGTCCAGTGGTGAGCAGGTTTTGCGTGACATTAAATGCATTCACTAGTGTATCCGTGCGCAAGACATTCGGGCACTCATTACCTTGCTGTGCATAGGCCTGGGCCAGCGCTGAGCCACCCAAACGGAATTTGCCTTCAATGTTTATCCAAAGCAATGAAGTTGCCATACCCGCAGCTGGACCCTTAAGATCAGGCGTTACACGCACATTTACATCCGGGCAGGGCGCATATGTAGAGATGACCAGTGTTCCGGGTGATTTCACCGTCTCCGTACCCACTTTGGCTGCCATCGAAAGTGAATCTTTGCCGCCGTCGACGGCAATTTGCAATTCCTTCATAATCTGACACATCTCCTTGCAGGCATCATACATTCTGGCGCCCTCACCGGGCAATTTTGCAGCCCACATCCAATTTCCGGAGCATTTGACGTCCGCCAGCTCAGTGATCTTTACGAAGACTAGGTTAGACAAGGCTTCAGCAACGCACATGCGCGCCATGGCGGCGGCATTCAGCAGACCTGCAATTTTTTGTTGAATTAGGCAACTAAGTCACACACAAACTGAGTAAGCTGCAACTATGCCTACCTTTAATGGGCTGCGTGCCAATGGACGTGGCAATGCCCTCACGTCCGAAATGTGACACCACTGTCAGCCCATAATCGGCCAATGGCGCATGCAATGGACCCACACACTGCTGCTGCGCAATCAAACCGCTGACACAGCGATCCACCTTATTTGTAAGAAAACGTTTACTGCCCACCGCCAACAAACTGAGCACACGTTCCAGACTGCTGGCAATGGTTAACTGTGTCGGTAGCTCCAAGGGCCGTAGCTCCGCAGGCACACGTTCTAGCAGATACTCCCGCTTGGGCATCTCGCCTAGCACGTGTTTTAAATGCAAATCAAAAGGTGTCGCGCCCAGTTGCGTGCGATCCTGTGTGGCCAATGCCAACTCAAAATTAGCTTCACTTTCCAGCAATGTGACACGACCATCGCCGGTGACGATGCCTACGAAACTAATTGGACAACGCTCTCGCGCACAAATACGCTCAAGCAGCGCACGATCTGCGGGTTTGCAGAGAATGGCATCGTTCTCCTGATATTCGGCACCCCAGAGCTCCAGCGCATTGATAGTCGGATCGCCCAGTTTGAACTCCTTAGAGAATATGACCGCGCCGGCAAAGCCGGGTTCCACAAGCTCCTTCAGCACGTTGCCATTTCCACCTGCGCCCTATTTCAAATTTGTGGTTAAACTTCTCTAGATTACTTAAGCTAGCACCAAGCTACCTGATCGTGTATGGCCAATATGGGGTTGTCAGCGCCCATTTCGACGCAGGCGCGAACCACGCGATTTAGTTTATTTTCCATTTCTGCATCACCACGTTGCACAGCATTGAAATCCAATGCTGCATCATTGGAACCTTGCACCTCAACAGAGCTGGCAGCGCCACCACCAACGCCAATGCGATACACTGGTCCGCCAATCTTTGCTAGTAACATGCCTGCAAAATCGAAACAGTTTTATATATATATTTTTTTTTTGTTTTCCCATATGCCTTTGCACCTCGCTGTGGCTCTAACTTCCGCCGCATGTCCGCCGGCATTGTGCCCAGTCCACCGCTGAACATAATTGGCTTGGCGTATTCATCACGCACGCCCTGCGCATTGGTCAAGCCATATGAGGCCACAAAGCCGCTGATGACAGGTTCCCCAAATTTGTTGCCATAATCCGAGGCCCCATTGCTGGCATCGATGAGCACCTTCAGCGGCTTGGCAAAGGAACCAGGATATTTGTAATGCGCCGGCTCATAGGGCTGCGGGTAACCTGCCATTATGACAAAAGGATAAGTAAAACAACAACAAACAGCTGACACCACACTCGTATATACCTGGAATATTGAGACAACCCACGCAATAGCCCGCTGTGCCCGCAATGGGCACACCGCCACGTCCAACGCCCTGCACATCACGCAGCCGCCCACCAGTGCCCGTCGTCGCGCCACTAAACGGCGCCACAGCTGTAGGCATATTGTGCGTCTCCGCGGTAAATATCAAATCCGATTGGACCGCCTGCAAGGCCACGGCGCCAGGTTCATCCACAGCCGATGGCACGATGGTTTGATGCAAGAAGCCCTCAATGGCGCTGCTATTGTCACTGAACTTGATCGTGTTATTTGCATTCGTGTACTCTTGCGTGTCCATAATCATGCGTATCAGTGACTTCGGCTGCTCTACACCATCCAATAGCATGCGACCACGAAAGAACCAATGCCGCGAGTGCTCACTATTACTTTGCGCACAATCGAACAGCTCCACCGTCGTTGGATTACGCTGCAGTGTCTGCGCAAACAGCTGCGTATAGTAGTCCAAGTCCCAATCGCCGAAAGCCAATCCAAGTTCGGCATTAACCAACTCCAGTGCTTTGCGTCCCTGCTCCAGCACGGGCACTGTGCGCCAAGGCGCTTGTGCCTTTGGCAGCTGTTCATTAAAACTGTCGATGGGCATATTCTCCGCCGTATAGCGACACTCGGTCATGCGATCACCAAGCACATCGATGTGAGCGGCCAGTTGACGCTTCGCCTGCGCAGTGCGAAAACCAATTAGATAACGTTGCGACGCCTCAATGCGTATTATCTGTGTGAGTCCAACATTCTGGCAAATATTCACGCAGTTGGTCGAGAAGGCTGTCGAGAAATTGAAACGTGGGCCGATCTCAATGAGCTCGGCACGACTGCCGTTGGCATGGCTCACATCGGGCACCACCAATGCGCTGTTGGTCTGCAGCCCTGACACGCTTTGCGGTTGCTTCAGAAGCCAGCAGAGCAGTTGTGCCTCTGTGCTGGCATACTTAATGGGTGAGCTGGACTCCACATGGTAACAACGTTCCACTTGCAAGTTGCTGACGTCGGCGTCAATGGCCTGCAGCTGCTTAAGTATGCGTTGGCGCTGTGCTTCATTCCAGGCATCCGTGGCATAGAAACGCAAAATGGCCATGACTCAATGTTGTTGTTGTTTTATTTTAATCGTGTTGTCGTTATTGGGTGTATGCTGCGATATACATAAAGTTTAATAAAAACCGAATCCAAACCGTTTGCTACAATTGCTTAGTTGCAACTGAGCTGGGCTTGTCTAGCCACCAACCGCAATCAGATACTCCTTGTCTGCCTGTCTACCAGCTTAGCTGCTGGGGGTTATCGCGTGTGTTGTGTGTTATTGTGTGCACACCGCAGCAAAACAAAAACAATCCAACCTACGTATGCTGCCCGCACATGCTCATTGCATCAATTTACATCAGCTCATGGCAACGATCGTCGTCAATTGCCGTTGTTTATTTTTTTTTGTAATTTGCTTATTATTTGATTTGATTTTATTTATTAAAATGGCGATAAGCGCAAAAGTTAAAATAGGCGTCAATAAACAACACAAATGTTTTACATAACCTTTGACTTATTTCCTACATTAAATCTTTTCCAATATTCAGGGAAATAACAATAATAACACTAATAATTAAATAAATCTATAAAAATTTTGATTAAATTCATACAAATGTTCAAATACCCAAACGCAACACACGTGCTTAAATGCCGACTTTACTCGATCATTGAGCTTTCAGCATCTGTTAGTTTAAAGCAGAGTTCACACTGTGCTTACAAAATAGTGGCGAATATTTGCATGCTGCGCCGCTAAATGGCAATCAAATAAAACATGAATGTTTTAGGATCTATAGCTCTTAGAAAGTTAGAAAGCGACCATAACGTAGGAAATGTTGTACGATGATAAACAAAGCAATCTAAAATTAGCAATAACAGTTATATTTAGTGCATATTTAGAGAAGCACAAATAAATTTAGTCGCACTTATTAATTTACATTACATTTAACATAATTTGCTGCATGTCGTAACAAAACATATACAAAATTAATCAGTTAAACACCTAAAATGGCACCTGCTTTTTAAGAATCGGGTTTTTCAAGACATTCTTTCATCATTTACTACTTTGCCTAATAATTATTTTCAGTGTAGCTATGTCTCACAAAATATTCCGCAAATATTGTATATTGTATAATCAGAATGAAAAATTGATACGAAATGGAATTTTTCAATGGCTTTGTTATTGTTCGATACTTTGCTGTTGCCCGCGCACCTGCTGATCTGCTATGCGGCACATGACGTGCAGACGGTGTTTTAGCGTGAGTGAGCAAGACAAAATATACACGGCAGACGAAACATGAACTTGGACAAGGCCGCCAAATATACCTATGCATAAACATACACCGAACTACAAAAATAAAATAGGAAGTACATAAATAATTATTCTGCATATATACACTTGAGAAGCATGCGCACACACATACTACACACACACATACATACGAACTAATGAACGACAGACTATTTTTACAATGTCTTTTGTGTGTTTCATTCTCGTTTTGCTTATCAGCTGCACACATTTCTAAGTCAATTAGCAACAGCGGTAGCAAGAGTGACGAGTACCAAACAAATGCACACGCGCGTTGCACATGACGTCAAATTGGGTTGCAAATGTGCAACCAAAACAAAAAAAGGAAAAAGCTGCTTCTAATCGATTTGTACTTTGACTCTTTCACTTTTTGTTTTGCTGTTAATCTATTAGTCGCTTAACGTCACAACACGTTTTGTGGCAAGTGCACAACCTTTACATTTTATTTAAGTTGTTGCGAAACGGCCAACACAAATGAAATGCAATTACGAATGCAAAACGAAATTTTGTGCGTTTCAATGTAAAAAATAAAGCAGCGTCAGCTGCCAAAAACGCAAAACATTTATTTTAATTTTTATTAAATTTTTTATTTTTTCTGTTACTATTTACGCCATTTATCTGGCTTTTTTTTTACTATTTGATTTAATAAATTAAGAGCCTAAAAATTTTCTGTGTTTTGGACTTTGAACTGCGCGCCTAAACCTGACCGAATTCCTTAATTTTTTTTCAAACTATCTTGCGTTTACAGATTATGTTTATGCATAAATAAATGTACAAAGTAGTAGCATATTTTGATGTATATCACTTTAAAAATATAAAATTAAAATTATTCTTGTCGTAAAATAATAATAAAACAATCGACTTCGCTATCTTAAATAAAGCAAAAACAGCTTTGAATTCATTAATTTAGTTGTTGCATTAATAATCAGCTTTCTTATTGTTGTTGTACTCTAACAGCTTCATTAACTACACGGCAATCATTTCAAAATTCATACTAAGCCAAGGCAGCCACTGCAGGGCCACCGCTCTACGTCGTTATGTGCATTGCTTTAGCCGCTTTGGCCGCCTGCGCTCCAATTTCATCCATGCCTTTACGTGCACTTTCAGTCATATCATCTAATGAACGCCGCGTACTCATGAGGATTTCATCTGTGCTCTTTGCAGCTGATTCGGCAATTCCTTTTACCTCAGTATTCAATACACCAATAACCCATTCGAGACCCTGTCGACCTTTGCCAGCATTCGAACTTATTGTTTTGGTCAGCATATCTTCCATGTAGTGTGAGAGTGGCACGCCATAGACATTAACTGTAGCCTCTTGCTTTAACAATGTTTTGCCCGTTTCTGTGGGATGTGGCTCATAGTAAAGTACTTCGTCGACACTGATGTTCCGACAGAATGTCAAATTGTTTGTCTTGAGTACCATTTGTTTGCGCTGTGGATCAACTATGGAACGTTCGCTGGCAAAACATGTCTTCGCTGTGCCAATCAACGCGTGCGTCCATCTGGGGAAATACCATTTCGATTGCACTAGCCGATGTGTATGCAGCACCCCGTCGACCACTTTGCGTTCGACTACGTCTGTGCCAATGATCGAGGGGGTCATAGGATTCGGGTATTTTCGCCATGCGGCCTGTGTAACCGTCTCCCACGGATGGTTGAATATGTGCTCTGATGTCCAGATTTTCATTATGCAAGCTACTATATTACGACTGCTTTGTGCGGGGTGCGGGTGTTATTTCGCAATCGTTGAGTTTTTTTCGTGGACTGCTGCTGCAGCCTATTGTAAGCGGAGAAAAGTATTGAAAATAAATAATTTAATGTAAAACTTTCTTCACGGGAAATTTTCTTGTACAAAGATTTTAATATTTCAATGTACTTGAAATTTCTTTTTTGACAAAATTCTACGACCTTTTTAACGAAAAAAATATGTGGCTGCGCGTGTCAAGCGTTGACGAAAGAGTGAGTGAAACAGTGCAAGCGTCAGCTGAATTGACGCTTCTTCTTCTCCAATTCTCCAATAATTTCTCTGTGCCATGATTATGCCGTTTCTTTGTTTTCTTGTATGAACTCTGTAAGCTTTTTCAAGTGGAATGGGGGAGAAATCGCACGAGAAAATTCATCTCGTTCACACATACACAAACAACTCAAATCATTTAGTGAGTTCTTTTGTTCGCTCAGTCAGCTGAAGAAGCGGTGCTGCCAAGCTGCTTGCATAAATGCTACCGTTGATAACATGGCGGCCAAACAGCGGTATTTGAGTTCACTTTAGTTTAGTAGTTTTTTCGTTAGTATGATAACACCATTTGACTAAACGATGAACGAGCAACTAAATTTGTCAACAAAAAAAATCCCAAACAGCAACCGTGAATCAGCGCATGATTCGCTTTTGCACAAGTGGACAAGGCAAAAACATGTCTAGAGTCTAGACTTTAGTTGGATAAACAAGTGAATATCTTTTAGACGGTTGTTGCTTAATGGCCAAATGTGACGACGGTTTATTTCGTACTAATAAAAAATTGAATTATTAATAAAATCCAATATTTAGAAAGTATTACATAGTATGTATATAACTGGTATTTTTCTCTTCTACGGAATACTGTAAATGCCGGTTCTAAGTTCTCAGTTTAGTACATCCTCCTCCATCCTCCAAGTTTTTCAAAATCTCAACGACCATTATTAGTAAGCAAGGAAGACTGTGTTTTGTTGTTCGCCGAACTGATTTGGGAAAGTATTACATTTTTATTGAGCGCATTTAGAATTCTCTGCTATGTTTACAAATTTTTTTTAATACAATATTTTATAATCTTTAATCATTTCTGACAATAATTTACAATTTTAAACATAAAACACGCTTATTAATTCTGTTAGGCTTAAATTCAAATAAACGTATCAACTAAACTAAAATACTTCATTGTTCTTATAATTTAAGGATCACTCTTCACTTCTCGTATTTTTTTCTCACTGAAACTATTAATGTACTGCTGGTATTTTTTTTCGTTAGCTCTTTGCATGCGTCGTTCGACGTATTCACGTAAAGATTGCATGGTCTGCTTATCCTCCTTAATGTAGCTTGACTCGCGTAATAAGCAACTGCGAACACGTACTTTCATAGATAAGCAATTATCATTGAGGGCTTGGCGTACTTTGTTAAAGATTTTAGTTCTATATTCTTTCCGCAGTTTATTGTACTCTTTGTTACGCAAATTAAACAAAGCTGTTGCTGGCTTTGCAATCGCTGTTGGTGGTCCTAGTAATGTTTTTGCTTTATTTGCAATCTGCTTATTCGTTGGATTTGTTACAACTTTTTTGGTCGAATTTTCTTTTGACGACTTTACATCCTGAACGTCGTCAGCCACGCCAAGTAGTAAAGTTTGCAAGGTTTTCTCGTCGGGGTGTAGGTCGGCTTGTGGTGCTGTTTGTTGAAAATCTGTAAGGTGAAAAACGCCGTTCGTATCGTAGAATTTGTAGCCAAGCATTTCGAGTGCAATTTCTGTTAACAGGTACGACATTTGTGTGATTTTTAATTAAAATACGAGATGTTTTAGTCAAAACAGTAAATTTTTGGTCTTTATCTAAGCAGCAGCTTCCTAGACAACAGCTGTTTTGTGCGTGGCGTTGCCAATGACAGGTGTTAGCGGTTTTGTGTCTGCGCTGTAAGGTGGCAACATTCAATGAATGTTGAGAACATTTTGCCAAAAATCAACTATTCTATTAAAATAACGTTTATATTTTATAGTTACACACACAAAATTATAAATAAGTTAAATGCATATATCAGGCAGGACATGATGTTTTTTCGCAAAATTATAGTTTAATGAAGAAAGGAATATTAAAAAATTAGTGGCAACCTTAAGCGCTGCGTAACCCGCACAGACAGCTGTTTTTTGTCACAAAAAAGTAGAAAAAAGAAACGACGACGATTTTTGCTTTTACCTGCAAATAAACTTTTTAGTAACTTAAAAAAGGAAGTTAAGATGCGTTTGAGAGAGTGCAAACATATCAACACCATAGCTTAGATGCATTGCTGTAATTCGAGTTCAGTTTTTATTTTGGTAAACATGAAAATCAACGAAAGAAATCTGCGCGTTTTTGCGACGACGCCGCCATACGACATCCAAGGTTTTCTTAACAAACGGGGCGAGGTCAATAAATCGTTTCAGCGACGTTATTTTGTGCTGAAGGGAAACTTACTTTTCTATTTTGAGAAAAAAACCGACAAGGAGCCACTAGGTCTTATCATCGTCGAGGGCTGTACGATAGGTGCGTACGCTGTCCAGAACATCCTCAGATTTTGGAGGCTCCTTACCTACCTCAAAAAATCACAACTGACACCATTGACATATTTACAGAACTCTCCGAGGAGAGTAGTCAGTACTGCTTTGAGATCGCCTTCAATGGCAATCGCACCTATATACTCTCCGCCGATTCACAAGAAAGCATGGAACTGTGGATGAAGGCACTGACTTGTGCGGGTTACGAGTACAAACGCCTGATCGTTGCCGAACTGCAGCGTCAATTGGAGGAAATTGAAGGCTCGCGTAATAGTACGTGCGCCAAGACAACTTTTATCTAATAATTTATCTTATCAACTCTTGTACTTATATAGAAATGCTTTGCGATTGCACTGGCAGTGCCGATTCTGCGACAGTTTCTGCGCCAAAGCCTCCGCCACGACGTCAAAATCCTTTTAATCGTCCAGCGCCACCAGTGCCAGCATCGGCGCAACAAGAGAGTGTGCAGAATGCACCTTTGCCTTTCATAAACGGGCACTTTAATGCGTCTACCCAGCAGCAGCAGCAAGGCAGTAAAAATGATGTATACGGGTATAATGGTACACAAGGTGCGTAACATAAACAAACAAAACAAAAAAACTACTTGTTTTTGTACATACATTTCTACATGTGTGTCGTTTGGTTAATTTAAAAAATTTTTTTCTTAATGTAAGCTCAGCATGTGCAAACGCGTGGTACAGTGGGCAAGTGAGGTTAAATAGTAGTTAGTTGAGTTTTGTGGGCTTTTAAGTTACTTTTGAAAGCTATGAAATTTTTTTTTTTTTGAATTTGAAGAATTTAATTAATTCATGTATTTTTTTAATTTAAATTAGTTATATTTCTAGGTGTACCTTTTATATTAGGATTAATTTTTCTTGTTGAGTTAAAAATTAATGTTTTCATTTTAGATACATATGTATGTATATGAATCTTCTCAATTTATTTGTTACAATCAAAAATTTTAATTTCATATACCATTTGTTTTAACTATGCCCACTGTACCGCATTGTGAATGGCAGTCAGTCATCGAAGGCCAATCGGTTTACCGTTACACCAGTAGTAAACAATAAATGCAAAACAATACAAATAATTCATTATTAAAGATAAGCAACATGTGTATTTTACAGTTACAATCATTGTTTTCCTTCTTAGTCTACCTTAAAGCAGACACATTCGCTTTCAAGCGGGCGATAAGCTCTCATCTTTATTTAGAACAAGAAATATATTATAAAAAATCTTTTCGATTTTTTGCACAAATCAAGAAACACACACCATGTGCAAAGATTCATTTTTCGAGCAGCTATTCTGTATTACGCCCTTATACGGTTTTACACTTTTGCAATTTACAGGCAATGGTCACTTGGCGAAATCGACCCGACGAGCCAAATATGAATTCTTTGTGCAGCGCGAAGAGGATACTGATACAGCATCGCCGTTACCGTTAACAACAGCAACAACAACAGTATTCAACTGCAACAACATCGCCACCAGCAATCCTCAGGTTGCAGCCAATGCAATATTGGTAAACGGCTCCGACATTAATTTAAATCAAAACGGCAATCAACCGGCAAACATCGAATTCGAACAATTGCATGAGAAATTTCGTGAAATTGTCATGCACGATATAAATGTATATCACGCGCAGAAGAAGCTCAAATCACAACCATTGATTCAATTGTGATTTTTTGCTGAAAGCAAAGTTGTTCGGGCGATATTTCTTTGTGCTAAAAAAACACTTTGTGCTGTAAACAAAAGAAAAAAGTGTACTTTAACTATTAATTTGTATTTATGTTCAACAATTTTATGTGTAATAAAATATATACGTATTTAACAAGTAAGTTAAAAATTATTTTTCCCATGTTTTCATTGATTAGTATTAAAAAGGGCTTAATTTGGAAAACATAATTTTAAAAATAAGAAAAATTTGAATTGCAACTCATTAAAATTTTTGCATTAACTTACGGAGCCATCTGTTTTGCAACATGTATGATATAAGGAAAAACCGCGTCGCATAGCATATATGCGAATATAACTGTTGACTCCAAAGATATGAAAGATTTCTAAAATACATCATTAGATTACTGGATCGACTGGATAATTGTATTAATTACAGAAAACATCGCGGTGGTATCGACTGACTGATTTGCAAGCATTCAGATAAACAAACACAAAGATCCGCCGGCCGACCGGGTCACTTGCTAAGACGTGACTGACACCCGACATCTTCCACCAAGATGTACTATTTTTTCGCCATTTGCTGCATTTTACCTGAAACGGCGACATGTGATTTGCATGATCACCAATCTGCAACAATTTCGGATTGCTTTCATTATTTGCTTATGCGGTTGAATTAATTAATAACCGTCACTTTTAGGGAGAAATGTGGAAAAAGTAGCCCGAACTGTCAAATTGTCAAATTCTAATTTGCCTGTGGGAAAAGCCTTGATAATCCGCTGTCATGCCTTTTAGATGTCAAAGAAGTCAAACCGGCTCAATTTGCGCGTGCGGTTTTTGTAGACCAAAAACGAAAGAAATGACAGCGGATATGCACTGTGCAGCAACTAAAAGGCGGCCAAAATGTTTTGGCTATCTTAGCATGCGTGTTGACCCCTGTGAAATGTCAGCTGTTTTTCACAGATTCGGTGCGAGGTGCTTTCAACGTACTTATTACGTGATTTTGGCGATTTCGCGCCAGCGACGTAAAGAAGGCAATTGTCATTTGTTTAGTGCAGCCGTTCATTATGCATTCCAAAACTGACCTGAACGAGAGGGTTCTTCCTTTTCGTAGCATAAAAGTAGATAAACATATGAAGAGCCACACCAATCACAAGTACAAAGTTTATTTGTGTTTAGATGGGTTTTGGAACAACAAGAAAATTGGTATACAAGAGTAATTGCACGTGAAAATTCATTTAGCATCTCGAAAAATTTGAAATTTACCCATATTAACAAAGCTGGCCTGACTTATTCCCTGTTTTTTATTTCTTGTTAAGAAAAGCACTTCATCGCGCCAAATTCCGCTTATCGGAAAGTTATCGAACCGATCAGTTGGGTTAGTGCACCGATTAAACAACAACAACGATGTATTGCCATATAGTTGTCATGGTGTCAAACAAGTTTTTGCTGGATCACAAATAGTCTACTACTACTAACACAATGGTTTTCTCTGTCGAACTTGTACTGCAGATAAGGCTGAGGTCTAAGTTGTAGAATTTGTTGTGTTTTTTTAACAATCCGTTTGGTAAACATTGCGTCATGATTGTCAGGGTGTAAAAATGGGTTCGCGCAAGCAAGGTTTTTACGTTGTTCAGTCTGCATTTAATATTATTGACAACGAATAGAGTTTGCATAGCACGAAACTCTTGTTTCTCACTCACACCTATCCGCAGTAATGAGCATGAGTTTTTTTTTCACCCTGACAACCCTGACGCACTGTCACTGTGCGTGCGATATCAATGATAGCTGCGCAAAGCTGCTTTTGTTCTTTGCAGCTTCCCAAACGTTATTTTAAAGCGGCGGTTTACTAATTGTTTAAATTTTCCACATCACAACAAGAAATGTAAGCGGTTTTTAAAATACGTGTTCACTTAAGTTATATTGTAACACGAGTTGTTGTTTATCAGCAGTTTTTGAAATAGAAATTATTTGCGCTGCCAGCGTCGCTGCCCGCTTTGTGACGCTACTTTTTTTTTTAAATATTTGTGTGTTTTTAAAGGTGTTAACTGCACAGAAATGTGTTAAATTATAAGTATATCATATTTAAAACTCATTTGGAATTAAATGTTGCGTTTATTATTATATTTTCAATCAATCTCTAAAGTGAAGCCGCAAAGCGTCGCTGCTTGCGTGTGTTTGGTGTTGTGTGTGGCGTTCATTTTGTTTTTCTACGTTGGCTTGACCTTTTGTTTTTTTTTTTCCTTTTGTTAACGATGCAACTTAATTTCCTTCGCTTAAATGTTTGCTTATTATTGTTTGTTATACTTTATTATGTCACCTTTTTGCAGCCTTTTAATTAAAGAAGAAAATCATGTCAGCCAAACGTAAAGCTGGTGGCAATGGTGCCGGTCCCAACAAGCGTCGTCCCAAGAAGAAGGAATCGGATTATGAAGATGAAGTTAGTGACGAATCCGAGCACGAAGATGTACAACAAGCGTCAAATCAGCAAGTCGAGGTACTAATTCCCCACGATGAACTTGATCCGCCGAGTAAGTTACCAGAGGAGCTACTTAAAACGTTGGAGAAAACGCCAGGTCATTTGCTCATAGCCGGCATGGTTACATGGGATTTGACAGGAAAACGCGATCGAAAAAACGTCGTCAAAGTGCGACCAAATCTTTATAGCTTCCATAGGTTCTCAGAGGAGAAGGTAACTTTATTCAGAGTAAAACTTTGATTGACTTTATTATAATTTTGTTGTTAAAAATAATTTTAGTATCGTCATGCAGCCAGTGGCCCCTCAGCAGCGCATACCATTCTTGTGAATATGGATCGCAAAGCGCTTGGTTTCGGTCGCAATCCTAGTGGTCAGTTGGGTTTGCCACTCGATATTAAGTTGTGTGAGAAGCCAACGCTCATACCGGGCCTCGAGCACTTGAATATTGTCCAAGCGGCTTGTGGACGCCATCACACCCTCTTTCTCACCGATACAGGCACTGTGTACGCTTGCGGTGAGAACAAGTCAGGGCAGTGCGGCGTAGGCAATACTCATCCGAATATTATAACGCCAACACCGCTCAATTACCGCGGTCCACCAATTATACGCATTGGTTGCGGTGCTGAATTCTCTGTTATACTCGATATCAAGGGTAACTTGCATACCTTTGGTTTGCCTGAGTACGGTCAGCTGGGTCATAATACGGACGCCAAGTATTTCGTGAATGCCAATAAATTATCATTTCATTTTGAGACTTCGCCGAAGAAAGTTGTGCTTTACATTGAGAAGAGCAAGGAGGGCCATGTTACACCCGTCGACAATGTGCAAATAGTTGATTTTGCCTGTGGCAATAATCACACGGTAGGCATTGCGAAATACCAGTTGCAAATTGCAAAACTCAAAAGCTGTAAATTGTATGCTTATACAGGTGGCAATTGATTCAAAGAAACGTGTCTATAGCTGGGGTTTTGGTGGTTTTGGTCGCTTGGGACATGCTGAGCCTAAGGACGAGATGGTGCCGCGTCTTATTAAATTCTTTGAGACACAGGGCCGCGGCGCACGTAATGTCTATTGTGGATCCACGTTCAGTTTGGTGGTGAACGAGCTGGGCGTGCTGTTTCTTTTTGGACAGAATAAGAAAACTGGCGAGGCAAACATGTATCCAAAGCCAGTGCAAGATTTATCAGGTAAATTAATCAAAACTCATTATTTTAGTGTCAACTTTACTGTATTTGTGCGACTGCCACAACACAAACGTTGTACCCTACTACTAAAATGCATCATCAATATACTCCTTTTGCATATTTTACATTTAGGTTGGAACATAACCGACATTGGCTGTGGCTATACATCAATAATGATATCAGCCGATGATACACTCATTGCTTGGGGCGCATCGCCCACTTATGGTGAATTGGGCATTGGGGAATTCCAGAAGTCTTCGACAGTTCCTAAGGAAGTGCCCAAATTTGATAACATTAAATTACCTCAGGTAGCGATGGGCTATTCGCACACCGTACTGCTTGTCGATACTGAACATGAGCAGTCAAAACTTAAATACGAAAAGTTGCCCGAGTATACCATCGATGATTAAGTAACATAAACGTAACAACAACAATAATATTTAAAACAAAATTTAACTAAAGAAAAAAACAAAAAAAAAAAAAAAAAAAAACGAAACTAAAAGAAAAGAAACAATAAGAAAATAAGAAACAAAATCATTAACTACGAAGATAAATACCGCTGCCAATATACATAAAAATCAACTCTTCAGTTAAGTTCAAAGTACTGAGCATTTTTAGCTAGCAGGCAACTACAGTAACAATAAAATAATATGCTTACTAAACTTAGATTCATCGTAAAACTGCATAAAACATACATACAAGAACAACAAAAAAACAAAACGAACATTCATTACTTTTAAAATATTCAATACCTATGCAGCTGCAAGTGCATGTCGCATACTTTTTTAATTTAAGTGCATTTTGTCCAATTTAATTTATTTCAAATTGTAATTATTTTTTTAATATACGTAAGCAACGCATATTATTGGTTTATATTAAATAACTTTCATATCAGTCTCACATTGTGTTGGAAACTGGTTTTCCAGGCATTAGACATATTTAAGCAACTTTATAAGGTGCGTTGCAAAAAACTTTGGTCATTTCCAAGATATTTTTTTAACATGTGTGATTCGTACACGTTCTCTTTGTCTCTCTATTTATATGTAATCGTCTATTTTATGATTCTTTAAGTTAATTAATTGTGAGTCATGAAGACTTTTCAGTATTTTTTCATGTAATGCAAATTCAGCAAATAAAAACAAAAACGCATATTTTTTAGTATGTATTACATAAGTTATTAAGATTTTACAGAAACGAATACTATATATATACATATATCCATTTTAATCATTCACAAATAAATTAATGAAACGTTAGCGATAAAAGTAAAGCGCGAGTTTTCTTACTACTGCGATTCTTGGCAAGAAATGGCGTGCGCTGATAATCTAAAATCAGCTTATAAATGGCTGCGGGACGGAGCTAAACGGACATTTTTATGAGCTCTTCTAGAGTAACAGGTATTAATAAAGTTGTTGAGGTCATTACCGTATGGTTTTAAATGATATGTAGATAATCAATAAGCGAACACCAATATAAAGAATATTAAATTTCTATTAGATGTGGGAGAAATGTTACTAGAAGTAGCTGGCATTCGAAAGTTAAAAGGTGAATATTAACAGTACATCGATAGTTTTACAAGATCGGTTAAGCTTACATATACAGTAAAATCTCCCAAAACGCATAGTCTCTATAACCGGATAGATCTCATAACCAAATAAATTTCGCAAGATTTTTCCTAAACAAAATTCATTTCCATAACCGAACAGTTTCCATTAGAGAACAAAAGTATCGCGACCGTCTGTGTCCGGTTATGAGAGATTTTGCTGTATTTTAGTTAACATTTTAAGTAAGTCGGCACATGTTGCTTACATAAATCCCTGCTCTCGTAGTACTCCACTGAGCCACCTACGCAAAAAGTCTGCCAGCACAACGCCACTGCAATTTTTGCTGAAAGCTCAACTAAAGCTTTATGTGCTGCGCTCTTTACGCGAATCCTGATTTGAAAGCTAAGTGCAAGTTGCTCAAATGAAAATTTTCAACCGCGCCAGTCTTCCGTGTAGTCCTTTCGTGTAATGTCCTTTTTTGTAAAACTCATGCAAATCTAAAATCGAATATGATATAAATTTTAACAAAAAAAAAAAAAAAAAAATAAATAAACAAGTAAATAAATCAAAGAAAAAATAATATGAAATCAAATGCATAAATAGTGTAAATTAAAGAAAAAAGAAGATGAGCCAAAATAAACAAAATTTGTGCGTAAAAACCAATTGAAAATTTTTTTAAACATTTTTATAAAGTTTTCGACGCGTTTTTCCAAACTTAAACAAATGCAAATAAAACAAATAAGCCAATAACAAAAAAGAAAAAAAACAGACAATATATGAAGAAAAACTTATTTAAAGCAAAACAAATATTCAACAGTAATTTGTGCCTTTTAAAGAAGTTTACACAAAAAAAAAAAAATAAAAATAAAAAAATTACAAAAAAATACCAAATCAAAGAAAGAATAAATAAAAAGAAAATAAATCAAAAAATCGAAAAAACCTTAAAACAACAAAGAGCAACCACACAAATAAGCATCCCACAGCATTTCACGTTGTCCCTACTTTGTGTCTTTCAACAACTGAAACGCTTAAGACTTCTTCCCGCACACTGAATTGAGCCAGAAACCGAGAAAGGACTATGCAACACACAAACATTGGTACGTAACGTTGGTCCGACATTTTCTTGGTGCCTTTGTTGTTGCTGTCTAAGGCACACACACGTATTAAAAGCAGCAGGCCAAACAAATAGCAAAAAATCATAAAACAACAACAACCACAACAGCTACGAGAGGAAGCTGCAGTAGTGCGAGTTGCTGCTCAAAGGCAACAAGAATACAAGAAACAAAAAAAAAAAAGAAAAAAAACTGGATGCTTTTGGTTAGTAATTATTTAATTGTTTTAGAATTTGTTTTTTTAAGCATTATGCAAGTTGATCGCCTACGCAGTCAGCAAAAAAATAATACAAGGCAAAAAATAAAAGAAGACAGCAACGCAACACATAAAACAAAAAACAAAAGACAAAGCACTTTTGCTACAGCAGCAGAAATTTTGCGCAGACTTTGATGCCTGAACGGTATCAGGAGGTAGACGAAGCAGCAGCAGGAGCAGCAACAAGGGCAGCATCGGAAGCAATAGAAACGGCGAAAGAAGCAGCAGCAAAAAAGGTTCCGACTTTGCCGTTTTGCTGCTTAAAGTGAAGTTTCAACGAAAGTTTTCTGCTTTTCTGTTTCTGTTTTTGTTGTTGTTGTTTTATTTTTTCTTATTTTTTGTTTTTATTGTTATTATTTGTACAGAGTTCTTTGTGAAGGACAGCGCGACATAAGCTGCCAAATCAATAATAATGACAGCGGGGCGAAGTTTAAGCGGTTGGGCGTGCGGGCATTGAATCGCCTGAGCGTTGAGGCGTAAGCGCTGTTGCTGTTGTTGCTGCTGCTGCTGCTGCTGCTGTAACTGTTGTTGTGCGGGTTAGTCGTCGCACTCTACAAATGATACGCTCCTTTTTGTTCCTTGCGTGTCTGTCATTGTTTGTCGTACACATTGTTTTTCTTTTTTTTGGTTTTTTTTTTTTTGTTACTGCTGGTGTTTGAAAGTCAAACTTAGCCACTTATGTAGCTTATCCGCCCGTATGGGTCGGTTTACAGAAAAAAAGTTATGACAACTGTTGTGGTGTCCGTCGCTGTTCGCATTCAACATGAAAACTTATACAGAAGCTTATCAAAGCCATTGTCATTCGACTAACGCACCTAGTTCGCTGTCGAAGAGTGGGTGGCAAATGTGAAATGTGCAAGACAGTGTGTGGCACCAGGCACAGTTTATTATAATTTTTTCCTTCTCTGCCTTTGTGTCGAGCAGTCTAATCGTAAGCGTATTGCATTAGCTGGGTCTGCCTTTTCAATGCCTTCATGCGATTTAACTGTGTAATCGAAAAGCCATTAAGCATGAAAGACCAACTTGGGCAGGTCAGATGGAATAAACTGTAGTCGTTATGACTGCGCACTATTGACCTTCAGAGACTGGCGCATTAGGTTAAGCCAGCTTCCTAGACGTTCTTAGAAGCGCAGTAGCCTGTGCTGAAGTCTGCTTAAAGATGATATACAAACACATGTGCTTACGTAATGAAAGAAACTAAATATGCGTACATGTATGTAACATGGATATTTAAAGTGAAGTAAACCAGAGAGATGAACCCTGCCGGCATTTCGAGTGGGATCTGTATAATATGTATAATAGTCACTTTTATCTAAAAAGTGTATTAGTATGGAAAAACTTCCGTTCTGTTAGGCAATATGGCGAGGATCAAACTCCGAAGCTTTCGCATATGAGTTAAACAAAGCGACGGTTTCAATGGTTACAGATGCCTATTACATGAATAGTGGACTTTGTGAGTAAGACAGATTTAACTTGCTAATGGCAAAGTTCAAAAGATTGCTGACTAAGGAGTGATTGTCGAAGAAACTGGTCTGCACGGTTTTGACGTCCAGATCTGCAAGTGACCCATGAAAGACTAGAACCATCGAAATTAGTTGGGCGTGTAAATAGTTTGGTATATAGTACTTCTTGATTTAATTTCAAAGAATGCTATGAAATAAATCGAGTTCAATATTTGGTAAAGTATGTTTATAAAGAACATTTAGAGCTTAAGAAGATTATTTATAAAATAAAAAAACATTTTTTTTTTCATTTAGTAAAAGAATGAAATTAAAATGATTTTGTGTAATAGAAAAAACAATTGAAAATTGGAATTCGGGAAGTTAAATTTTATCAGTAGACATCAAAACTGAAATGAAATGCCTAAAAATTTACTTGACCAAAACTTTTAAAGTGACTATTTTTTGCCTTTTTGTACTATGAGACTTTGCACACTATTTGGTTTATAACTGTATATGGATATGTACATGCAAGTGTAGTAGAGGCCAGGTTCGCGTTGTAGTAGTGGAAAATTTAATTTCGTCACACATGATGTCTACCAAACACATTTGCCGCCATGTTCGCCATGGCTGGCTGCAGGCGCTTTGCGAACATCGAACAAATAGCAGAGCGAATAGTTACTCGCGTTAGCGAAATGGAGAAAGCGCCCAAGGCTCTTTGTGCGATTGTTGCTTAACAGCATTAGGCAGGGCTTTGTTTGGCACACTGTGCTGCGGTTAATTAGGTTAAGGTTGAAATCAAAACGGTAAACGGTTTTCGTTTCGATTATGGTGTCCATATAGGCTAGTCGAGAATAGCTGGCATAGCAATGCCAGGCCGCAAAGCACTTTAGCCAGTCTTAGAGCAGTAAGTCCTTGAAGCGCCTTAACGCACACAGCCACTTCCTCAGCCATATCCTGTAGCGATGATGAGCGAAGCCCCACACAATTGCAATTGCGCTAGCAGAAGCAGCCAGATAGAAACCTTAGCAGCAATTTGGCAAGTTGATTAGATTTTTGAAAGACACGTGTCTTCGAAATTTATCATATACTTGTACATATAACATAAATATCCCAATTAACATAACAAGAGGCCTAATGTTCGTCAATTTACTTGTGGAACACGTTCTTGTATTACCTATATGTGGGCGGCGATTGGCGTGAATATCATGTAACGTGTATATGCGCAGCTCAACGTTGTTGCCTATCCGAAGTTTGTATTCCCCAAGGCGGACCCCCCAACTGCCAAAGCAAAGACTTTTTGAAAACTCAGTTAAACTTACTTATGTACTTCTAATGAGCTACGGCATAAAAACTTTTTTAATGCCTTCAAAGCTAAACAAAAACAGAAAGTTTGCTTTGCAATCCGTAGATATGCTGATTACAGCAGAACGTTTCCATGACGCACAAGAAAACTGTGCTATGTTCTTTGGTTTCTCAAGAGCTCGAAGCTCAACTTGAAGTGGCATGACTTTAAAAGGAATGCCACAAAAGAGACACTCACAGCATTCTAAGCATTTAAACGTTGCGTGCGTGAGAGTTGCACGCTTACGTAGCACACGAGTGATTGCTCTTGAAAGTATCCCTATGCTCAATCTTCAATAAAGGTCACAAACAATTGTTTCTTCATAGTTGCATTTTGTTCAACTAACAATAAAGCATACAAGTCTTCCTAAGAGTGATCATATAGATCCTACTAAGGCATGAGCAAATGTCGTCTTGGATTACAATTATGTTTCATTAAACTTTGTGAAAGTCAAGAGTCTTAATAATAATGCAAACTTATAGTCCTATAAAATAGCTGTAAGCTTGGTGAACGCTCTGCCCTGCCATTGGTATAATTTCGGGTTTCGGTGACTAGGCGAAGTTTTCCTATCTAACCTCTACATCTATGTAGGTTCGCTATAAAAAGAGAATGGCAATTGTTTGTTAATTAGTAATCGTTTTCTTGCGTGTGACTTTTCAAGAGAAAATAAGCAAAAGTGACTTTATCAATACGAGACACTAAAAACTTAGCCCACCATCTGACCTTTTGACATACTTTAGTCAATAGTTATAATTTATTGTACATACATAAATCATTGGATTATGCATAAATCAGCTAATAATATTATATTGCCGAACGATAGAATTGTTATCGAAAAGTAACTTTGCATTGCAAGGTTATTTCGCAGTAGGAAGTCTTCCGTTGTGATTTCATACTTTGCAATAATTTTATTTGTAGAATCAAAAATTTTCCATTTGAGAATCTGAAGTAATTTCGTTCGTAACTTGGTTTTTAACGCGACATGTTGACTAGCCGCATTGGCTTGGATCTCTATGAGTCATGGAATTGGTTCTTCAAACAATGTAGGCAGCAGTGAGACTGTTATCCTGCTTAGATGTTCCTTATTCTGTTTTATGTTTAGTATATTTCATTCGTTTTAAGTTTGTAATATTGAGAATTCAAACTTTATGTTTACATATCTTAATGGAAAATTATGCAGAGTGTTACATTTGCATAAGAATGACCGATGTATGTTAGCTGCTCGGGAGTAGCTTTGCAAGTCTTCAGTGTGTAGAAAATACACGTGTACGCGCAACGCTTCTAATGCTTATTAACTCACCTGTGGCTGACACTTTTTCATATTAGTAGCATTATTTAGCGCGTCTCCTTTGGCTGCTGCTTTCATTACATTCTTATATTTTTTTATTATTTTTTATTTATTTTCTACTTGGCTTGGCTTGTTTTTTTATGTTGTCAGGCGCCGCTTTGTCACTGACAAAAGCATCTTTTTCATTGCTTTTTGCTTGCTTAGAGCCTTTGTGCCCGGATCCTTTACATAACTCTGTGTGTGTGTGTGTGTGTGTGTGTGTGTGTGTGTGAGTGTGAGTGTGTGTTGGCAAGTATGTTTACTTGCGTGTTTGTATGCCTAGCTCTTCCGCTCTTTTTCTGCTTCTCGCTCTCTCCCAGTCTGCCAATCTCTCCCTGTGTGTGTGTGTGTGTGTGTGTGTGTGTGTGTGTGTGTGTGTCTGCGTGTCTGTCTCTATGTCTGTTTACATTGAGTGACGCAAATTAATATCATTTCAATAATAAATCGCAAATGTCTCTGGCAATATTTTTCACCTAAAGCACAGTGGGTGCTTTTTCATTTCATTTCATCGTACCGTAGTTGATGCGTACGTTTAAGCAATAAATGCGAGCAAAGCCATGGCACCGTTGGGCTGGTGGGCGTTAAGCAGTGGGCGTGGGTGTACTTTGAAACATTGCACGAAAACTATTAAAGCATAGCCGATGATTACGTCGGCATACGGTGTTTCGGTGTAATGCGGCGTATACGTGCTATTTGCCAAGGCGTAGAAACTTATTACGTATACGCCATGCGGACATCAACAGTCTTAAAACTGCGTAAGTTAGTTTTTAATTAAAACTGTTTAATTTAATCAAAACAGATTATTATAGATTACTATTAATTCATTAAACGGCTATACACATACACACATACATCACAAAAATGGTTTAGCACGGGTTTGGCCTACTGCTGCGGGTATGTCCTGTATAACTGAGAGCTAACTGTGCATGCGTCTAATTACGCAGCCACCCTTGGTACGCACGCAACATGCTAAGGTTGCTAATTCATTAATATCTGTCTGGGCCAACAGCATAAAATAAAATATTATAATTACTTTGACCTTTCGTGAGTAATTTGCTTTGTATGAGTTTAATGTCCCCTTTTCTCTTTTTTATTTACTTTTTGTTATTAATTTTGAAATTACGGGTTAATGGTTTTATTCGCCATAGTTTGTGATTAGTCATGCCAAAATTCAATTAATATTGAATTTTTTTTTTTTTTGGTTTTTTTTGTTTGTTATTATCATCATTACTTGGTTGGCGTTGCGCCCAAAAAATTATTTGATACACCGTGTTCTTGTCAAGCCATTGTCTGCTAGATTAGGGCAAGGATAGGGATAGGGATAGGAGCGAAACATGCGCCAGCGTTCGGGATCATGTGTGCGTGACTGTAAACTGAGTAGTAGCTTATTTACATGTTCAACAAAACTGAAAACAAAATTAAAAAAAAATAAGAATAAAAAATTAAAAAACAAAATAAATAAATAAAATCTAAGACGTTTTAAGCTGTTGGCGTTTGTTAATGCAAATATGTGAACATGAACGCATGTTGGCAGCTGTTAAACAGGCGGGACTTAGGCTGCCAAAGCGTATTAAAGCGAAAAGTATTCTGCAGCATTTTTAATACATATTCGACAAATACAGAGTGTGTGTTGTTGCTTTATTTGCAAATGTTTGCATTGTGTATTAAAGAGAACAAATTTCAGTAAAATACACACATTCAAAATGAAAAATCCATTACATAATTTCAAGGTGGCCTCCTTAAGCACGAACTGTGTCCTTGAGTTATGCTAAAAACGCTTTGCGTGCAGCACGTATATGAGCCTAAGGCGTGAAGTTATTTTCGGCGAAACATTTTTTTAAACGCGTCGATGCGTTTAGGTTTTTTAATGCCAATCTTGGCTTTCCTTATACAGAATAATCCAATGGGTATGTAGCAAAAACACATAACATAGGTACTTTGAATTTGAAGTCGAGCCAATCAACTGAGAATTTTTATCCAAATGAATAGCATTCAGACTATAATATTTGAAACACATTTTGAATAAGATAGCTTCAATCAGCTTTTTATCACCAATAAGACAGCGTATATTGCAAAACTTCATATTACTCAGGCTTTTTATTATTATATAAAAGTTCTTTTTCATTTTTGGCATAAAGTACGGTGTAGAGAACATCTCGAAATGTGTCGATTCCTTTGCCTTGAGCTGAGTATCTCCTGCATGTATTGTTAGTATTTGTAAAATGTTTGAGGAGCCTTCAGGTACTACCATCATGAAATTCCTGCAGGAGAGATTCATACAATAAAGTCATCTGAGTTCGCCAGGTGCCTAATGCGTGCTGCCAAAAAATAGATTTGCCCTTTCCGAGGCGCATATGAAGGTATGTGCGTTTTTGAATTGTATGCAAGTTAGAGTAGACTTTTTTTTTGGTACTGTGAAAGTGAGTCATAGAGCGAAAGAGCGTCTATTGCATAAATTCTCTTATTTGTCTAACTGTGATACTTCTTCAATTGACTTCTGACTAAGCTGCTTCCTTCATCCTTGCCATCGAAACAAAACATATGTGTATGAGTTTCTTTTTTATGGAACTACTTCCCAGCATGAACAATTAAGTCTCTTCATTTTCTACTCTAAGCTGTTTTCTCAAATATGTTGATGTGCTGCTCAGCAACAACAAGAACAAGAGTATGTATCACTGCTTGGCAATTGATGTGCAAATTCATTGGATTGCCGTGGAATTCTCGCATTTTCTATTTGTTCCAAATGAGTATTGTATAAAATGCTTCAAAGGCAGTTCCTGGTCATTGTTCGTATGAGGTTGCTTTTATTTTATTTTTGTTACCAACCACATCATAGAGCCATAGAGTGGTGTCGAATTACCATAAGCTTTGAATTATTTTGATTTTGGTTTGTTTCTTGATTTGGTGTTGGCTGTGTGGTCATTTGGTTGACTATTTACATCCAATTTTGGCCCATAATTTGCTTAGATAATGCTGCACAGTTACATAAAGTTGTTAACGTCTGCGTGGGTTTGTTTCACAATCGAGCAGCATTTACTATTAACACAGCTTTTGTTGTCAAATATATGTAGGATAAGGTCGAGGATTATTACGAAAGCCAACCGAGGCAAGCGGCAGCTTTGCTGATTTCTATAGCTGCTCAGATCGTCTGGCAAAGCGATTCGTTATGCAGCACCCATTTCATTGTGCTTCCTTTCAGCGACTTCTTATTTAAGTTGATTATTTTATGTAAGATTACTAGAGGTTTGCAAGATAAAATATGCATGTATGTACAAATAGGCAGTTGGCGTTTAAATAGAAAAAAGTCAATTATGCGTTAAGCTATAAACAAAAAGATTTATATTTTCTTTCCGTTAATGTTTAACAGTTAGTTTTCTTTAAATACATAAAATATACATATGACTTAGTTTAAAGAGTAGAATAACACTCATGGCAGTTATAGAACTGAGCGATTATTCATTACATGGTGAAGTTAGTCATAAGAACTCATTCATGCATACAAATCATCGAACTCGAATCTTCTATAATTCGAACAAATTTATTTGGCAATTGTGATTCATTTCTATAAATCCATTTTTTTTTTTGTGAATAATGTTACTTCAACTTGTAAATTTCGACTATGTAGACATGCATACTAAAATTTTTCTAAAAGTTACATAAACAATATAAAATATAAAAAGAGAATCAACAATAAAAAAGAAATCTCGCAATCCAGAGCCTTGCAGCAATTTTTAGCCAAAACAACCTTCAAATGTCCTGCATCCAGTAAACAGCCCCAAAGTATGCAATGGAATATTAAATTTCCTAAAACAACTGTTTAAAACCGAAATTGAGTAAAAGCGTGCAAGCCACATTAATGCACGCAAAAGAGACAGCAAAAGCTCATGCAAAACATACACCAGAAGCCAAACATCACTGACCGGACTTGAGCTAAAAAATTTTTACATTGACTATTTTTAAACAGCAATTGCGGGCAACTGCTTGCGGCATCCATCTATGTCTATCTGTGTGTGTGTACGCAGCAGCTAGACAACTCAACAGGTTATTGGCATTTAACTGACGTTTATGCCATGCGGTGATGCCAAAAATAAACCAAAAAACCGAGACATAACAAAAACAGTATCAAATACAAACACAAACACCAACATACAAGCGAAAACTAACTTACGGCTAACACAGCCAAGCAACATAATGTGAACATTTCTTTTCCCTCATTTTGCTGCCCTACCCAGACCCAGGCTAATATGCATGCAAACAGCTCAAACCAAGTTGAATAATTGAGTAGCACTGACACTCGCCCTCGCCATCGTACTCGCACACAGCTTAGTGCGCGACTAAGTGGATAAGTTAGTGTGTGCGCAGCGCGACCATGTCAACCGCAGCGTAAGGCCGACAGCAGAGCAGCAAAGCAGCAACGACAACTGCCAACTGCCAACTGGTAGCGTTGTGTCATGTTTTTGCGCGTCTTGGCTCATTAGCGCGCTGGTGTATATGTGTAAAAATTCGATTAAATTAACGCAAATTAAGAATATTAAGAATCAAAATGTCAGCTTCACTTACACAGTCACTTAGTCACACAGTCACACTCAGTCAGTTAGTCACTTATGCGCAATGCTTGTGCAGTGATGCGCGCTTATATTGTCAACGTCAACGTCAGCATCAGACGTCAACGTCACATTGACACCAACGCAAAAGTAATAAAAACGAAAAAACAAAAAACAACAAGAAATATGCGCAGAACAATATACATATACACACACGACACCGGAGCAGCAACATTAACAGCAGCAGCAGCAGCAGCCACAGACGCAGCAGACAAAAATTGATACACATTCAGCGTTTAGCCACAGTAATAGCAGCCGCATGACCCGCACTGCCGCCGCATATGTCCACGACTGAATAGCAGAACAGCAACAAAGTTTTTAGCGTTGTGACATTGCCGCTTGCCCACTCCTGCATACATACATACATAATTCGTTGTGAGTTTTGACTCTCGCAGTTGATTTCACACATAAATTTTGCCGGTCGGCAAGAAAGCTCCGTTGCTGTGCTCTCTCACTCTCTTTCTTTTTCGGCTCACGTGCGCTCTCTCCGAGCTTTCCTCAAGGCGTCATTGCGTTTGCCACCAGGAACTGTGTGTAAGAGTCTGCCGTGCAGCTACTTTGCGTGTAGCAAGTGTCGGCTTTTGTTGTAGGTGGTTTTTTTCTTTTGGTTCTTTTTTATTTTTGGTGTTTTTTCGGTTTTTTTGTTTTGTAATTGATGTCATGTTTCAATGATTCAGATTTCAGTAGAAAACGAGTTGCGTAAATGGCACTTAACTGATTTGCTAACCTATTAGAGCTGTTGTTGTTGCACTGTGAACTACTTCAATCAAATGTCAAACTTGGCTTTTATCGACTTAAATAGCTTAGCCATTGATACTCCTAAATAGGCGACTTAACGATTTAGCCATCAATCTCAATCAATCAATTTAAATCCGTTCTGAGGATTTATTTGATTTAAGAATGCTTAAAACTTTTAAAGCCAAAATAATTGACTTAAAATATTCGCTTTGAACACAACACTTGAAAAGTATGCTATGCAAATTTTGTAATGAAGCATGTTAAGTATGCCGTGTTAGCAAGCCAAACATAAAAAATAACATTGCATACTTCAAGGGTGTCTGGTTTCATCGCATTTAAATATTCGCCTCGGGTTCCTTTTTTACTAAATTAAATGCTAAATCCATTGGTATGATAATAAATTGTGTGTTTTTTATGATTTATGCGCTTGCCAGGTTGTTAACAAGCAGCGCAGGTGAGACTTTTAACACCCAAATCTTAGTTGAAATCCGTAAATAGAAAATGAGTTCGCACATTTTTTAACCACAGTTAAGAGCAGACTTTTGCGGTTAGTAGTTGAAAAATACGTTTAGTACTTTATAATCATATGCACTTTTTAGTCTAAAATTTCAATTTAAATTTTCTTATTGTCTGGGTCCATTCTTGTCTTGAACTTGCATAGTTTAAGAATGAATAGAAACAATATTCAAAAATGTAGCAGTTAAATAGCATTGGTCACAACGGTTAGAGTGATTGTACAAAATTTGTACCCTGCAGGGGAAATATTTAATAAAACATTTTCCTCGTTAGCCAACTTTGCTCTTAATGCATCAGATAACAGCAAATATTGAACAATAATGGTTATACAATAATTTGAGACTCAATTACGCTAATGAATACAAAAAAATAAAAATAAAAAATAGAAATTGTGGAAAATTACGGAATAAAGTTTCATAAAAAAAAGAAGGATTTCCTTGACTGAATGCGCGGATTACGCGATGCATTATTTTTTTTCTTTTTGTAGTCCACCTTTATGCAAACAAACCACATACAAACGAGTGCACAACTGCCTTGAGGGACATTGCAGCTTGTGCAGCCGGGTCTAGCATGAGTGTTGGTGCGCGGGAGAGCAGGGTAACAAGGTTATGCGCTTTCGCGTTGAAATGGCGCAAATAAAATTCTAATCTTTTAGTGCTTCCCGGGTAAACCGTAGTTGCATGTTTACTATAAGCGGGGGCGAGGGCAACGCCAAAGTATTGTACGTACGTTTGGCCTTGTGCGCATTGAAAAATGAGACCACAAACTAACTGAAGGCGAACTAAAAGCCAAACAGAAAAAAATAGCCAAACCGAAACGATTAAACTGCTAAGCATTTAGCTCGGCTGATTTATACGCTGCCTTTATGATGTTTTCTAATGAATTACAATTATTTAATAGATGTTAAAACAGTTCACTGAGCGAATACACGGCTAGCAAAGGTTACTGACACCATTAGCAGCCATCGCCATAAAAAGAGTAAAAGTAGGTGAACCGGCTTATGTGGCAGAGGCCACGACAGCGGATGTTTTCTCAAGTATAAAATCAACTGTCAACTGGGATTTGGCTGACAAGGAGAATTGACAGAAGTAGGACAGTCCTTGGCGCATTGCTTAGATGAATGTGAAAATGATGTTCACGGTAGGGATAGAAAAATATTTTGGTAAATAAGAATTTATTAAGATGGTCAATTCAAAAAGTCGTTCAAGCTTAAAATAAAGATTCCATTAAAAAGTTACTTACCATGAGTTACATGGTATTTCGTTAAATTCAATTTATCATGAAGTTGTGTCTAGCCCACGTGTTTAGTTTTAATAAAGAATAAATATATAAATTCTCCCTGATATGTTCTTGGAACATGAACAGGGATTTTTGAGCTTAGAGTTGTTTTCTCTGCCTTTAATTCCGGTCAACATTTAACCCCAAAATAAAAGCACTACATAAAAAATCTCACCCTAGTTGACTAAACACAAACAGTTTTTTTTTGTGTTAGGTACAAAATTATATTGTTAGATTAAACATTTGCCCTGTCAATAATGTCAACGGGATGGGTGCGCTTTAATCTGCATAAGATACCTTCTGTTTGCGCCAGTTTTTTAGTTTCTGTGATGACGCGTGTTTCAAGTCTGAGATGGTGAGACTCGCAGAGTTCTTTATGATACCTGAAGCCATACAAACACCTAGGTCACGGTGAAGGTCACTGTTTCTTATATACCAGGGGGCATTTGCGATGTTTCGTAAGGCATTGTTTTGAAGTTGTTGAATTATTTTTATATTGTTGACAGACGTGCAACCCGAGACGACGTGCTTAGATGACGTCTTATGAGAATACCTTGACAAGGTTCGAGTTCATGAAGCAAACAAAGCTTCTCTGCGACGATTGTGCTACGTATCTCTGGCAATTGTTAAATAAGGACTGTGCCACTTTGGGGCTGTTTGCACACAGCATTTGGCTTAATGTACAGGATATGACAATGCAATATATATTAATAATTTCTGCAGTGTATTAAGACTCCCTCATAACCATTTGCCATAAAGCAGTAAACTGCCATTGTGGGTACAAAGTAGTCTGCCACTTTACCAATTTCGGAAATGATAGCGTGTTTTATTGTTTCTCTTCCGCTTTCGCACGCTAGCGACTGAAACGATGCGATGAAGTTTGGCGCCAGGATAATACGCAAAAAGCATAAAGACGCAAAAAAAGTTTCGATTGTTTCGTCGTCGACATTAAAATCGACGGTGGCAAGTGCATAGAATGAATAGCAATAATTTGCAACAATGGTGGGAGAATACGTATCGACGGCATCATCAGCAGCAGGAACAACAGGCGCAGCAACAACAACAATTGCAGCACCAACAGCAATTGCATGAGCAGCAACAACAACAATTGCAGCAGCAACAGCAACAACATCTGCAACAGAATGAGCACGCCATCGATCCGTACGAACTGCATTATCCGATACTGGAGCAGAACATCTACGGCGGCTATGAAGACGGCTTCGGCTTCGGGGGCAGTGACGGCCTGGGCTATGGTTTTGGCAACGCTGGCGGTCTCGACTTTGACCATCTCGGCAACTACACATCTACGGAAACCTTCGATTTGGACAGAGGCCAAAGCGGCGGCATTACACTTGGCGATACCGAAAATGCGATTCCGTCATTGACGCTGCTCTTCATGGCGATATCCTACGGTCTGGTCGTCTTTGGCGGCGTGCTGGGCAATGCAACGCTGGTGCTTACGCTCTGCTCGGCCTCGTCGGTGCGTTTACGCAATCCGCTGCTGTTGGCCGTCTGCATTGCGGATCTATTGGTGACAGGCATATCGGCGCCGGTGACGTTGCTAAATTTGGCCATGAATCGCGGCACGAAGTCGCTGCCGCTGGTCGTCTGTAAGGTTATACACTATGTACAGGTAAGTAAAGGACTCATGAAGGTCTTTAATTTTTTTTTTTTCTGCAATTTACTTTAATGTTTTTGGTGCCAATAAAAAATAATAATGATGAATGGCGGATATTAGAGTTTAATAAGTAAAAAAGGAAAATGCAAATAAAGTAGCATGGGGACAATTTGTGTTATTGATGTAAGCCATTTAACTAAAGGAGTGATAAATGAATGGAAAATAAATAAATGAGGTAAGAAAATGTAGTTACATTCAGACAAAAACACAAGCTGAACATAAGTTGTTAGATTAGCTGACAGCAAGGGCAATAGATTAAATATGAGGTGCTCACATTATTCGATAATTATGTTGCTAAATGGCTTTGCTACGCTATGACTTCATTTTAACTTAATATTGGTTATTATACAGTTTTATCGATTATAAGGGGCCTGTTTTTGCAGAAGTTCCAACTGTTCTGGCTCACTTGAAATAGAGTAATTATATGCATTTGGTAGTCAATAGAGCTAAACTCAACTGTTTGGGAGAGTCAGGCAACACAACGATTTTAAGCCAATATATCTGCCCAAATACATATATGAACTACATGGCTAGTCCACATTTGCCAAAGGTCTAAAAAGCTGACATTTATATTTCCTGTCATATAGGTCACTTCAGAAAGTCAGGCTTGGATAGTGATGTACCATGACCTGCTCATTATAATAAATAAACAATAGTTTAGACCTTCTGAGCTTTTTGTTAAGAGTATTTTTACGCTTAAGCAAGATTTGTTTTTACTTAAGCTGATCAATCTGTTGTTTATCTCTATGCATAGGTCATGCCCGTGGCAGCTAGTACGATATCATTTTTCATGCTCTCCCTCGATCGTTATGCCACCGTCAAACATCCCCGACTCGCGCAATTGCGCCAACGCCGCTACTTGCATGTTTCACTGGCTATACTCTCGTGGCTGATGTCGGCAGCGATAAGCACACCCTTCCTCTTCGCTTACAAGATCATAGCCAAATCGGTGATCATCAAGGGCCATGGCAGCGGCACTGGCGCCATTTTAACAACAGCACCGTCGACGCCTACGCCCAATGTCAGCATAAGCTGCAGCTCCGAACTGGGCGCCAATGCCGTTTTTATGTCATTTATTATATTCCACACGATAGCGGTCTTCATACTGCCCGGCATTGGCGTGCTACTCAATCATTATGGCGTACGCAGAAAACTTTGCGCTCTCTCGCTGACGGCCCGCGCAGCACATGGCGAATTGCCGCTACCCATGCCCATACTGCGCCGCCAAACGCACATGGTCATCGTGACAGGCATCGCGAATGCACAACAAGCACAGGTGGCCTGCGGCGGTGGCAATACCGGAGACGACACCTCTAACTGTGGCGACATACAGTTACATAACCTCAATCCAAATGCACCGACTGTGAGCGCCCTGGGGCCTACACCGTATCGTTCAAGTAATCCGATATCACCGAGGTAAGTGTGCAGCTCTGAAATGAAATACCTGTTCCTAATGCTTTTCTGCTTTTGCTCTACACTCTGACGCTTGCAGAGCAATGCGGGAGATACGCGCCCATTCGCAGCGTCAACGCATACGACGTCAAGGTGCACAAGGACCCGCCACACCGGGCATTCCTTTGCCGCAGACTTCAACTCTGCGTTCGCGTCGCCATCTGGCTAATATGCTCATAGCATCGGCTCTGATCTTTATCGCCTGTTGGGCGCCGCATGTCTTCTGCATATTCTATAAGAATTTCGGCTACAAGGAGTACTGTAGCAAGACTTCCTTCTACTTTAATTTGCTATTGGGTGAGTTGACAGTATTTTATATTGAACTTGAGACTAATATGGCTGTCGGGGTCATTTCATGCTGTTTAAACATGCTGTACATATACGATCTCTTAGTCAATTTTGATTTCTTCTTCTGCAGGTTATATGTACTCCGCTATAAGTCCCGTCATCTATTGGGCGCTCAATCATAATACACTACGACAATCGCCATGTGCGCCCATCATACGTCTGCGCTCGATGCAGAACTTTCTGCGGTCGCGATTTCGCTCGCACACCGTACCCCCGCCGCCGTCATCGACGAATGAGGCCGCACTTGGCGCCTTCAATCCGAAGTTGATTAAGCTAACACCGAAACAGTATCGAGCTCAGGCTTCTTCGCATTATCTCTACTAGTGTGATATGTACACGTACTTACTTAACTGTTTGACAACTTATTTACCTAACTAAACAATTCATTGCCTAATTAACTAATTAATTAATTATTGTTTGAATGTCGTGTGCATGCAAATGTGTTCTTGACACTCAAACTAAGTTTCGTATGTGTGTATTCGTTGTAAATAGATGCAAAATTGATTTTAGTGTGTGTGTGCGAACTGCTCTCAATACCTAAACATGCAATATTATATATATAAAATACAAAAAATTAACATTTATACATATATACAACTACTTTATATGTACATAGTTTTTTGTGTGTATATATGTGCTAAAAAAAAGGTTAGTCTAGAAAGACGCCGGAAAGGTAGAAACAAAAAAGCTCTCAGCCTAATTTCGTATTAGTATAAAAAGTAAAAAATTAAAAAAAAATTTTAATTCAAAAAACAACCGAAAGCAAACTCTACGCATTCGAAACGTGCTAACGTGATTTCTTCAATCGTTGATTAGTGTTTAAGTTTAAAAATAAATTACGATATATATATAAAAGTATTAAAGAAATAAAAAAAAAACAATAAAAATTAAAAAAAAGAGATACTATCCGCTGCGTTAAATGTTAACTTTTTAAAACATTTTCGAAGAGTATAAGCAGAAGAAGATAGCAAAAATACACAGAAAAGCTGAATAATATAGCAAATAGTTCATAGGTGAGAAACAAACTACGCTCTACTTGTAAAACTAAGCTTAAGACTTGCAAACAAAAACAAAGAAGAAACCAAACAATTCTAAATTGTTTTTATGACTTACGAAATAATTTATACACATAAACTAACTAATAATATACCTCAAGTATTTATTCAAATACTCAGCTTCAATATTAAAATATTTTATATGAGATATTTTTTAAGTCAATTTTTTTTTACGATTCTTGAAAATCATGCTGAACAACATGGAATTGTAGTGATCTTGGGTATTTCAACTCTTCAAATAATTTTCGGCTATTGCAATAAAAATTATGTTAGCAATTTTTGTATTGGACTCCTCCAAGGGTTTAAAATCTCGAAACTCAAACAGACAATTTGTAATCTCAGAAGACTGCAGTCGACTTCCGTATAATTTTTTCGACTTTTAGTTGAATTTTCTCAATTCTAGCTAATTGAGTTGCTGGATCAGTGGATTTTATGATTCATGTGTATAGAGAAGATGCTGACTCGTACGGATTCCTAATACATTTCGTTAATATCTGCAATCAACATGTTCCCATATTTTCTTCTTTTATTTTGGTTATTTTTGGTTCTTTAAGTATAAGGCAAGTCGAAAGCCCTGAATTATGCCTACAATATAATATATCCTACAAATTCCATGTTGAACTCAATTAATACAAATATTTTGAATGATTTTTTTTTTAAAGAATACTTTTTTTGTTTAAACTTGAAATCAAGTTTCAACTTTCGCGACTGTTTCAAACTTTTTCCCAAGTGTGCTTTTCAATATTCGTAGTAACTTGTATACCTCAATTGATGCATTCTAGAGCTAAGTAAACAGATAACCGCGCATATTTGTTTCCTAAAGCAAATGATTAGAAAAACGAAACTTAAAATAAATGTTAAACAAAATTTTTACACTGTGAGCCAACGCATGGTTCAAAAATAAATTGTCAGTCTACATTATAAAATGGTTAAAGCCAAACTAGAAGAAAAATGTCAAAAAATTATATTGAAAGTATGTTTAAAGCGTAAGATTCTAAAATAATGTAGATCTAAGCGAAAAACTTTCCTAAATGCGTTAAACAGAATTCTTTCAAATATAAAATACGGTAAATACAAATCGAAGAAAACTTCACTTCAAACATGACTAAGTAAAAAGTTACTGGAACTCATTCGCTACATGTCTACAATTTTCTTATATAAGCATACAAAAACATTATACAATTATATATGTAGGTGCATATGTTTGTATGTGCATAGCTGTTGTTATTATTATCAATATGCAGCGCGTTGTTCAAACTTACAATTACAATTACAATTACTAAGGCCTGCTTATGCCAACTCAGTTATAATGTTAACCAACACTTAACTTTGACTTTGGCATATGCGAAAACTAGCGAACAATTGCGCCTTAGACAATTTCCCTTTCAGGTCAGAATAGGTTTCTGTTATATTATATACTCGTATATGTATGTTATGTATTATGTACTTAATATGTATTCCGAATTTATTATATGTACGCGTATGTAATGCCAAACGTAGTGCTATGAGACAGTACTCAGAGCTTTGTGTTATCAAAGTAGTTGTCATAATGATATTGTAATTGAAACTATGCTAAACTGCAGGGTATGGACAGTCTGTACTTTATACTTATTACATATCACCTCTTATATGATATGGGAACTTCTTATATGTATATCTATTGATCATGTACTATTTACACTATCTGAATATATGTAAGTATATTATGAAACTAAAAAAGATGGCGGGAGGCCAAAAATGATTTCGCGTATTTTTAAAAGTAACTGCGTCAGTGAAACCGATTTGCATATCGTTAAGTAAACATTTTTCTATTAAAAGATTGCATTTAATTTATTTTAATTTATATAATTTGAATTTAATTACCTTTTTTAAATATTTCTTAGGCACAGTGTTGTATAAATTAATTGTACCCAACAACTGTGTCAACCAGATTGAAATCATCAAATATGAAATAAGTTTCAGTAATTATGTTTTAGGGATAAACAATTTTAAGCAAAATCAAAATTAAAGCTGAGTTTAATTTTTATACACCAAATAATCAAAAATATGATATTAAGGTACACATCAGAAACTCAAAAAGCTATATTCCAACGATTATCTTTTTTGGATAGAGTTTTTAAGTTAGGTGAGATCTGTTTTTTTTTTCTTGTACCTTATAGTTTTACTTTTTGTTTATTAATATTTTTTTTATATTTAATACCTTTGTAGTTCGGTTTCATTGTCATTACTTTTAGTCAAAAATCCATTTTCATATTTCTTACTTTCTCTATTCTACAAATTTCACTGAAATTTTAATTCTATGTTATAAAACTTAAATGATTGAAATCAAAGCATTTTGTATGCAATACAATTAAAACAATTATGCCATGTTAAAAATATATTAAAAAAAAAAAAAAAAACAAAATACAAAGGAAAACTATAAATAATTACATGGTATGCATATTATTTTTGATTATTTAAGTATTGTGTGTATGTATAGGAAATGCAAGATGTTAATCTAAAAATTCGGTATGTAGTAGTGATAATATGAAATGCATATGTAAGACTTCTAAGAACTTTCTGACTTTATATTAAAACAAAAATTCTTTCAAATGCGGCCTAAAAGTTGACTAAAGCTTTATGGCTAAAACTGTAGTAAAAATTTCAAAAAGTATTCAAAATATTCTATAACAATAAGTTAGTAGTTTGTTAACCTTAGTTTATTTCGTAGTGTAAACTAAATTCTTAAAATTGTCTGTCAGAGTACTCATTTTCGGTCTTTACCCTGTAAACTACTCCTACAAAATTTCCAAGGGTTTAATTATTTATTTATCTTTTTTTTTTTTGTTTTGGCTTCAAGTGGTTTGCAGTGACTGCGTTTAAATCTCTTGTTTGTTGAATACCTTCCGAAAAATTTCGTGTATTCTATTACCCACAATCCAAATTGTTTGATAAGAATGGGAAGCATGTCAATTAAGCGGTAATAACAGTGAACTTTCGCTTGACCGGCATCTCAATATAAGTAAATTTTTGTCTGCTCAAGATAGTTTAAATTTTTTTAAAAATTGATAATGAATTTTGAAAAATTTCCACTCTGGAGGGGTGTCCGCCGAAGAGAGTTTTCACTATTCTTACGCTGTCTAAAAAGTTGAAGAATTAACGATAATTACTCTAAAAATAATTCAAACTCTTAACCTTACGTCATGTGTGATAACGAGAAGGATAAATTGCTTGCTGAGCCACAGTTTTGTTTTTGGTTTTGGGGCTTATAAAAAATCTAGTTTAAACAAATAAAGCAGCCGATAATGCAAGTCACCTTGCTGGACTCTGGATATGCAGCGATTTTCTTTTATGGGAGTGCATTCTATATAAAAGACAATTAATAAGGAAAAGGGTAATTAACTAACTTACTTTTGCATAATTTTTGAAAAGTATTTAAAATCTGCAAACATTTCAATCTTCAAAATTAAACTGAAACTAATGACTTACGCATAACACGCATATAGTGGAATTTTGGTAGTGCAACTTCGTTTAGCATTTACTTGTAGGACATGCCCAACGTGGAGCCATAAAGATAAAACATATATATGTATGTATACTCGTAAAGTCTTCGAAAGCAAAAACTGTTCATAGTAATGAAAACGAATAATGAATGAAACTAACTGCTATGTTCCTTTTCTCATAAGCAATAATGACGCTTTAAACGAAGTTAAAAAATAAAAAAAAAGTAAATATTACATCTAAACAAAAACAATAAACAAATAAAATTGTGTATATATAAACATAACTAACTAAGCCTTTATATAGCAATCTAATGCTATTGTTTTTAATTATAATTTATACATTTTAATTTCACTTTTGAGCGCATGTCTGCTTTTTAGTGACCTATGGCACAGTTAAACTGGTGACCTGTGACAAACTAAGCAGCCTGGCTTGTGGTCAATTTGAAATCCTTTCAATTTAACAAAATGGTTTCTGCGTGTAACACTTCAATTCTGTAAAAAAAAGCAAACTAGCAGCTACCGTAATGTCTTATACGCAGCCTATACTATTCTCAAGTAAATTATATTAGAAAACTAAAAATCAAAAAAAAAAAGAACTATTTTTAAAACTTTGCTATTAAACTAACTTACTAAGAAATCAAAATTTAAATTTAAAATATTTACAACTATTTAATATTTACTAACTAATTGTTTAACAATTAAACTTTGAACTCTCATTAAGTTATGCCACCTGTTTTATATACAATACATTTTACAGACCTCTGTTCTATTATTATGTTATGTCTTTAACAAACAAACAAAAATTATAATAATCATAATCGTTTTCCTAAAAAACAAAAATCATTGTGTTTTATTGTACCCTGTACAAAAAATGGTAAAGGAATATTAAAGTTGTGGAAATGTATGTAACAGGAGGAAAAGGGCATATGAGATCCCACAAAGTAATATATTCTTGATCAGCACCAAAAGGCGAGTCGATGTAGCCATTACTCTCCTAATCCTTATGCATAACAAGTTTATTTATTTTTACCGATAATCAATCTATAACATATAGCTACCATAGGAATGATCCGCAGAAAAACCACATTTACTTACAAAATTTTGGCGTATCAGGAAATATATATAAAAAAAATAAGCTTACCCCTTCATGCCGCTCTGGTTTTTGGTCAATGAGCGTAAATGGCGCTATAATTATTAAATTTGTTTGTCGAGCTCCGTCGGCGCAATTGTGTATAAAGCAAATCACACTCAATGAGAGGCAAAGCTGAGAAAAAACTTAGTGCACATTTTGTAAACTTGTTTTAGCGCTTTTATTTAACAATTTATTAACTCATAATTTTGGTTTCACTTAAGAAATAATGAACGCTGCTGAAAATTCATCGAAGTCTGCTTCAACAGCAGCTTTTGTGGTTCTAAATAAGAGCTAAGTTGGAAGTTTGTAGACTCCTGGTAATGGTAATTATGGTCATCTCGAATAGCATTGCATCCGTACGCCAGTAAGTATTAATATTATAGAAAGATCCAAATTCAGAGCAAAAAATCTTTGCAGATATCAGTTTATATCCGCGCATTGTTTCCTGGAAGACACGCAACAAGAGCTTGTTGGTCTAATGAGCATCTGCCCTTTTCAGTTGCAATACATTCCGATAATGCTGACAGAAATTAATGCTATTAGGCGACATATACAAACTTTGAGTTTACCATGAATAAAGTTCATTGAATTATTTAGATTGTGGAGTTTAAAACTTTACACTTTATTAAGACGTCTTAGGCGCTGTGTGCCATGCGGGTGTTATGTATTTAACAGACTAACGCACCGTACTTATTTTCTTGAAATATTAAACGAGTAGATTAGAAGAATAGTTTACAATTAATAAGATTAACTACGTAACAGCACAAGCATTTAATTTGTTGCACGTTTCTGCGCATGTTGCTTCATGCGAGCCTCGATTTCAGGCCTAAAATGACGAATGAGTCCCTGCACGGGCCAAGCAGCGCCATCACCTAAAGCGCAGATTGTATGACCCTCAATTTGCTTGGAAATCTCCCATAGCATATCAATTTCAGCAGGTTGCGCGTCGCCTTGCACAAAACTATTGTGAAATAGATTCGTTAAACAAAGGTTCCGAGATATATCATTTCGGCTTACCGTGTCATCATTTTATTCATCCAGCCGATGCCCTCGCGGCAAGGTGTGCACTGACCGCAACTTTCATGTTTGTAGAATGAAATCAAACGCGCGATAGCCTTAATAATGTCCGTCGATTTGTCCATGACGATAATAGCTGCCGTGCCAAGAGATGTTTGCGCGGCAATCAGACCATCGAAATCCATTATAACATCATCGCAAACATTCTTTGGTATCACAGGCGTCGACGAGCCACCGGGTATAACGCCCAGCAGATTATCCCAACCACCAATAACGCCACCAGCATGACGTTCAATCAGTTCCTTCAATGGTATGGACATTTCCTCCTCCACAGTGCAAGGTGTGTTCACATGTCCGGAAATATTGAACAGCTTCGTGCCCGAATTACGTGTGCGTCCAAAACTGGCAAACCAGGCGCCACCACGACGGCAAATTGCCGGTGCCACAGCGACTGTCTCCACGTTGGTAACAGTCGTTGGGCAACCGAAAACGCCTACATCAGCAGGGAATGGCGGCTTCAAGCGTGGTTTACCCTGCTTGCCTTCCAATGATTCGATTAGCGCAGTTTCCTCGCCGCAAATGTAAGCACCAGCACCACGATGCATGAAAACATCGAAATCGTAGCCCGAGCCACAGGCATTCTTGCCAATCAGACCAGCCTGATAAGCCTCAGCGATGGCCAGCTGCATATTTGAAGCCTCGTTGTAGAATTCTCCGCGTATGTAGATATATGCTGCCTGTGCGCCCATTGCGCGTCCGGCAATCAGACAACCTTCGACAAGCTTGTGGGGATCGTGTCGCATAATATCACGATCCTTGCAGGTGCCCGGTTCACCTGACAGACGATTTTTTATAACTAAAACTTCTTTTTCGAATGTTGCAGTACTCACCTTCGTCGGCATTGACAACCAAATACTTGGGACGTCCATCCGATGGTTTATTCATGAAAGACCATTTCATGCCACTTGGGAAACCAGCACCACCACGGCCACGCAAACCTGAGGTCTTGATCTCATTGACAATCCAATCTGGCCCCTTGAGCACGATCTCCTTCGTCTTATACCAATCGCCGCGCTTCAATGCACCCTTCAAGCGCCAATCATGTCGACCGTACAGATTTGTAAAGATGCGATCTTGATCTGCAAGTGGCCCAAACTTTGTCTTCGTCTGCGGCGGCGGGGTGCCTGGTGGTGGTGCTTGAGTACTTTGCAAGCGGTGCGAAAGTCCCGCAGGCAAGACCGCAACTACAAATATGCAAATATAAGTTGGTTACACATAACACACACCGTTGACGTTTATTGGAAAAGCAAGATACTTTGTTTTTGCCACACGCATAAGCAAAAAATTACATAATTTTGGAGGCAAGCAAATGCTAAATTTCAGCGTTAGTGCTATGCCTAAAGTTTATAACACATCAAAAAAATTATATCCGTTGAAAGCAATAAGTCTATACGTTTTAAATGTATTGAAAAATAATTATTTATTTACCAATTTGCGGTTTTTGTAGAAAATTAAATCGTACAATCGCAGCCATTTCACTGACTGTGAGTTGCGTTTGACACTAGTCACATTTTGCAACACTGGTAGCGCTTTTTTAGATAAGGTTGCCACCTTCAGACATGTAATAATAATATAAAATAATTTATTTTTCTTGTGATGCCAAATTTCTTTATTGTTGTGTTTGAAGAAACCAACATTTTTTTATTATGTGCTCGTGTTGACATATCAAAATTTAAAACATTGCTAAAGTGCTGTGTGAATAGATTACTTTTCGACCCACACTGTCAGCTGTTTGTTGGTTACTCAGTTTTCTGGTTTATGTTTTCTTTGTTGTTGTATGCGAATATTAGTTTTTCGCAATTGCAATCAAGATATGGATACAGCAACATTTACAGAAACAACAACCGATGTAGTGGACGAAGGAGCTGTAAGTAATAAGGATGATTGGATGATGTCCATTGAGTAAATATGTACACTTATATTTACTACATATACAGCACGCACTTCCACAGACGGCCGCACCGCCGCCGGTGTTGCATCTGCGTCTGCAGCATCACACCAGTAATGATCGCCGTGTGGGCTTTCACGACGGTGTCGTGGACAACGAGCACATGAATCGCAAGAAATCAAAATGTAAGTGCGCACGTTAGCTTGTTAAGGAGACATGCTAATTTATTTTGTTCATAGGTTGCTGCATTTATCGTAAACCGAAAGCATTTGGCGAAAGCTCTTCTGAAGAGGATGACGAATGCGAGCACTGCTTCGGTCATCCTGAGGTTAAGCCCAAAAATCGCAATAAAAAACACGCACACGGCGATGGCCCGCCCAACAATGCACAAGAACCGCCCGAACCCACACCAGATTCGACGCCAAATAACGCCGCAGAGTAATAGTTTAGTAAAATGAAAAAAAAAAAAAAATATTTGCAATAAAAAATTATATTAAAATAAATTTTTGTTAAGGATTTCAAACAATTATTTGGCAAGTCACTCCATTTTTTTTCCTTTTTTAACGCAAACTAAAATGCAATTATTTTCAGAAACAAAAAAAAAAAACATTGAACTCGGCGCATTTACAAAAATATATTAACGTATAAAATAGATAAGCGGGTCATTTAACACAGTAGGCACCGTTGATGTATTTTGATGATCTGATTGATAACGTTTGGTCGTTTTTAGCAGTAACTGCGTAGTTTGAATATTGGTTTAGATCTTGAGATCAAACGATTCGGTGACATTTGCCGGCTGAATATTGTACGCCTTTGCTTTTGCGCGCGAACGCCAGATCTAGCACAGATAACGAAATCCATTAGTCTAATCGCTATGAATTACAAATGCAACTTACCTTAATCGTATAATCATCACTTGTGGTTACAAGCATCTCGGAATCGCGCGGATTGAAGGCAACACTGTTCACCACATCGGTGTGCTTGTATTTGGCTAAGCTGACACCGTAATAGCGATCCCATAAGTAGGCATGGTGGTCTTCTGCGCCACTGTGATAATTTAATATGCGCTTAAAATCATGTAACTCAAAAATATAAAAGACGCCACCTACCTTGCCACATAGTCATCGCACACATCGATAAATATAAAGAAGCACTCGGTGCTCGATGTGTATGCTTTGTGCGCGTGCAGCATATTGCCCACACGTTTCAATGTCATCAGATCAATGACATGTATGTCGATCTCCTGTGCGATGGGCGGCGGCTCAAGCGCGTTCGATATCACGTAATTCTGTGGCCAAGGGCGTGTATTGACATATAAATAACGATGATCAGGACTTAATGCCATGCCAATGATGTGACCATGTAGGTCGATCACTTTGTCTGCTTTATCGAAACGATTCGCAACAGATTCATAGTCCCACCAATCTGGATCTGTGCGTTGTTGATTCTGTTGCTCGGCTAAACGACGTGCAGCAATGCGTTGCTTAAGCGATGGGCCCGGGTCCAGTTTTTTCGGAAAGTTCACATTCCGCACACGTTTTATGCCAATCTGATGTGGTGTATAGGTTTTGGAGCCAGTCGAGAAAATTAAGTATTTCGGTATGGAACTCTCCAAGTCGTCATCTTCCTCAGCAACGTCCATTCCGTCATCATTTGCTGAATCATTATCGTCACCGTCGCCACCAACATCGGTCTCATCTTCATCGCTGCCATATGCGCCCTTATACTCACGCCGATACTCATCAAGATAATGTATAGTAGTGTCAGCGCTGCTAACGCCACAGCTGCTGCTGCGGCCATAACTTTTCGTACTGCAACCAGATGATCTTAACGAAGTTGAAGATTTTGTCGATGCCACTGACGTGTTCGCTGTGGTGGCGCGTGATGTGCTCTGTTCCATAATGTCCTGCAGGTAATTCTCTGGTGATGCGCTACGCTGCTGGCTTCGTAAGGTAGCGGCATGTGAAAGTGGATTTCCTGCAGATGACAATGCTGCTGCATCAATCTGTTCACCAGCTGCGTTGGCTGGCATTTGTGTTGCTGCTACCGATGCGGTGGCGGCTGGCGTTGTTGGTGCAGTTGCATCGACTGGCAGTGGATCATTAGATTCTTCTAGCCAAGGACATTTGGCTACCATTACGGCACGCACCGAGCTTGCATTACGATTATAGAATTTATATAACTGATTCATAATCGGCACATGTTCCGAATTGGTTTCCTGATTAGCTTTGTTCAGCCACAGCATCGACGCGCTGACTAAGTGAGCTAACCAGTGCAGGTCACCAGATATTAAGTACTGATCGCTGAACCAGGTACCAAATATATCATATGGTCGGTTACCGACGCGACAGCGTAATTGTGATTGTTCTAGGGAGTTAAAAAGTAATTTATTTATTTATTTTAAGATAGCAAAAAAAGGACGCGTTAACTCACCACTGCCCACTGTGAAGACAGCGATTTCACCAGAAGTACTGTGCGGCGAGCCAAAGTGTACACCAGAGACGAGCAGAAGTGTATCACTTTGATTGAACTGTGAATATTGTGTGTATTTCCAGCTGAATTGTTTCATGTTGTGCGAGTAACGTTCTGTGCAAGGATGCTGTGCGTTCCAAATCTGAAAATAAAAAACAACGTATTAACAGTCAATTGAATATTTTATGGCAAAAGAGCAAACTCACAATTACGTAGCCATCCTTGGAGCAAGTTGCGAACATTTCACCGTTATGTGCAAAGCTAACATGTAGCACCTGATGTGTGTGACCTACCAGTCGCTGGGTCTGCACAAACGGTATATTCTGCGTCAGTCGCTTGTACTCGCTGCGCCATGAATCGGCGCCCGGTTTTAAGGCAATGTTCGGTTCTGTTTGGTAGTGTGATTGAAATTTGTGCTTCCAGAGGAGATTGTCATCGGCGATGGCGTACCAACGTTTGCAAGTGGCACTCGCATTAAGTAGATCGCGCGTATTAAGCAAGGTGTAGACGTGAAGCAGCACGGGCTCTGGCAGCGCCCACCAGGTGTACTCCAGGTCGACATCAATGTCAACATCACTGGTTTCACTATTGTCCGGTGTTGTCTGTAATTCATTAGGTTTGCACAGATCTACCAAGCGTGCCTTCTTGAAGGTCAACGCCATAACCCTCGAAAAGTTTAGTTAGCTGTTTGTTTGTAAATAAACTAATTTTCGCCCTTGCTGTTGATTTTTTTCCGCTTCACAAGTGTTTTATTTGGTTTAAGTCTTTTTAAGGCCACAAAAAATATAGATTTTCGATTTGAATTTGATATTTTATTATTGTTTTTTTCGTTTTGTTCTTCTCGTATTCGTTCTTACGTTGAGTTTTTTTTTTCTTTCTAATCAAAAGTAACTTTCTCCTTTTGTTCCTTTTTTGATTTTAGTTTTTGTACCAAATCAAAAAAGTCAAAAAATAGCAACAACAACAACGTTGAAGAATCAGCTGTGCACTAATAACTAACAACATCTGGCACCCGACCCCAGTTAGCAGCACTGTTTTATGAAAATTTGATAAAAAAAAACATATTACAAACAAGTGCAAGCCAATTTTTTAGAGCGAGAGAGTAGCGTGAGCGGCCGTGAGAACTGCCAGCTGTTCGGCACATGTATACAATGTACAATATGTCGGTGTGAGCTGTGTAACGTTTTTTTGAAAAAAAATTTATTTCAAAATACACTTAGAGACGTCCTAGCGTAGTGTAGTTAGAAGTCAGCGATTTGCTGATAAAGCAGGATTGGTCGCGATTTAAAAAGAAATAATATTGAAAGAAAATTAAGATTCAAAATAAATAGTAGCCAATGACAGAAGAAAATAAATAGAAAAATAATAGATAGGTTGAAAAGTTGTGTTATATTTTGTTGTGATACAAAGGAAGTTGTGCATTTTCTCTTAAATGACATAAAAATTTATATTTCAGGCTCGCATGCATTGGATAAATGACGTTTGAAATGGTTGTTTTTGTAACTTTAAATACATATTTATACCAAATATGGTTATTGATGAGTTTTACCTAATTTAGAACACATGATTAATAATTATTGCAGGTGTTTGGCAAAAACGCCATTTGTGCAATAACAGTGAACGCTCGTAAATGTGGACTAATTAAATCCAATGCATTCCATGATTTCGATTGATCCAAGTTGTCATTTCTAAAGCTATTGACATTGATCGTATTGACTGACATCGAAATCAAAAATATGTGATTCACATGTACACTCATGTTGTTGCTTTGTTAAGATGTGTCCGAGCGACGGCTATCTGAGCCCGTTACGAGGTAATAGCTATATTGATCTCTTTTCAGCTAATGCATCACTGAATAAATCCACAAGACTGAAGAAGAATTGCAACAGCCGTTGCCGCAACGTAAAACAGAAACTATTAACAGCTACAGAATAATCAATAACAAACAAAAATCAAAACCAAATTATTTCAGCATTACTTTAACTAAATTGTTTTCTAAAAATGTCATAAGCATCCATCCATCCATTAAATTCTAAAACGGCAAAATTTTCAAATTGTTTCTGCTTTTCAGCATCGGGTATTTGCGGACGAAAGCTTTCCATTACAGAAACATATTTCCATGGGGATGTAGTCTTAGAGTACAAGTACGATACATTTTCTAGCATTCACCTTGCAAATTGTTAAATGTTTGAAAAAGTATTTTCAATAAGTAAATAGCTCAAACGATATTGCTTCCTTATACACTTCGTTCAGTAATGATATATTGTACACCGAAGCAATCTTAACATAAACAAAATAAAACATTTTGGTTATTATCTTTGCTATGTTTACAGCGTATTGCCAACTGCGTTCAACTTAAACAGATTTTACTGTATGTAATGTTTGAATGCTTTATTGTGTGCTTGACCTTGGAAGATTTCAACGCGTGTATGCAGCTTTATCAAAGAACGCCTCGAACCGGTTTTTACAGGAAGCTACGAAAGTAAAAGTAAACATCGAGGAGTGACTGGGAGAGTGAGTCAATGAACTTCTGTTGGTTAACAAAACCAGTTGACCTTAAGTGATGCGCTTGCTTAACAACGAAAGAGGCTCGATACATGTAAATAAAGATGTAAGCTCAGTACGCAGAACATGCCTCCATAACGATGGGATACATTTGTAAAATTTTTTGTTATCATATTTATGGAAATTTTCGGATATTTTTATTCTTCTCATTTATATTTAATATTTTTAAAACAGCCCTCGCGCTAAACTAGTTATGACCTTTCATTTACAAATCCATCTTTGACTGCGATATACGCATACGAAAATTGGTCTTTTGTTATTTAGGAAACTGCCCAAGTTTTGTTTTTGCGTAGGTCAGTTTATATAGAAA
>JBAMBQ010002362.1:0-20039 GCA_037044495.1 Stegana nigrithorax
TTATATACATACTTATGATCAGCTGTGGACCTTGTGATTTCTTATAAAAAAATATGGTGTATAATTCAAGTAGCATGTGGCCTGTTCAATGCCGCTGTTTTATTTTTCTTCATGGCACATAAACGATAAGACCCATTTCAGAACTGGCTCTATATGAATACATGACCAAATGCATTTCACCGAGACTGAAGTTGATTAAAGTTCAGAAGAATACATTGCTTATTGTTCTTATCAGTATTAGAAAATTAATGCGCAGACTGTCGGTGACTTCTGTCAATTGTTGATAGCATTGGCTGACCTCTTTCTGAAGTACAGACAAATAAAATGCATAAAAAAACAGAATCAAATGTTTTAGAAGTTGATATTTAACACTCATGCGCAAAGTTTCAGCTTCGAACCTCGAACTATATTAGTAGAATCACTTTTCAAGCTCCAAGAAAATCTTTCCATAGTAAAACCATAGTCGGTTTTATGTGCAGATCCAATAGTTCTACATACATATACAGGGAATCATTGTCGTTCATTTCTATTGAGACGAAATGAAATGATAATTTCAATTACACAATTGCATTAGAAAGAAAGCTGCCAGCGATCCTGTTTAGTACTGTAAAGTACTCAGCTGCACTCATGATCAAAATAAAAAATCATTTAATTACTTTGTGCCATTAACCTATGACTGCAAACTGTATACTTGTGAAAAAATTCGTATTAGCAAACACACAAGCAACGATTATACCACCCATTGGCCCGATTAGAATGTGCTTATCAGGCGCATGCAAGGCATATACTGGTACTAGTGGTACTAGTGGTCACTCATATTACTGGCGTACTGCCACAATGTGCACAACAACAACAACATTCATTTAAAATCTGTGTCGGAATATTTAAATGTTTCAAACCCTATTGGCAGCAGCTAAGCAAGGCAGCGATCTTTGAGTATTACAAAGCAATATGTGTATACGTGAGCCACATGAAATGTGTTCTGAGCAAAATCTACTCTCTCGTTAGTTTGCTTCTTATTTCATAGATGAGTAAATTTTATATTCGCTCACGAATCAGTACAATCGGTTTTTTTATCTCTCTCTTACTCATGCGTAGCAATAATTCTCTACGCTACAGACGACTACGCACAAGACAATGCGCATTATTTTGTGCGTCTCCCCACTTCGTCTCTCAAGCATCATGCCTTTGAATTCTGTTACCTTTTTTTCGGACTTACACCTCGCTAAAAAAGTTTCACTTCAAAAATATAAAAATATTAAAACAAACGTAAATTTGTATGTGTTAAAAAATGGTAAATACGTTGTGATAAAACATATAAATAAAATGTGACATTCTTTTAATAGAATTCAATACAATTATTTATTCAATCACCTTTAGGTTAACGTACGTTTTATTTATTTTTTAAACTTCAACAATTGCACACTGCTTTTGTTTAAGCAGTTATCTTACACGTCTTTGGTTGCGCATAAAATCTACTCACAACATTTGTTTGAGTCACCATCTGAGCAGCCAAATTGAGTGCTTTTGCAGTCGATGAGCGTTTATGCAGCTGTTTGAGTGCTTTGCTAGAGTTATCCAGCTGCAACATGCTAATTACCGCCGACTGGTTTTTTCTGATTTTGCGTGTGGAACTTTTCAATCTATAGTGTGCCAATATTCAATGTCAATGACATTTTGACATACGTTTGTATTATGAGTACTCGAACTTTTGTAAACAAGTGATAAAATGTTGCTGACAATGAATATTTTTCTAATCGGCAAAATTTGTTCGACAATGCTAGTGATGACTATCAACACGCAAATAAGTAATTAATACTGTGTGTATACACATACACAAACACGTACTTAATGTGAATAATCCTGGTTAAAATGATAGATAGGCCATACATGGTGTATTAAGTTATTAGGCAATATGATGACTTTTAGTGAAAGCGGAAACTAACAAAACATGACAAATAGAAAAAAAAAATTATATACTTGTAAATATGCAAACACGAAATACATAATATAAGAAAGCACTGACTCTTTGGTCATTCATTCACATAGTCATTAATAAATGTTGACGACTTTCAGACCTCTAGAGCAATGCCTACAGTCGAGCATAAGCTGGACACTAATGAGGAGCTTCCCAAGGAAATACAGATAATAGCTACGCAGCAAGGCGAATGTGACGAGCCTTAGCAACAGACCATCGAGCAGTTTCGTAAATATTTACTGGGTATGATCGAATCGGATCTCGACTTGGAGCATATTTTCTAACTAAGTCCAAGTGTAGCTCAAAAAATGATTGTCAACTTGGTGGTAAGTAACAACGCAACATGTTGAGCAGCGTGTGTCCTTTCGTAGTTCTACCCTTTGTATTGTCAACAGACTTCGATGCCCATACGCACGTCGGCGTTGCATATAGTCAATCAGAATTGGGTCTTCAATATGGCCTTCAAGATGTTCAAGCCTTTTCTGAATGCGGCTATCCGCGAGCGACTTTATATACACGGAGCCGACATGAGCTCTTTGCATAAGCACATCAGGCCAGAACATTTGCCAAAACGGTTGGTATTTTATATTAAGTAATCTATTGAGCATTTCACTAACCATGGCTTATCATAGATATGGCGGTGCACATGAGGACTATTCGTATACTCTTTGGTTGGATGTGTTGGCGCAACAAGCGGAAACTGGCGTACAGAAGCACATGGAACAGTTGGGCTTCATATTTCAGTAAAAGGGCTGAGAAATATATTCTTACTTTAACCTAGCAGAGCAGTACCAGGAAGAAATGCTGTCATATACTTGTACATAACTCTCCAAAAACACAATTTTACTTTATTAAGCCATAAGTTTAAGGGGCAATAAAATGCAATCACTGAAAATTTCATTATATTACTACTTACTCCTTGAATGTGAAATGCTCTTAAAACTGCGCCGAACCGCTAAGTGCATTCGCGGAGGGATAATGCGAACGCAACTTCATGCAACATTCACGATCGATCCACAAGGTACGTCGCTTGAGCATAATTTCACGTTCCAACTGATTGCGCGTCTTCATCAGATCCTCCTTGCCCTTTTCGGCCTCATTGAGCTCAAACAGCATGGCCGAAACACTGCTCTGTATAATCGCCACCTCGTCGATGAGATCCTGTTGTGCAGCATCACGACAATTCTCAACATTTGGCCGATAGCTGCGATTGTACATGCGCGTCTGCGCGACCTTCATGGACGCATCAAAGCTGCGTATGCATCGATGTAGATTACCGATGCGTGTCTCGGTATCGGCTAGATTTTGCAAAACCTAGATAAGTATGCGGTATAAGTTAGAAGACTGACGCTTAGGTCGATTAATGGGTGTGACGTACTTTTTTGAGATCATTTTCATAGCGCTGCACTGCCTCCTGTGTGCAGTTGATGCGCGATGTGAGTGATTTCTCCACAATATCGGCTTGAGTGCGTATATCACGTGCGGCATTCATTAGTATAGAGTTAAGTGTGGCTCGTAGCTTAATCTAAGATCGTTTTTAAGCAAGCATTAATACCAGCATCACATTATGTTTATAGAAAGTACATTAGCTTGACTTAGACCTTACCGACTTTTGGCGACATTTTTCACACTCGTCCAACGTTTCTTTGCTAAAGTGTTCCCAGTACTGCTCGGAAGCTTGCCTGTAATATATTTGCAATCGCATAAGAAGCACACAGCCGAATGAACCCTATTAGAAACATACTCTGGTGGCTGCCGTATGGCGCCGGGTCGAAACAAGATTGTCTTTGAATTATTATTTAGACTCAAGTTAGTTGTATCAATTTCATAGGCTTCCTTCTTATCGCTCCAATCATATTCCAAACGTTGGCGCGCTGTGCGGTTCTCCACCTGTTGGGACTCAAAATCTTCGAGAGTCTTCTTTAATAATTGACGAATTTCGGCAATGAGCGCCAATTCATTAATGAGTTCTTCTTCAGTTTTGTCCCGGACTAGTTCTGTATCGGGGCGACTGGAACGTTTTTCAAGGCATTCCTTAGCTGAAAATTTTCAAAAAAAAATTAGGAAAGAAAAAACGAGCACTCAAATCGTATTAACTTGCCAATTGACTCCGGTACTCCCAATATAACGAGAGATTTTTTCAGGCGTATACGTTCACCCTTCATTATGGATATCTCTTCTGCCATTGCTTTAATGGAATTCTCCAAGGTATTCTTCCATTTGCCTATTAGCTGGGCTCGTTGTCTGACTTTGTCGGTGGTTTCACTTTGAGTTTTCTGAACGAGCGCCGATAAGCGACTGAACTCAGTACCAGCGCTGAAACGGTTTCTAAATGCAAAAGCATTTGAATGCGTATTCGTAAAAATATATAATTCTGCATAACGTACTTGTCTGCCTTCTCCAGTACACTATTAACTAGCCTCACGGTTTCTTGATTTCTGGCGCGCCACTCATTGGGACTAAAACGGGTTATTGAGTAACGATCTACTACTGGTCGTGTGCCAGTCAGCCCCGCCATAGGACTCCAATCGACACTACCGGTCGCCCAAGGCCCGATTGGCCCCATCGGCTTGAGGTGATCCTTGTGCGGTAGCTCATCGCCGGATTGTGGTAAATAGCAAGGTGGGTTCTGTTTGTCATCTTCATCGGGATTAATACTGCGCTGTGGTGTTAATGAGCCCAAAATAATGTAAGTTGTAAATGATGTAAACAGCTGCGCTTTTGTGCAAAATAAAAGACTTATTCAGTTTGACTGCAGTAAGGCTGCACATTATTTGAATAAAAATTTGCAAATCTTAAGCAAAATTAACTGAACTGTAGAAACTGATTAACAAAGACAGCTTACCGCAAAGACCTCATCCAGAGTCATAGCCGGTGGTTGCTTATTTTGAAACTGATCCAGTCTCATTTGTTTATTTATTTGTTCTTGTTCATCGATTTGCTGTTGCAGATTTTGTACTGTCTGTGCTGTCTCTTGTATGGGCAACTGCACTTGCTGTTGTAATTGTAAAGGTGCCTGAGCCTCGGCTATAGCTGGTGATGTAACGTCAACTGCACCATGAATAGAACGCAGTTCTGGGCAAATGGGTGGTATGGGGCAAGCTGCTCCCGTTTTGAGTTCAATGCCAGCAGCAACCATTCCATCACCCCCGGCGCCGGCCTGCAATTATTAAAGCCAACAGAATATATAACTGTCGTACTTTGCGCTGCTAACCCATATCTTACCTCATTAGCTTGTTGTAAACATGACATCTTACGGTTAATAATTGTTTTATTACAAATAATATAAATGTAGTATAAGTTATTTCGGTTTGTATATTAGAGACGTTTTATTAATTTTGAACTTTTGTTTAAACAACATAAATAGCAAAGGTAACTTTAAATGGTTGCCTAGCAGACTTTGTTTGGGATTTTTGTTCATTGTGAGTCATGTTTTAATTTTGTCTCAAGTTCTTAAAAAACAGCAAGGAAAATTCCAGAACATTCGTGGGCTTGTATCGAATAATATTGAGTACATAGTCGTGCAGAAGGTCTGCCAGTTCCGGATGCGCATTTAGATATTTGATGGTATTACTGTAGTTAAGTTGCTTATCCATTTTGTATTTATTGGCTAGAACGCTATCCTGTCGCCACATTAGCTCCAATCTGGGCAAAATGCGCTCGACGGGCTTCACTTCCGCGCAGGCGGCATGCAGCAAATAGGTGTAGCCTCGCCAATAATGCAGTACAATATGCGCCGTCGGCGTCAGGTATGTTTCTGAGACATCTTGCAGCTCATCGTTGAAACACTGTTGATTCACAATGCGTATCGTATGCTTGTATGTACGATAGAATATCCGTACCAGCTTTCGTTCCTTGTGCACAATCAGTTTGCAGCGAAGCACACGTCCGAAGATGCTCATTGTGTAGTATTCGAATTCACCAACGAAATTGTTGATTACCAAGTGGCGCATGAGCAGCATGATGCCGCCATCCAAAACAAAAACATGATCGCGATCTTTTATATCGACAACGGCCCTCAGTTTTTGGGATTCTTCATTGATCTTGGTTTCACGGTTAGCGATCAGATGTAAGTCTTCGCTGTTGCGCACTTCTAAAATCTTTTCAATGCGCGCATGATCGACGCGATCAAATTCTGTGCGTTTCTCACAAATCAACATGAATTTGTCGTCGTATTTTCCCTTAAGCTGATGCCCACACTCGACAAAGCTCTTACCTTTACGCATCTTACTGTTGCTAAAAACAACATAACCATCGAAGCTTTCCTCGATGTTTAAACAGAATTTTCCAATTTGCTCCAGTTCGCGTTCGAAGAAGATTTTCACATCTTCGTTAAGTTTGTGTTTTTTATACGTGAAATGAACAGTTTCTCCCGAAAGATTAACGGTTGTTTTTCGTTGAGAAACTCTTTAGGATTTATATCCCAATTACAGCGAACGAATTGCGTTTCTGAAGGTTCAATGGGCTGCAGTATGGCTGAAAATATGCTTGACAAACTGATCTCATCTTCCGGTGCTAAAACAATCTTCTTTTCGCAAATTCCGGGTACATCTTCACTTTTATTTAAATGGCAAGGCGTGAATAATGGTGGATCTAGGGGGTCAGCTGACTTCCACAAGGGTAATACTAGGTTAAACTAGGTTACAACCGAATTATAGCGCAGAAGTGCGGCTATAACGGAGAGCTCAGGTACCAGGCGCACACCTGTTCTAATTAGCCTTATCTGTGTAATGCGGATCTCTGCACAGATGGACCCTATAATTCTCCGCCACTCGTGGGAAATATGAATAAGACACCCAACATTTCAATCACGCGGGATATCCCCTCGACCCAACTCGCTGACTAGTTCGAGCGAAATCATATTGATGAGGTACGCCTCTCATCGACTGCCAAGAGGCAAACAGCTAGAGCACCTGGCTCTAAGCAGGCCAACACGGTCAACACTGCCAAGGTGCGTCGTTCCCCCCGCCTAATAGAGGCTCGGGACCAAGTAGCGCGCAGACCAAGGCAAGTAGTGCATACAAACCCGCACTCTTTGTACCAGAAAGATCTCAGATATTGACACGCCCGTCACGTACGAGATTCAGGGTCTCCTTACCGAAAAGAGGTCTGCCTGGTGGAATTGACGATCCTCGGCGAAAAGGAATGAATGGTGCCAGAAACAAATGGTACCTGCGCAACCTCGCCTGAAGAGGCCGAAAAGACAGCATTAGAGCGCCTATCGGGGTAACGCAATGCTCAAGCACCGAAACGGGAAATTAAAAGTCATGGCCAACGTAAGGATTTATGCGAATGTATCACTGGGAAAACCTGACGGCTACACGGTGAATGATGAACAGACGGCCTCTCTACTTCTGACCACCCACTTTCCAGGCTGTACTTCGCTGAAAAGCTGGTGGACAAATACATACGGACTACAATACTTGCGCGAGAACCCCTTCACCACTCGCAGCATGCATACCGAGCTGGTCGATCCACGGACTCAGCGTTATTCCAACTAATTAAGACCATTAAAACTTCGTTAACAAGGAAACAAACAACCCTATGCTCATTTCTCGACATAGAGGGAGCCTTTGACAACACATCCCACGCTGCAGTGGTTGATGCACTTGCACGTAAAGGCATTAATCCCTCCTTAGTTAACTGGATTAACTCAGTTCTGGTTGCCCCAAAGGGGGGGTCTTATCACCGCTATTGTAGAGTCTCGTCATAGGCAGTCTTCTAATCGAGCTTCCGGCAAAGGGTATCTCCAGCCAAGGCTACGCGGATGACATAGTCATCATAGCCTCTGGCCCCTTCGAGGAAACTCTCTGTGATATTATAATTTGCGGGTTGAATATCAAGAAGATATGGTGTAATACAGTAGGACTCAACATCAACCTTGCAGGCATTGGCGCCCACACAGACAGAGAATATCTCCAAAACCTTGAGGTTAAACTCAGAAACAAACTCTGGATAAACCAATCAGGTCTCAAACAGGCAAAAACTATGCTTGGTGGTTATAACCACATAAGATTTAAGAATATAATGATGTTAAATAGAATACTCACAGACTTCCTCTCTGGTCACTGCAGACTACGGAAGTATATGCTCAACCTCGGTTTTTCTGATACCGATACATGCCGCTTCTGCGGCACATTGGCGGAAACGCCAATACATATCCTATCAGAATGTGATACGGCGAAGAACACGTCACTTGGGACACCAAGAGACGGTCGGGCTTCTCCCGACACTTAACCCCCTAAGCATCATTGCCTTTCTGCAAGATATACACTTATGGTGGTTCTCTAGTTACAAGACTCAACGGGAAGTACAATAGATCTATTCTGGTCGCAGTACATGATTTCCAGCCCGCTAATAATAATAATGGTGGATCTAGAAAGAAATGTTCCCTAAAACTTAAATATCAAAAATTGCTGCGCGATTCACCCATATCGAAAAGCCAACTGGTACAATAGATATAAATTTAATATTTGTTTTTTTTTAAATTTGAATTTTAAATGAATTTAAAACAGCAAAAAACATGAATATTGGAAGGCTTTAGAGCAACTATATTTATAGCCTGTACCAAAAACTGGTAAAGGGTATATTAAAGTTGTGCAAATGTATGTAACGGCAAGAAGGAGGCAGACCCCATAAAGAATATATATTCTTGATCAACATCGAAAGGCGAATCGATCTAGCCATGTCCGTCTGTCTGTCTGCCCATCTGTCCGTATGAACGCACCGATCTCGGAAACGGTAAGACCAACAACCACCAAATTTTGCACGAAGACTCTCCCAATTCATAGGCATAACAAGTTTATTTTTTTTGAGATATTCGACCTATAACATATAGCTGCCATAAGAGCGATCGGATGAAAACTGAAAAACCTTTTGTTTTTTAAGATATGTTTACCAAATTGTGGGTTTAATAGTTAATCTAATGTCTAATTACATATCTAAATCTTATATATATCGGTTTACTATATCATATAGTAGTCATAGGAACGATCGGCCGAAAAACAACATTTACTGAGAAATACTTTTTATACCCTGTACCAAAAAATGGTAAAGGGTATATTAAAGTTGTGCAAATGTATGTAACGGCAAGAAGGAGGCGCGACAGACTCCATAAAGTATATATATTCTTGATCAGCATCGAAAGGCGAGTCGATCTAGCCATGTCCGTCTGTCTGTCTGTCTGTCCGTCTGTCTGTATGAACAAACGGATCTCGGAAACGGTAAGACCTACATCCACCAAATTTTGCATGAAGACTCTCCCAATCCATAGGCATAACAAGTTTATTTTTTTTTTTCGATATTCGTCCTATAACATATAGCTGCCATAGGAACGATCGGATGAAAACCCACATTTAGTAACAAAAACCCTTTTGTTTTTCAAGATATCTTCACCAAATATTGGATTTAAAAGTTTCAGATAATGACCAATTACATACCTCAATACTATATTTATCGGTTTACTATATCATATAGCTGCCATAGGAACGATCGGCCGAAAAACAACATTTACTGAGAAAAACTTTTTTGTTTATTAATTTATCGTTACTGAATTTTGGATTTGACAGTTTTAGGCAATATTCAATCATACTCCTGAATATGATAAATATCGATTTTCTATAACATATAGCTGCCATAGGAACGATCAGCCGAAAAATGGCTTTTACTAAAAAAAAAAATTTTTTTTGTTTTCATTGGGTACAGGGTTTTCTATAGTCGGTTACGCCCGACTATAGTCCTGCCTTTCTAGTTTGTTTATAAAGATATAGTTACAAAATTTTGGATTTGATAATTTTAAGTAATACCCAATCATATCCCTGAATATGATAAATATCGGTTTACTATAACATATAGCTGCCATAGGAACAATCGACCGAAAAATAGCATTTACTAAAAAAAAATTTGTATTTTTCTTAAGATATCCTTACATAATGATTACAAAATATTAAAGTAAACAAAAAAATATATTCAGTATTGGATTGGGTACAGGGTTTTCTATAGTCGGTTACGCCCGACTATAGCCCTTTTTTGTGTACCTTATACATGTATGAGATTCCATAACATTACAAAATACGGTATTGATAAAAAACAATAAATTAAAATAAAGTGTGGACTTTATTTGTCACACGCGAATTTTATCCACATTTTGAGCGAAGCTCTTCATGGCAAATTCATTTTCTGAAAATATTTAGTATGTATTATAAGAAAAAACATTTCCAAATTTCAACTCACCTTTCTTGCCTACATCATAAACGCGTTCCTTCGCGAAAAAGCATATCAGCACTAGAATCACTAACACCATTGCGATAGACAAGGCTATAATCGCGCTTAAAATTTTCCAGTTCCATAAGAATTGTTCAGAATTCTGTGAAATATCTCTATCGGTGCAAATGTAATGCGTGGTATTTTCATTTTCGAATACAAATCCGTCAGGGCACTGACAAAGTCCAGTTTGGCAAGTGTTATTATTAGGAAAGATAAGTCGGTTTGGTATAAGTGTTGGCACATCTACAGTGGATTGAACCATTGACGTTTCGTTGTCACTGCCTTCATTGCAATCTTCAATACAAACAGGTGCACAAGTATTTGCAGATTTTTTTTTGTATCCTTCATAACAGTTACATACTTTAGGGGCCACACAGTAACCATTTTCACATCCTCTATCACAAATAGGTGTACATTTATTCTCGGGTTCTTTAGAGTATCCTTCATTACATTGACAGACTCCAGGAGAAGCACAGAAACCATTTTCGCATCCTCGAACACAAATGGGCGTACATCTATTATCGGGTTCTTTAAAGTATCCTTCATTACATTGACAGACTCCAGGAGAATCACAGAAACCATTTTCACATCGTCCATCACAAACAGGTGTACATCTATTCTTGGTTTCTTTAGCGTATCCTTCATTACATTGACAGACTCCAGGAGCCGCACAGAATCCATTCTCACAGCCTCCATCACAGATGGGTGCACATCTTTTCTCGGTTTCTTTAGAGTATCCTTCATTACATTGACAGACTCCAGGAGAAGCACAGAAACCATTCTTGCATCCTCCGTCACATATGGGTGCACAGGTATTATTGGTTTGCTTTAGGAATCCTTTATTACATTGACAATTATTGGGTGTCACGCAATAGCCATTTGCACAACCACTTTCACAAATAGGCTCACAAACTCTAGACGTATTCTTTCGGTAGCCGGGGTTACATAAACATACACCAGGACCTGTACATACGCCATTGACACAGCCATCTTCGCAGAATTGTACGCATTTGTTTTCCGTTGATTTTATGTAGCCCTTCTTGCATTCGCAAACTTCTGGCTTGTGGCAAATACCGTTATTACAACCCATGCTACACACTGGCTCACAAACACCAGAAGCAACTTCCGTTTTATATCCGGGTAAACATTTGCAATCATTCGGCCCTACACACTTGGCCTTCAATTTGGCACAATCCTGATTACAGATCGGTTCGCATGCATGTGTAGTTGAATTTGATTGATAACCTTTGTTGCATGCGCATTTGTTAGGCTCTTTGCAGTACCCATTCAGACACGTCTGCTGACAGACGGGCTGGCAGTTTTGACTGGCATCCATTGAGAACCCGCCATAGCATTTGCATTTTCCCGGATCGCTACAGTAACTGTTTGTTCCGCATTGCTTGTTGCAATCGGGATCACAACTGCAAAAAAAATTAAAAATATCGTAATGTGAGTTCCTTAGAATAAAATAAGTTTTTACCAGATTTACCGATTCGATGTGCTTTCGCCGTTGAACTTGATATAACCCTCGTCACATGAACAATGATTTGGTGCGGTGCACTTTCCGTGCAAGCAATGATTTCTACAAATTGGCTTGCAGTTTCCTCCCAAGGCTTCGTATCCTTCACAGCAAGTTGGCGTTCTTACCGGCTAAGTACACATTGAATTAAAGGCACCACAGATCAATATAATAAACTCAATTTTGATTCATAAAATTACCTTATTGCCAATTATTTTCGTTTCCTCACAGAGTTTCCCAAGTACAACACTTGCGAGAAGGCAAATAGTAAGAAATTTCAAAAGCAGCATATCTCGTCTTTCTTCTATCGAAGTTGAAATATTTCTAACAACTGGCTTTGAATTACCGATTGAATGGCGAAAAAAATCCACTTTATTCCACATCCGTTCCTGATATTGCGCGAGTTAAGCAAAATCTTGACCACAATATCCAAGTACCCATTACTTACTCACTTCGCAGAGTTTTAATAGCAGACTTGTTCATACTACTACAGTCCGCTCGTGGTGTCGTGGTGTTTTTTTTTTTTTTTTTTTTTTTTTATTTCCCTTTTGTTTGTATTTTCTATCTAATTCTAGACATTTTATACTTTTTGTTTTTGGGTGATAATATTGTAATTTTTATTATAATTCGTTAAGTATTATCTACTGGTCTTTTTCGTTGAAGCCGCCTGGTTTTCGTCAGTTCCTCTATTGGTAGGTTGTTCATGTCTTTGTTTGAGTGGGCTGCCAGCTTTATATGGTGGTTTCTGCTAATTTTTTTTATTTCGTCGATAACCATTGGTATGCCAACGCTGTCGTGAATGTCGTCGTTACGGATGTACCAGTCTGCATTCATTATTGTTCTCAGAATTTTTGATTGTTGCCTTTGAATGGTTTCAATGTTTGTCGCTTTGGCAGTGCCCCATAGTTGGATGCCATAGGTCCAGATTGGTTTTATTATAGATTTATATATTAGTAATTTGTTGCCTATCTATTGACAAGTTGAGTTGAGTTATTTGATAGTAGCCAATATAGTTGCCGAAATTTATTTTTTATTTGGTCTCGTTTTTTTTCTATGTGGTTCTTCCATGTGAGTTTGCTGTCGATGTACATTCCTAAGTATTTAGCTGCGTATACATTTGGAATGTTTGTTTGATTGAGTTGTAGGGTTTGTGGTTGGTATTTTGTTCTGGTTGTATAGATGACTTGGACCGTTTTTTGTTCGTTAATTTTTATCTTCCATTTTTCGAACCAATTTGTCATTTCATTTATCAAGAAGATTTTTTGGGTGACTCTGTGAACTTGTTCGATCGTAGAGTGTTTTTGTCTGAATCCGAATTGGTGGTCTGGAATAGTGTGCTGAGCAGCAAGTAATGGCTGTATTCTCGTGTATAGCAGCTTTTCGAAGATTTTACTTAATATGGGTAACAGACTGATAGGTCTGTAGGATGCTGTTTTTGATAAGTCTTTTCCTGGTTTTGGTATCGCTGTTATTTCTGCGATTTTCCATAAAATTGGGAAATGTTGCGTTAGTAGAATGTAGTTAAATAATCTGCACAAGAGATTTATGGCTTCGTCCGGTAGTTCTTCGATGATTTTGCCAGTTAGTTGGTCATATCCTGGCGATTTATTATTTTTAAGTTTGTATTGTATGGTTTGTCATATTTCCGCGGGTGTTATATTTTTTATAGTGTAGTTTGTTGTTCGAATTGTGTTAGCTGGTAACCTATTATTACTTGTCGAGTGATGTGTGAATGTTGCTTCGAAATGATCAGCTAAGAGCGTAGATTTTTCCGCGTCCGTTCTTGCCCAAGTGTTGTCGGTTTTTTTCAGTGGTGGTTGGTGTGGTGTCTTCTTAATTAAAGCTTTGGTGGCTTTCCATAGCGAATAGTTCGTTTCTGAGGTTGATGTCAGACTTTGTAGGTAGTTGTTTATTTTATGGTTTTTTATTTTGATAAGTGCGCTTGTCAGATTTTTCCTAGCTTTATTTAGTTTAGTTTTGTCATCAGGGTATCTTGTTATTTGCCATATTTTGTGGAGCTTTTTTTTCTCGTTAATTAGTTTTTCGATATGCGCTGGCGTGTGTTTTTGGTATGATATTGAACATGGTGTGGGTGTCGATATATATAAGGCTTCGTTGATTGTATCGTTGATATAAATGATAGTTTGTTCGATGATTTCCGGCGAGTTGAAATGGATTTGTGTGTTAAGGGTTTTTCTTATATGTTCACGGAAGGCTTCCCAGTCTGTTCTTTTGTTGTACATTCTGCGGTTAGATTTTATTCCATCGATGTTCGTGTTGTAGTCAATTTGAATAAGTGAGTGGTCCGATGACATTGGAGCGAGGTTTCGTTAATGTTATGAGTTATGCAGAAGTCTATTAGATCTGATGTTTTATTGGGATCTGCTGGCCAGTAAGTTGGTTCTCCAGTGTTTAAGTGTTTCGCTTTCGTTTTACGCATCGCATTATATAGGTTTTTGCCTTTCGTGGTAGTGGTTCTTGACTGACCCCCATATCGTGTTCTTTGTGTTAAAATCTCCCGCGACAAGAAATCGGTGACCGAGTGATTTTAAGTATATTACATATTGGTCGCATGTTATTTTGTGTCTAGGTGGGCTATATAATGCGGCTATGTTTATTGGTCCAATGTTGTCTTTTATTTCAATGATTGTTGATTGTATATGGTCTGTTTTATAGTGGTCAAGCTCTGTATATTTTAAGTTCTCTTTTATTATTATGGCTGCTCCTCCACGTCTTGATCCGCTGGGGTGGTTTGTGGTCAGTAGCTTGTATCCGTGTATTTTTATTCTATGATCGTTAGTCAAGTGTGTTTCCGCAATGAGTGCAATGTCAACGAGATTGTCATATAGAAATTGTGTTAGTTCAGGTAAGTGGCTGCTTATGCCGTTGGCGTTCCATGCTATAATTCTCAGCTTACTGTCCATGTTGATTTTTTAGTATGTTTTGGTTTGGTAAGAGCATGGTTATTAGTTTTACTAGTTGGTTTAATTGGAGTATTAAGTCTTTTACCATATTTTGTAGTTCTTTTACTTCGTTATTTTGTGCTTCAGTTTGATTTACTTTATTTATTTCGTTTGGTAAGTTTGTGTGAGTTTCTTGATCTGGGTTTATGGTAGAATTTATATGTGTTGTAATGTTGGTAGTTGGTTGGTTAAGCAGAAGTTTTTTGTGTGGCCATATTTTTGGCAATTAGTGCACTGTGAGATTTTTCGTTTGATGGGTTTTGATTGGGTGGTTCAAATTTAATTATAGTTTGTAATAGGTGTGTTATTTTGTAAATGTCAGCGTTGTTTTTGTGTGTTTTTAGTTCTATGAAGAATATTGGTAGTGGAGCTTTTGTTGTTTTATGTTGTATATTATATATGTTTGTTATTTCGTGACCTAGTTCTTGTAATTCCGTCTTTATTTCTGATACGTCGGTTTCGGGATGTAGGTTTCTTAAAACGACCTTAAAGCCTCGTTCCTCTTTGGGTTTGAAAGTGTGGTATTTTGTTTTTTTTTCACGTAATAATTTTATAATTTCTCTGTAGTGTTTGGATTCCGAAGTTTGTATTCTTACTTCGTTGTTCGGATAAGACTTTAGGGTAAAGTTTTTGTCTACCGCTTTTTTGAGTGCATTAGTTAGTACACTTATGTTTTCCGCGTCTTGAATGTAAATTGGAGGGGGTTTGCTTATTTTTTGGACATTTTTTATTTGAGATGTAAAATGCTCTTCTGTGACACTGTGCTCGTGTTTTTTGTTAGTGTTTTGAATGTCATCTGTTTCTGATAAAATTTCAAATCTATTTGATGAAACAGTTGTTTTGCTTAGCCAGTATTGTTGTAGTGTTGTTTGTGATGAGTCTTGTTGTGTTGTTTGTATTTTAGTGGTGTATTAGTTTTTCTGTTTTTTGTTAATGTTTGACTGTTGTGTTGTTTTTTCTGGAGAGTCGCGGTTTCTTTTAGTTGTTGAGTTTGTGTTGTTTTGTAGATTATTTGTAATGTTTTGATTTTCTACCTGTGTTATTGGAGAGCTTATTACGTTTGCTGATTTTAGAGGCTGTGATGATTCGGTTATGTAGATTGTTGGTGTTGTTGCTGTTTTGGCTGAAGTGATCGGTTTAGTTGTTGTATATGTTGAAGTTGTAGGTGTTGTGTTTGCAGCTACCGTAGTTGTTGCTGAGCTTTGTGTAGTTAGTGTTGCTGATGATGTTGTTGTCGTTATTGTTGCCATTGTTGGTGTTAGTGTTGTTGATGGTGTTGATGTCGTTATCGTTGTTATTGTTGGTGGTAGTGGTGATGTTGGAGTTGTGCATTGTGCGTTCCAAGATGGTATAGCAGCGGAGCAAGATTTTGCTCGGTCTATGTTCGTCAATGCGGGCGACTGACCTTTGGTGGTGGTGACTGTAGGCGACTTTATGGTAAAGTAGCCCACATTCGATAGTCTACGCTCGTTCGGTGGAGCGTTAGACATTTTTGGTTGTTGGGTTTTTGATTAATAGTAAGCACTAGATTTAATTAAACGCGTCCGTTCGCAGCGAATATTCAAAAGTGTCTTCGCATTAACACAACTTTTTATAGTCACTATTCATGTTTTTACTCTTATGTTTATTATGTTTTCAATATTATAAGTTTAGTATCTCAATTCTTTGTTCATTGTTTTGCATTTTTTTTATTATAAATATAGTCATATACTCAATTCGCCTTTGATCGTCATAATCTGCCTGCATATGGGCACACCCTCACTTGCTCCAATCGTCCGTCCATTGATCATTATCTTAGGCGCCTTAAATCTGTTACAGATCATGGCTTAGTATGCTCACTGCACGAAAAAGCTTCAAAGATTTCCACACGCATATTTATTACTAGAAAGTCTGGGCTATAGTCGGGCGTAACCGACTATAGAAAACCCTGTACCCAATCCAATATTGAAAAAATTTTTTTGGTTGGTTCAATATTTTGTATTTATTATGTAGAGATATATCAAGAAAAAACATTTTTTTGTTTTTAGTTAAAGCCATTTCTCGGCTGATCGTTTCTATGGCAGCAATATGTTATGGTAAACCGATATTTATCATATTCAGGGATATGATTGGATATTACTTAAAATTATCAAATCCAAAATTTGGTAATGATATCTTTATAAACAAACAAATTTTTCTCAGTAAATGCTATTTTTCGGCCGATCGTTCCTATGACAAATATATGATACAATAAACCGATATACAAAATATTTAGATATGTGATTGGACATTAGCTATATATATATATATGTTATAACGTTGAATATCGAAAAAATAAACTCGTTATGCCTATGGATTAGAAGAGTCTTTGTGCAAAATTTGATTATTGTAGGTCTAACAGGACAGACGGGCAGACAGACAGACATGGCTAGATCGACTCGCCCTTCGATGCTGATCAAGAACATATTTAATATGTGGGATCTGCCACGCCTCCTTCTGAATCAATTGCGCTTAAGCCCGGCGAAGACTTACGTCATCTTGGTTTGTTTTTATTCGTAAAAAAAAAACTTTATTTTGCGGTTTTGATTTTTTTACGGAGTTCATTGTGAATAACGAATAACATTGTCCATTTTGAGAATTTCTTAATTCTGGTTTGCGTTTAATTCAATTTCGGTAATGATAAAGTATTAATCAGCTATAACAGCATTTAACTCTTTTCCCATTGCAATGTTATTGAGCATACTAATATAAAGCAGACTAATTCAATAAAAAACCAGAGGATTTCGTGTTGATTTACTTAAACGTAATTTTTTTTTATATTTATTTTTAATTAAAGAAATAAGAAGGTCTAGCCAATGAAATTCTAGTCCTCTTCGAATTTGCTTTAAAATTGCATTTTGCTTTAAATAATAATAAATTGGAAACAAAAGAAAATAATCTTTAGTTATGGGGTACCGCATTCGGTTTCAAAATATGCATAGTTGTAACATATACAGTGCACTTGCGGTAACGTGAACTAATTAAAATCAAGGGAGTTAATGTTAGGGAAATTGTTCACGTTACAGTTTGTCGAGTTTCTCGGTTTATTTAGAGTATCCTTCATCATTGACAGACTCCTGGAGAAGCACAGAAACCTTTCTCGCATCCTCCATCACAAATGGGTGTACATCTATTCTCGGTTTCTTTAGAGTATCCTTCATTACATTGACAGACTCCAGGAGACGCACAGAAACCATTTTCGCATCCTCCGTCACATATGGGTGCACAGGTATTATTGGGTTGCTTTAGGAATCCTTTATTACATTGACAATTATTGGGTGTCACGCAATAGCCATTTGCACAACCACTTTCACAAATAGGCTCACAAACTCTAGACGCATTCTTTCGGTAGCCGGGGTTACATAAACATACACCAGGACCTGTACATACGCCATTGACACAGCCATCTTCGCAGAATTGTACGCATTTGTTTTCCGTTGATTTTATGTAGCCCTTCTTGCATTCGCAAACTTCTGGCTTGTGGCAAATACCGTTATCACAACCCATGCTACACACTGGCTCACAAACACCAGAAGCAACTTCCGTTTTATATCCAGGTAAACATTTGCAATCATTCGGCCCAACACACTTGGCCTTCAATTTGGCACAATCCTGATTACAGATCGGTTCGCATGCATGTGTAGTTGAATTTGATTGATAACCTTTGTTGCATGCGCATTTGTTAGGCTCTTTGCAGTACCCATTCAGACACGTCTGCTGACAGACGGGCTGGCAGTTTTGACTGGCATCCATAGAGAACCCGTTATAGCATTTGCATTTTCCCGGTTCGCTACAGAAACCATTTTGGCATCCCTTGCCGCAATCGGGAACACAACTGCAAAAAAAAAATATGTCGTAATGTAAGGTCCTTAGAATAAAATACGTTTTTACCAGACTTACCGATATGACCTGCTATTGCCGTTGAACTTGATATAACCCTTGTCACATGAACAAGTATTTGGTGCGGTGCACTCTCCGTTCACGCATTGATTTCTACAAATTGGCATGCATTTTCTTCCCAAGGCTTCGTATCCTTCACAGCAAGTTGGCGTTCTTACCGGCTAAGTACACATTGAATTAGAGACACCACAGATCAATATAATAAACTCAATTTTGATTCATAAAATTACCTTATTGTCAATTATTTTCGTTTCCTCACAGAGTTTCCCAAGTACAACACTAGCGAGAAGGCAAATAATAAGAAGTTTCAAAAGCAGCATATTCACGTCTTTCTTCTATCGAAGTTGAAATAATTCTAACAACTGGCTTTGAATTAGCGATTGAATGGCGAACAAAATCCACTTTATTCTATATCCGTTCCTGATATTGCGCGAACTACGTCAAAGTTTTACCGCTGCGCAGAATTGTAATCGCAGACTATTTCATACTGCTACAGCCAATACCGCTCGTGGTGTCTGTTAGAAACATTTTTAACCGATCAATTTGGGTTGTGGCCAAGTGTCTTCGCATTACATAGAATTAGATGCCATAAGCATCGATGCCCTTATTGACCTGTTTGCATTTGATCGTTTTTGACAAATGGTTTTGAAGAAAGACATATAATTCTATTTTTACACAAATGAATATAAATATTGCATTCAGTCAGTAACTTTTTATAGTCACTATTCATGTTTTTGCTCTTATGTTTGTTATGCTTTTAATATTATAAGTGCTTCTTTAGTATCTCAATTCGTAAGGCATAATGTCCAATGCGTTCATTGTTTTGCAATTTTCTTATTATAAATATAGTCATATACTCAATTCGACTTTGGTCGTCATAATCTGCCTGCATATGGGCACACTCTCACTTGCTCCAATCGTTCGTCCATTGCTCCTTATCTCAGGCGCCTTAGATCTGTTACAGATCATGGCTTAGTACGCTCACTGCACGCAAAAGTTTCAAAGATTTCCACACGCTTATTTATAAAAATACGAACAAAGAAGTGATTATTATTGTGGAGGCACAGTCTCATTGTTTTTGTTTTTCTGAAGTAATCAATTGCGCTTAAACCCGGCAAAGACTTACGTCATCTTGGTTTGTTTTTATTCATAAAAAAAACTTAATTTTGCGGTTTTGCTTTTTTTACGGAGTTCATTGTGAAAAATGAATAACATTGTCCATTTTAAGGATTTCTTAGTTATGGTTTGCGCTTAATCCAATTTCCGTTACATACATTTGCACAACTTTAATATACCCTTTACCATTTTTTGGTACAGGGTATAATTACCATTTTTTGGTACAGGGTATAAAAACAAAAACAAATAATCTTTACTTGTTGGTGGCCGCATTCGGTTT
>JBAMBQ010002364.1:0-26325 GCA_037044495.1 Stegana nigrithorax
CATATGCCATCTTATGGTAGAATCCAGTTCCCACGCCATCTTACGGTAGGGTCCTGGGCCCAGGACCCACGTACAAATTTTTTCAACGGGGTCATGCGTCTTCTTATTATACATATTCTCTGCTTTCGGCGTTTTGTTCAACAAACATAAAAAACATAAGACACATCTCTAGTAATTATTTTAAAACTTCACTCCTAACATTTCATAGCAGCAGTTTCACTTCAATAGTGTGCTTATATGGTACATTATTTCTCTTTTTTTTTTTGCGTTTTTGCTTTTTGCTAGCAGAGTGCCGACGCAACTCGCTTAATTTTGCTATTATATTACACTTGGAGTTGCTACAATCTTTACAGAGGCATAGTTAGTAGTCATGATAATCTATTAAATTCCCAAGTGTGGGACTCACAAAACTTAACATGCAGACATGGTGACAGACGATTAGGTTAGTGATGGCATCGCCCACAAAGGCAAAAACATCGATATTTCACGCTTAGAGATGACATTTTCACATTTCTCTTCGTAGTATGGACGACTTTTTGTAAATTAAAGAAAGAATAAAAAACAAGCTGAAAATACGCTGTATTCATATTCAAAACAGCAACATTTCCTACTGCCCGCTGTTTTCAAATGCATCCTGCTATCAGACTTTAAAATCAGGTAAATCAATTAAAATAGCAACACTGGTGTTTTGTTATATTCAGAATATTGTCTTCATTGTTTTTGATATGCCGATCGTCTCGCTCCTCGACCAAATTCATTTTGCAGCAAATTTGATGTGTTAAAGTGGAAGTGAAGGCCTTGCTATATTATATTCCTTCAAAGCAGATGCAGCACAATTTTTAATTGCAGACCGAGTATTGCGGATGGTATTTGCATTGATCTTAAAGATGTTTTTTGCAAAGCATTATCACATTTTAAAAATTTCATATCATCGGCAATGAGTTCTTTAGAGCAAATGGTGTGTTTTCAGGAATATTATTTTAATTTGATTTAATTTTAACAAATAAAGTTTTGCGGTCGTCGGAGTCAGGAGTCTGAAGTCTCAAGTTGCTGCTCGAATCCGAGTTGCCTTGATTTTTTTAAATTCACCGACGGGAAATGAAAATTTGGATCGCGCGAGAGCTTTTAATTTATTTGTTCGTATTTATAATTAATAATAAATACTGGTCTTTTTTGAAAGAACAACAATTAAGTCTATTAGCCAATAGAAAGATTGGTGTAGATCGCCTTCGCACAAGTAAGGCGCTTTGGTCCAGGCCTCAACGCGAAATCCGTAGTTATCGAGTAATTCAAAAAACAAATTGGCTTCCTCTTCAAATGTCGGTTGTCTTCCGCAGTTCTGCGACTTGCTGTGATTTATAAGCAGACGCATTGGCTGATGAGTTGTATTAGTTTCTACATAATGCATATAGGGCAATACGAGCGCCACAATTAGGCGACCATCTGGAGCAAGGACACTATGCATGTCTTCTAGCAATTGGAATGGATCAATACAACGATCAAGTACGTTTAGGCACGATATTAAATTCACATTTTGCAACTGTTTGGCGTCATTTATAACATTAAAGTTAAGCTTTTTAAGGCGGCCACGCATTGTCCAACTAGCCTCTGTGGCAAACATGCAAACATTAACTTTTTCCCCTAACGAAGAGACTGTATTTGCTAGTCGAAGCGAAATCTCTCCATCGCCGGCACCAATATCTAAAATGGTAACCTAAAATATTATAAAACCTAGAGATGACATGTCAGATAACATTATTATTCGAACTCACATTATCACAATTATAAGCAAGTTTAAAACCACCTGCTTTTAACAACTTTTTAAAATGCTGTTCCGATAGAATGAACATTGATCCTCGTTTCAAAAAACCATTTATGTCTGTTTGAGACATAAAAAACTGAAGTAGTGAACGAGCAACAGCATGCCAAAGATGTAGCCAAACATCTGAAGACTTTAGTTTCGCCTGTTCCAACCAACGAACTGTTGTCTCATCTGGTCGTTCCAGTGGCACAAACTTGGATTGATATTCAGGCTGCAGCTCCTGGCGAAGTGCATACCACTAAAATGATTTAAAATATACATTTAATCTTTTACTATCTTTAAAATACTGTTTACTTTACCGAGCTTGTGTCAATATTTTCAAGAAAATTATCATTGTGAAATTTGTCATGTATAATTCGAGCTAGTGTGCCTCGTGGTCGATACATGGTTTATATTAACGAAGTTTCACAAGTTTGTCGTCATCGATTATTAAATTTATGTTTAACAAAACATGTTAAAAATCTTTGTAACTACAATTTACAACAGACACAATAAATAGTAGTGCTAAAAAATGTTTTACCAACATGTTAGTGCTGAATGAAACATCGATGTTATATCGATACATCGATGTTTGTGAATTTTTTTCGATCATCGATATTTTTTCGATTATCTAATTTTTACTAATTTCACATTACTGAAAAAAAATTTGTTTACTAAAAGCATTTTTAAATAATAAAGCTTCATTAACAAATAAATTCTAATTTGAAATTTAAAGGGATATTGATGGTGGCAATACTTGGAAATGGAGAAGTTTTTGAAAAATTCGAAAGGCATAGGTAAATATAATCTTGCAGTTGCAGTCTTATTTGTGTGGTTCTGTATTTTCATCATATATTGTATATATGTATGTTTTTGTATGTAAATTGCAATAATGCAATCTCTATTGAGTTGGATAGTGAAGTTGAAGAAGAAATCCCTTGTAAGCGGGCAATAACAATATCGGCTTTGATACGTTATCAATGATACCACTTTTTCTTTACAGGAATCAACTGATAATAAGAATTTACAGATATGCTTAAGAAAGATATTCTGCGTTCCTGCAACGTCCACTGAAAGCGAGCGATCTACTAGTCAGCGAAAAAAGCATCCGTAAAATCTAAGCATGTAGACTTGCTTCTTTTCATCAATAAAAATGAATGGATGGAATGAATGGATTATTAGATTATCACTTGTACCTGGAACACAATTTTGTTTTGACATAGTAATGTCTTACTTCTCGGGAAAAAATTTCTATTATTTCAATGTGATCATCATAGTGGCCACCAGATACACAACAACTCACTCTGTGGTGTTCGCAACAGCGAGACTTAACAGCGGCACAACAGTTTTTGTGTATTTGCTGATGACAGCTTTGATTTTATAAATGTTATTTGCCATTCAATATTGTTTTTGTTGTGCATAATACGCAAGGTTCTCTCTTGAAAAAATCGGAACGCGCCAAAAAAATTTTAAAAACAGCCAAATTCATTCAAAAAAATCCAAAATTAGTTTACTTAATTAAAACAAAACAAATTTTAATTCAGTTATGTACCAGAGATCAAATATATTTCTTTCAATACTGCTTGAAATAAAAAGAAAACAATCTATTTTCACTTGAATCTTGTAATAATAATAATAATTATGTTCGAAACCGAATCAAATTCGAGTTTGTTTCTCAGCTTTGTTGTTATTAAGCTGATTACAAAATATATTCGCTCTGTCGAAGCAGAACTGTGTGGCAGAGATAAGATAATTCTTATGAATAGAACTAAGTCTCTGAAAGCTTCGTTGCCAAGCCCATTTTTTACTTCGAAAGTTCTTACCCAAAATAAACCAATGTGTTCTTCATGTTTAAACTTATCGGCAGTTAATTTAAGCATGGCCTATTGAGATATATTTTCATAGGGATTTGATTTAGACAAGTATTCAAAATTTTTAATAAGAGGCATATCAGACTCTTCGCTAGAATTTATATTTGTCCGTGTTATCAAAATAAGAGACTTACGGATCTATTTTGCTGCAGTCGCAACGAAGTCACAGTGGTGAAAAAGTCATAATGTCCTATTTTGTAGCGATATGTATTTTCGACACCAAAAAAAAAAAGAAAAGCTGTTTTTCGTCACCATTCTTGTACCGAACGAAAAAGCAGATAACAAGCAAGTCACAAGTAAGGTTTTTGACTTTGTGCGCGAAATTATTCGAAGAAAATGATGATTTTGAAGACGTGAAACACTTGCACTTCTTCTTTTAATGAAAATATAAGTTTTGCAACTGTCACAAATTTGTAACTTTTTTGTGACTGCACCAATATAGACCAGTTAATATCTTCTCTGCCGAAGTCAAAATTTGGAAAACTAGCTCCAAATAAAACTCACACACTGTTTCTTGAGCTCTGTTTGCTGAGCTTTAAGCCCAATGAATACTTAGTCCAGGGGCAGGAAATGCGACTTTTATAGTCTAACTTTCAGATTTTTTAAGTCCAAATCCTTTAAGTATCTGTGTGCTACAAAATAACTTAGAATAAGTTTTAAGCTAGAATTCTAATCTTTTAGCTTTTGATTTTTTATAGTTCTGATCATTTTCAGTGTTGGCACCGAAAAATGTCAAACTCTAAATTACTTGCTGAGTAAATAAATTTTTTTTTCGCGAAGCCAACAAATGCAAAAAATGCGCCAATTACAATAAAAACTAGAATGGCAGGGCTATAGTCGGGCGTAACCGACTATAGAAAACCCTGTACCCAATCCAAAACTGAATATTTTTTTTTTGTTGCTTCAATATTTTGTATTCATTATGTAAGGAAGAAGAAAAATTTTTTTAGCAAAAACCCTTTTTCGGCTGATCCTTCCTATGGCAGCTATATGTTATAGTAAACCGATATTTATCATACTCACGAATATGATTGGATATTACTTAGAATTATCGAATCCAAAATTTGGTAACGATATCTTTATAAACAAAAAAGTTTTTCTCAGTAAATATTGTTTTTCGGCCGATCGTTCCTATGACAGCTATATGATATAGTAAACCGATATACATAATTTAGATATGTGATTAAGCATTAGGTAAAACTGTTAAATCCAAAATTTGGTAACGATATCTTGAAAAACAAAGCAGTTTTTGTTACTAAATATGGGTTTTTAACCGATCGTTCCTATGGCAGCTATTACCATTTTTTGGTACTGGGTATATAGAGCCACGGCGCCAACAGAACAAAAAAGAGCCAGTTTCGGCTCAAAAGCGCCAAATATGGCAACCGTGATAATACGTTTCGTTGTTTGCTGAACAAACAGCCGAGGAATATTCTTTTCTGCTCGCACTTATTGTCTTGTTGCTATTTCTCTAACTTCTTTGTTTTTGTCTGCTCGCTCTGTGGTTCTTGTTGTTTATGTTGGTCTTGTATCATTTCATTTACTTTTGCTTTTAATATACGTGTACAGTAGATTCTCACAAATTAGAACCACTTGGTTTTAGAAGTAATTCTAATTTCTGAAATATTCTAATTTCTGGATCTCTTTTTATTCAAATAAAAATAGAAAAATGGAGAAAACTTTAATAAACACACTAGATTTTTTTTTTATTTTTGCTTTATTTTATTTAATAAAAATAAGAAAACGAAACTAAATAATCCAGTGCAATACATTTAACTTGCATTTTTTAAATGCATATGCAACAAAACATTAAGATCCACTCCAACTACAACACATGTACAATGTACATACATATTATATTTTTTTAAATAAAAATAGAATGTTCAAAGCTCATAAATTAATTCAAAGTTAATGGAGACGCAGACGGCACAATCAGCAAGTTTAAAAATAATCTTTCTGTGACATATATTCAGTTATATTTGTTTGCCAAAAATATGTACACGCCTATCGAATTTCACACACAAACTAGCCAAAAATGTAAATAAATGCTACGAAAAAATGATAAATAACGAAAAAGGGGATTCCCCTTTATCGTTCTACTTAGTTTAAAACAAAATAACAAATAACATAGATAAATAAAAAAAAAAAACATGACCCCAGAAAATACAATTTTAAATTTTAATTTTAGTCTTTTATGTTTTACAAACTTCAATTCTATTTTCTGAGAAATTCGAATTTCTGAGGATTCTAAATTGTGAGAATCTACTGTATTAGCAAATTTGTGAAATATGTAATGTAGACATGCGTTAAAAGAAGAAGGAATATACCAGTATATATGAATTCTTCAGTTTCATCTTTTTTTTTTGGCAATGAGCGCTTTATAAAAAAATTAAAGAAAATTCGATTTGAGCATAAGACACACACGATAAAGCGCAGCAAGAAAAATTTTTACATAAAAATTTAAACATTAAAATATACATAATAAGCATTAATAAGCATTAATATAAACTTTAAAATAAATTGCCTTTAGGAAAGGTCGATAATCGATAAATCGATGATTTTTCCTCGAAAATATCGAAACATCAATGGTGCTAATCATCAATGTTTTTCCAGCACTACAACATATGTATCATAAAATTTAACAACACTAACAGTGTTATCGCAACGTAGTAAATGACAGAGTTTTCTGTATTTTTCATATATTTTATACACATGTGCTTCGAGATCATAGTCTTCCTTAGGGGCGTACAGACATAGATCTGAGACCTGAAGTTAATTTATGTTGGTTTATGAAATTTAAATTATTGGGGCCAAAAACATTATTTTTCTGAAAGTCAGATAGTTAAGCGGCAGTGTAAAATATCAGCAATCTTCCACAAGTACAGTGTAAGTTCCTGGCAATGTACTTTTGTTGATTTTCAAATCAACGAAATCAAAAAGAAGACGAGTGGTGGAAAAAACCTCTTGTCAACGGCTCCGCAACACTGTTTGCAAGGTTGATTCGAGTGAAACGATCGCATAAAGTTGTAGACTAATTACAAAAGGAAGCCGCTGAAAAATCTTAGAAGAAATGTGTGTATCACGTCGCTGTAAAGTTACAAATTGAAAAAAATATATATAATACCACGCATGTAATGCAAAATTCCTATCACCAGTTAACTATTATATTACCTGATGCTTAGAGTACTTGTGAACTGAAAAAACAAAACCGAGATTTGACGTTGCTCATCACTGTTCACTGGAACAGAGTTTGCAGAGCACAAAACCGTTCTTTCTCACTCTTGCGCACAGTAAAGCACTCTCTTCTGACTACCATTAATAATATCGATTCATTTGCACTTTAATTACACTTCACCCTGAAGTGAACACACCGCTTAAAAAGCCTTACTAACTTATAGTTAGTAATAATAATATAAACATACAAACTCGTTGTGCAAAGCCAAATAATTTAACTGATTTATAGACCGAAATCTAATAATCTCCAAAGTAAAACAAAAATCAAAGAAAAACAATTTTTTCTTCATTTCTACTACTTCTATTATTATTATGAACGTTAACAATTTAAACTGTATGGACGAGAAACTGACTGTTTCGTCGTCCGATGAATTGCCTTTTATACCCGAGAAGTACCCAGGAAAAGTTTGCTGTTTGTGCAATTTAGGCGAGAGAAGTGCACTCGGCCAAGGTGATCTATTAAAACTAGAAGTGCCTTATAATGGTAGCATACAGAAAACAGAAAGCAATGCACCTGCAGATATGGATAACAAGGATGTGGCAGATCGATTAAAAAAAGTTGAGAATAACGAACAAATTGTTAACCGCCGGCTTAAGGGTGTTTGTAGAAAAGGTACTCTGAGTGGGAGCGATTGCACATATGAATTAGATAAAGTTGGTCATGCCGACATCATGGATATCAGTACTCTTCAATGTGAGGGATTTATATACGTGCACCGAATGTGCGGTATGTGGTCGCTACGTCGAAACCAGATTACAGACGTAGCACCCGCACAACTTGCATTGGTTTTCTCTGAATGCTTGACGCAAAAATGCTCTTTCTGTGGGCAATATGGAGCGACCCTAACTTGCAAAATGAATTGCTCTCAGGTACACCATTGGCCTTGCGCTGCAGCTTCTGGCTGTTTTCTGATTTTGGAAAGTTTTACCGTTTTCTGCGTTGAACATTTGAGTCAAGTACCTTTACTTTGTAAGTTGTGAATTTGAAGAATTATTCCTAACCGTACTAATGTATTGTTTTCTACTTCAAGGTAGCGACAATAATGTTGAATGTCAGTTATGTTCATCATTGGGTGATCTCTCAAAATTAATAATATGTTGCACATGCGGCGATCACTTTCACTCAACCTGCATTGGTTTGGCAAATTTTCCGGGTAAATAAATAAATTTGAAAGTATGCCTTAATTTGTTTAATATTATTGTTGTTCAGACACAAGATCTGGCTGGAACTGTGCTCGATGTAGTAAATGCCAAATATGCCGCCAGCAAGACTCTAACGATATCCGCTATGTGAAGTGCGAACAATGCCAAAAGATATACCATACCACTTGTTTACGTCCTGTAATATCTTCGATACCAAAGTATGGGTGGAAGTGTAATGTAAAATGAAAGTAGCTACCGATTAATTTCATATTATTAATAATGTACCTGCATATTTCCTAGCGCTGCCGAGTATGTACAGATTGTGGCTCAAGAACGCCAGGCGCAGGCACTTCCTCACGTTGGCATTGCCACTATACGATTTGCGATTCTTGTTATCAACAACGCAATAAGGGTTTTTCCTGTCCGATATGCCAAAAGGCTTACCGGGCAGCGGCGTATAAAGAGATGGTGAAATGCAGTTGGTGTCATAAGTAAGTTACGGACTTTGTCTATTTAATTGTGATATATTACTATTTGCTTTTAGATTTGTACATAGCAACTGTGATGACGAAGCCGATTTAGCTACTTATCACAAAAAAAAGGAAATTAATCCTGACTATGATTATATTTGCCCACATTGCAAATTCAATTCCCAGTTAGACCAGCAACCAAATGATGATTCTGTTTTTGCTTTACCACAATCATCCGAAATCTTATCAAAAGATTCTGAAGTTGAAGTCTTTGAAAAGAATGGAATGGAAATCATTACATACGACGAACAGCAAACAAAGTTGCCTACTTCCAACATCAATAATAATAATAAAAAACGAGTGTGTCTTACAAACAATCGAGGTAAAGTTGGGAAATTTATGTTACAAAGACCCGGTATGCTATCGCAAATGCACAAAAAGCGCAACACGCGTGGCAAAGGAAGACAACTTGTTTTACAAAACAACTATACCTGTGGTGTTGCTGAGCGGTATGTCAACCGTAACGTTGACTCTGATTGCTCAAGTGAAAAGAAAATGTTGCTGTGCTCTGCAAGGGATAAATTTATTTTAACTCAGGATATTTGTGTGATGTGCGGTTCGTTAGGTATAGGAAGCGACGGAGCAATGATAACATGCACACAGTGTGGGCAATGTTATCATCCGTTTTGTGTGAACGTGAAGCCTTCTAAGATCATGATGCAGCGAGGATGGCGATGTCTTGATTGTACCATTTGCGAAGGTTGTGGTAAAAAGAATGACGAGGCGCGCCTTTTGCTTTGCGATGAGTGCGACATTTCTTATCACATATACTGCGTGGATCCGCCGCTTGAAACAGTACCTCATGGTAATTGGAAATGTAAGTCTTGCGCTGTATGTCAAAAATGTGGCAAAAATACTGTAGGTAAAAACGCTAGTGAATGCTATTTTGAATGTGGTCCTTGCTCCAGCCAAAGCGTGTGCTTAATATGTGCAAAAAGTTACAAAGAAGGAGAAACAATAATACAGTGCTCACACTGTGATCATTGGGGTCATTTTGAATGTGATATTATTAATAAGTCGTTAAACCCCGTATACTACGAATCGCATTTGTATAAATGTAGCCAATGTCGTTCTAGCAGTAAATCCCAAAAGCCGAAAATAACAATATTAGATCAAACTATGCAAAACCATAAGCCAAGTACTGCCAACATGAAAACAGATGTGGAGCGCTTGGAAAGGATCGTAACGAGCGAGCCCTTTGAAAATTCTGAAGTTTTACATTGGGTCGATGGCGTCTGCATCAGTGAGCATGGTTTAAATATGATAAAATCGCTGACAACTGAAATTAAACGCAAACGGAAGCTGCGTCAACTAGTTGGAAACACGAACAAAGATGATACTTCAATGTTAAGCGGTAACTCTGGAGTATCAACTTTAGATGAATTGCAAGGTGATGGCAAACCATTAACTGAGAATTATAAAGACGGAATGATATGGGACAATGCCGATAATACGCCTCCCGAAGGTTTCACAATTTTTACGAATGATGAAGGAGTTAATATTTTACGCAAAAAACGTCAACGTAATTTACAGAAATTGGGTATTGGAGGCTTTTCTGTGCGTAATCGAGCAATGAAAAAAGAAAACGATGATGGCGGTGGTACGGAATTGCCAGGCAACTTGGATAAAAAGAAAAAAGTAGCTCGAAAGAAGCAAAAAAATAAGCTGAGTGAAGCTTACCCAGTGTATCTGCAAGAAGCTTTTTTTGGCCGACTCTTGCTGGACTCTGAAGAAATTCCCTCATATGATTCTGAGTCTTCTGATGGCTTAGATTCTATCTCTATACGAATGCATTTCAATAGCGCCGAGCAGCTTAACATTAACAATGACATTGCTAATTTAACTGCAGATAAAGTCATTGATGGCCCAAAGAAATGTAAAACGGAAAATGTGACTTCAGAGGGTAATGATCAATTTTCAGAACAATTTTTAATGGATAATCAGCTTAATAAGCAATTACAAACCTCGCAATTAACATACAGGACCTCTTTAAGTTTAACACAAAATGGTGAATATCGTTCTAGTTTCTTAATTTTAAGAAGATGTCGTTCACTTTTATTATTTAATTTTTTTCTTATTGAAAATCGTAGATTCGTTTTTTTCTACTGACACTGATAGCAGTATTATTGGAACAGATAAACGGATATCAAATGATCGGGTAAATACGAAATTCAAATTAAAACTAATTATTGGTTAATGCTTTGCGATTTAACCTACATTAAAGGCAGTAGATAACTTCGCAGGGGTTTCTTCAGTAAAAACATCAAGTTTAGTTCCAAATTTTAATGAATTAGAAAAAGCGCACATAAGGTAATTGATAAACATTATTTCTCGATCACTTTGTTAATTTAACCTTTTTCAATTTTGGAAAATTGTTTTTTTTTTTTTTAATGTTTCAAGCTCGAACAAAATTGAAAAATTCAGCATGCCAGTTGGTCAGAGTCACAATTCAGACATGCCTCAATTGCAAAATACTTTTTTGGTAAAACCTCCTCAGACCAGTAATACAATACAGCAGCTGGCAATGTCAAGTGCAGTAGAAGTAACAAATTTGCAGAGCAAAATAAAAATGCAGGCATCATCAAACGTGAATTCTAACGAAACGGCGCACTCTACTGAATCTAAGGTTGTTGATTCCGCCGCTTCGGAAGGAATAGTAGGCGGAACACAGAAGACGGCAGAAAAGATGAGACGCGATGAAGGTCTAAACGGTTATTATGTTTTCATTTTTTTTGTTATTGTCATATAAGTTTCAGATTTGGGTTCCATGGCAACTATATCGGCGGTATTGTACGCTAACACTAAACACCCGGATCTAAAGGAAATGTATCCAAACTGGAACGATCGTTGTAAACAAATACTTAAAAGATGGCGATCATTGTCAACAGAGAAGAAGGCACCATTTCTGCAACATGCTAAAGACAATCGGTCAGCGCTCCGAATGCGCCGTGCGCAACAAGAGCAACAAAAGACAAATCTTCAACAAAAAGCAAATAAAGAGGAGGAGCTGGAGAGGGCTTGGAAGCAACATCAAACTAAAATCAAGGAATCGCAAGCGAATGTGTTTGCAAATTATTGTAAGTCTCAAAATGTATAAAAGAGAAGAATTCCAAAACACTTCAATTACTTTTTAGCTGCGTTACCTAATGATGCCGGTTTTGTTGGATGTAATCCCAAACCGGAGACTAAAAGCAATATGCCTCCATATCAGCCGGATACTTATTTTACTAAAACAACTACACAGAGATGCCTTGTGCGAACAATAAGTGCTTCGCCAAATCTAAAATTGTTAAGTCAAGGTAGTATCGATACATTCGATACAGAGTCATCAAATGTTTCCGAGAAAATAGGCGACAAAAAGCTTCGCAATCTTTTGCAGAAGCAAAATTCTGGTCCCCCGTCGATAACCGACAATGTTGATCCTTTTTTATCTAACGATTTGTATAAAATGACAATGCAGACGAACAGTAACATGCGTCATAATAACCCTATGTTGAGCCACAACGATAAGTCCGATACATCTGAATTGCGACAAAATTTTCACCCTAATAACCTGGATTCAGATGCAAAATCTCGACATGATTTGAAAATAGGGGAATCTACCGAAACAGTTTCAGTTGGAACAACTGAACTTGAAAAATTGGAAACGGATGAAAATGGGGGATTTGGTGATATATTGGGCGGTCTTGGCGAAGGTGATGACGACGACTTATTAAAATCTCTTACGTCGGAAATAGGTGATGACTTCAACATACTCGAGTATGCAGATCCCGAGTTAGACGTATTAGCCAGCAATCAGAGCGTACTTAATACTCTTGATTTTGAAGATAATGAAAAAAGCACTTAAATAATTAAGCCTTAAAGTTTAACTTTTTTTAAATATGTATATAAAATAAAAGTACTGGAATTTGAAATAAATTATTTTCTGGTTTCGAAACAGTCATTTTATAGGAAAAGAAAATTTAGAACCTGTATATACGTGTATGCTTAAGCATACCATATATAAACCAGTTGGTATCTACACATTCTAATTTGAGTATTCTACTCAGCTGTGTGGTATGCCAAGTTGCTGTGTATTCTATCTCACTTACGCACTAGCTTTATAAGCTTTACGTTCACACTCTACTACTAGAAGCCACCCACTTAACTTTTTATTTGTAGTACAACGACGTTTTTGCAACAACTGCGTAAAATCAATTAATTAAATATTGTTACATAAATTTCGCTTTGAACAAACGGAATAAAATGATCTTACGAGTCACAAATCTAAGACGACTTGTCTCACCATGTATCAGAAGTTTGAGTGGATCTACCGTACGTCAAAGTAGTAAAGCATACGATTATGATGGCAAAACAAAAGTCTCTATATTTAACACAGAGGTTGACCTGGGTCTAATGATCACCGGTTATAGCCAATATGGTTTTCGCTTAAACAATAACATGGTTCTGATTGGTCCGATAACGGTTTTCCCACGGTAAGCGATGTCGACTACAGAGATACCTAAATTTTACCATGAATGACAGTTCGATGTTTTCTAGATCTGTTCTTTCGTGGAACGTAAACTCTTTTGAAGATATAAATGAAGATAGCTTAAGCATATTTACTACACTTGAACCCAAAATTGATGTGCTCATTCTTGGTATTGGTGACCAAAGTCCAACACCAGATTTATCGAAACGGGTCGTTGACTTTATGAAAAAAAATAAAATAAACGTGGAGGTTTTGCGCACGGAACAAGCTTGTGCAACTTTTAAATTTCTGAATGCCGAAAGTAGAATGGTTGCCTGTGCACTAATTCCTCCGCTTCATATTACGTTCAACGAGAATGACGTTTTACAAACTAAATTAAAGCGCAAAGAACTATATGAGACAGACTGATTACAAAAAGTTTTTCCTTTATAATATCATTCTGATAATGCGAGTTTCTCAATACCATTGTACAAGAAAGAGCGAACTCCACGATCTTATGTTGCAGTAACAAGTTAGAATTCTTCATAAAGTTAATAAAAGTAAAGCATAAAGTTATTTTATTTTCGAGGTTTACTTTATTCGCTGGTATAGAAAAATAAAAACCCTGTGTGTATATTTAAACTATCATTACGTGAATTGATAACAAATACATCAGTCTGCAGTTGCTCCAGGATAGCGTTCTAGCAACATAGCCACGCCTTGGCCTCCAGCCGCACAGGCTGCCACTACTCCAAGTTTACCATCTTCACGGACTAAACGATTTGCTGTATGCATGCACAACCTTACTCCGGTAGCAGCAAAGGGATGACCAATTGAGAGTGAACCACCCCAGTTATTCCATTTGTTCAGATCAGGTGTGCCAACCTTTTCGTTTAATTTTGTTTCTGTCATAACCAAACACGCCGATGCACCGTCTGTCTAAACATACACAAAAAACAAATGAATGTAAATTCTGAATATATTCATGCATAATTCTAGCCTTACTAGGAATGATGCGTTTGCTGCTGTAATAGTGCCGTATGGTTTCACGAATGCGGGTTTTAGTTTTGCTAGGCTTTCTGGACTTGAAACTCGAATGCCATTGTCTTTGTCCACAATATTATCAACGCCTTGAACTGTTGGTGATTACCAATTTTTACATCATCATATATAGATAATTATATGTAGCACTTTACCTTTAAAAGGGACAATATCTGTGAAAAAACCTTTCGCCTGTGCGTCTTTAGCTAGCGTGTGTGAGCGAAGAGCATAGTTTTTTTTTTTTTTTTTTTTTTTATAATAATAATTCTTACCCAGATAATTCGAAAACTCTAAACAAACTATTGAAATTCCGATTTAACGATGTTTAAAAAAGAAAAACACGAATTAACGGAGCTTTTACATTTCAGTTGATTTTTGATATCTATATCTTCGATGTCCTTAAGAAACGTATTTTTGAGAAATCACAATTAAGTAATAAAAATTTTTTCACGCATACTTGATAAGTTTGGTAAGTGTCTTTTTAAATTTAAATGCCCACAACAAAGTAGGAAAAGCAGCATAGCACAGAAATAAATAAGAATATAGAAAGAAGTTGGTGGTCGCTTCTTGCTTGCGCTCTCAATTGTCTGGTTGCGCATTTGCCTGTTGTCAGAGCGTAAATTATGTACATATATTGAAAATACAAAATTTTTTTTCAAAATATAAGAGCGTAAGCCATCGTTTCTTGTCTGTTCATTGTAATTTTAGTTGTATTTCCGAAATCTGTAAGCAATTTTTGCGTATTTTATAAGTGACTACCCGATTTATTAACCGATTTTAATTAAAACCTTCTCCTGGCAATTACGAACACAACTAAAAACTACTTAGAAATGCAGGGATATAGATATACCCCTCTACCCCCTATACCCTAGGGTATATAAATTTGTTTATTTCCATGGTCATTGCATTGATTCAAGCTTTTAATTCATGCATCTATAATATCAGTCAAGCATAAAGCACCACCTTGGTACATCTTACATAAAAAGCTGGTTTGGAAAAAATCGAAACCAATATACTCAACGGTAAAAACTAAATCACCCCTTTTAATGGTAAACTAAAATCGCTTGGCATATTAAAAGAAGTGATGTTGTCATAGATATGTCTAAAATTGAAATTAAAATAAAATAACGATCAAAACACACCTCTAAAGTTGTTTGAAAGGCCTGACTATAGAGCAATAATTGTTTAGCCTGCCCGATTCCGATACATAATAATTTTAAGTGGTTTTAGTTTTGTCTGTTCAGTTTACTGGTTTTGATGGTTTTTTCCAAACTAGTTTTTTATTCGTGGTAAGTTAGGGGATTGATCGCTTTTTTTTAATAATAAAGGTTTTAATAAATAAATAAAAGAAATACATAAAAAGCAATATTTTTTAATTAAACTTCATGTATTTATCGTTGCGAGAAATTTTCTCTCTGATAAATAAATAAAGCAGTGTCAGATTATACATTATTACTATACATACATATACATACATGCGGTCAATAACCTAAAAAAAAGAAAACAATATGAGAAATCTTGTTTTACCACGTTGTGCTAAAAACAAAATAGTTTTTATTCTTGCTTTAATGCATTTTAATCAATTAATTGTTAATTGTGAAGGAGGGAGAAGTTTGATCTTGCGAAGATTTAGTTCATTTCAAAATGAAAATTTAGGTATGAATAATAAGTATGTATTGTGAAATATTATTTGCAAATAAGAAGTTGAATTTATAAGTTCATCAACAGAGAAAACGTATAGACAAAGTGCTACAATCAATTGTAATAAAATATTTCAAGTAAGTTAAATCCGAAGCCAACAAACCAAATTGTACTTTATTGCGGCTGTTATGTAGGCTGTGAGTTACTTTTTAAGCATAAATAATTTGATTTTTATGTTATTATTATTTAGAAATGGCACAAAAACAATGGAGAAGTTGGCAAATCATAAAGAAAGTCTATTGGAGAATACAGGTTGCAATGCGGGAGACAATTTCGCCATCATACTTCACGGCTGGATTCAAAGCTGTGACGATGATTGGGTGACCAGATTAATAGATCGTAAAAATGCGGCCTTTCTTCCCACACATTTATCTTACAATATTTTTCCCCCTATAAGGTTTGTCATATTATCGCAAAGGATGTATTATATGCATTGATTACAGCCCGATTGCTAAGGCTTCGTACATGCAACTATATGCCAACTTCAAGAATCTTGTTGAGGGCATAGTGTCAATATTGCATACCTTAATGGTCGATGGCTTGGATCCTGATCGATCTTTTATGTTTGGTTTTAGTTTTGGCGGGCAATTAGCTTCGGCCGTTGGACGCACTTTGGGCCCGGACCAGATGTTTAAAAATATTGACAGTCAGTACTTACATACATACATATGTATGCCTATACTTTTCAAATTAAAGTTGATTATCATTTTATTTTTGTTTAACAGCTTGCGACATGGCTGGACCTGGGTTTGATGCTGTTCAAATAGACCATCAAAAAGCTGCGAAAAATGTTCAATGCTTTCATTCAAGTCAAGATAAAGGTACAAGAATTTACTCATGCCATAGAAATGTTATTTTAGGCAATTGTGGATATAATCAGCCTGCTGCAATAAGTCAGCCTCACTTGGGCAGTCATGGTCTGTGTTTGTCTATCTATATTAATTCATTCGACTACCCATTTTATGCGTTGGGAGCACCTCGGAATGAATGTGGCATTGATGCCACAGACTTGGCCAAAAAAGTGCCTCAAGAATATACTATTGGATATGAGGAAAATTTTAACAAGTACGTTTTAATTCACAGTGTGGACATTGGAAATTGTTTTAATTTAATTCATATTTATTGTAGAGATGTTATTGGACGAATTTTTGTACCAACCAGTTTAAATTATCCATATAATCTTTCAAAAAGAGAACTGGCTTTCAAGTATAGGAAACTGATATAATCTACAAAGATGACATTTTGAATATTTATTTTATCACTTTTAAATTATATATAAATATGTATGAAAAGAAACAAAAACTGACAATTTTCGATGGAAGAAAAGGATCCTTTGAAGTCTTTATATGATTGGCGGCAGAAAACGTTATACGGCTCAACTGATACTAATAGTTTCATTTATTTTGAAAGCTGTTAGCTTAGTGTACACAAAATCAGTTCAATTTAAATTTAACCGCTGTTATTTATAAGTTAAAGGAGGATGTATAGTAAAATATGAAATAATAACTAGAAAGCCAGGGGCTAGAATACCCTGTACCCAATCCAAAATTCAATACATTTTCGTTTTTTTTTTCTTTAAAGTTTTGTATTAATTATGTAACGATATCTCAAGAAATAAAAAATAAATATTAAAAGTCATTTTTCGTTCCAATGGCAGTTATATGATATAGTGAACTGATATTCATAATTTACAAACATATTGGACATTATTTACAGCTATTAAACTCGAAATTTGATAAAGATATGAAAAACAAAGGGTTTTTGTTAGTAAATGTGGGTTTTTTTTCCGTTCGTTCCAATGGCAGCTATATGATATAGGTAGAATATATATACATATTTGGTGGTTAAGGTCTAACCGTTTTCGAAATTCGTTTGTTCATACAGACGGACATGGCTAGATCGACTCGTCTTTCGATGCTGATCAAGAATATATATACTTTGTGAGGTCTACCACGCCTCCTTCTTCCTGTTACATACATTTGCACAACTTTAATATACCCTAAAATAATAATAAGGGTTAATAGCGTGATACACGTTATACGTATTAACGTATATAATAATAATAATGAGCTATTAATCCCTTCAAATATACTATGTCGGCAGCATTTTCCAACGTCCCACTTTGCCTAAATGAGTATCACTTTCTAACAAGATTTTCTTGAACGTCAGTATTGTCAGCTAGTAAAGTTTCTCAATTTGCTTAAGCAAATGTTCACTCGGCCATGCAAAATATAGGCAGGCAAATGCTTTAAGCAAATCAATACAGTCCTTAGGGTTGCGACCATTCTTAAAATTTAACGTCAGCTGATAATAATACAGCAGCACAGCCAACTTCAGTACTCAACAAGTGATACCATTTTTTGGTACAGGGTATAATAGAGACCTAATAAAAATATGTAAGCCAGGAAGTTTTCGTTAAAATTAAAAAAGATTAGTATCCAAACTCTCAACTCAATACAAAAAAGAAATAGTAAAAGAAAACAGGCCAACGGTTATAACCGCATAAAAGTAACGTCAAAAACGACTAAAAATAGTTTTTCATGTGTTAACATCTATAGCCGCGGTAGAGTGAGTTTTAAAATTAATGTAAAATCGGGTAACAATCTTATCGCGTAACAATTTTATCGCGAAACCATTTTACTTACCGAACGACTTCTTGCTTATAGGTAAACAAATGTGTGGTTGTTGTATAACAATGTCTGTGTGTCTATGCGTGTGCCGTATGCGTATCAACTCTCGCGAGTATATATACAATTTACGCATACATCAAAAATACAGAGATGTTGAAGTAATGTTACACATTTGAAAATATATGCTATAACGTATAATTGAAATATTTTATATTAATATGCACTTATTGTGAGTACATACGTAACCATTAAGCCCGCATGCAAGCAAATACAATAAACATAAAAGCCAAAGCCAAAAATAAAAAAAATGTTCGCATAAAACAAGTAAACCAATGAGCGTCGTTTTGAACAGTGTTTCAAACCATATAAAAATAGAATACAGAAAAAAGTATTTAACTAAGTTTTTTCACTCTTTCTCAATGAAAAGAAAAAGTGCGTATTGAATGAAATTTGCAATTTTTTATTTTGTTTGTTTATTTATACAAACAAATCAAAATAAAAACGTTAACACATCGCCCCTGTGTTCGGATACAGATTGGTTTTTATTTTTGATAAAGAATACTCTTGTTCACCTGCTGCACTCCAACGTAAAAGTTTATTGACGTACTCTACAGCAATAAGAAAATACTTTACAAAATTAAAGTATCAGTCACGAATAATGATAATTTAAAAAAATTTTATTAAGACCAAAAATATTATATTAAGAACAATAATTCTTTGTGCAAATTAAATTTTATAGATAGCTACCAACAAACTGCTGGTATTCTTAGCCACAACAACAGAATGATTTCGATATTGGAACATCAAAATAAATGAACTCAAAACCTAGCATGTAATATACACAACAAAAAGAAACTTCACACCAATAAACATCAAAATAAATTCCACCGAAATATCAATAAGCACAGAAGCTAAATATCTTGGCACGTATGTATGTACATATCAAATGACTTCGAAGCATTACATTAGGAAAAAAAAATCATAGCCAAACCAATCAAACCAAGACATACATAGAGACCTGTATATCCTAATGATTGAAGAAGAAATACAGAAAACCAGCAGAAGACACTAAGTCATCATCCAAACTCAACAAAACAATGAGATAAATATATTACCGATAGAAGAATTGACAATACCACGAATGCTACAAAAAAAAAAACGACCAGTCGACCTTGTTTGATATCAACTGGAAATAAAATACCATTAAAGAAATTACTAGAAATAACTGTATTAACAGTAACTTAATCCCACACTACTGAATATAGTTAACTTAAATGACAAATACAATATACTTTTGGAGAATTAAAAAACAAAAACAAAAAAGACCAATCAAGACAAACAATACTATCACATTTACAATTTAAACATTTAAAATTGATCAAAAAGGAAATATATGGAATAAATGAACAATGTAATAGAACATGTAGCACTATTATTTGTAAAAGAAACTAATTCACCGATATCAGCAACGACATTTGCATCACAAAAAAATTTAAACAGTTCGAATTCATCTTGTCTATTCAACAATGCTCACCACATTCCAGAATTAGAAACAATAGAATCTGGACTAACACAGTTCAACGATTTCAACGACACCATAACAAACGATAAAAGCTAACTTCGTAAAACGGAGATTTATTTAGTAAAGTTGAACAACACCTGTATCAAAATCAACGACCGATATTTACCAAGCGTAATATAACCATCGCCAATTGAAAAGGGGAAGTTTTATTAAGTCTCCCTAGTAGAAAGGCTACAAGAACTCAACATCGAGAACAAAAGAATAATTCGAACTATCAAGACAACGACGATAGTAAATCGATACATGGCTTGCTGTGCCATCGTCTTCGAGCTTACACCAAAAGTTCTTGCCAAGGCATTCACCCGGGCTACATGCGCAACAAGTGCAAATGCAATTCGATTCCCAGATGCACAGACAGCATTTTCTGTTGGCAGCAAATGACCAAAACCAGTTTACCGCGCAACATACCTACAATAACAATTCATTTGGTGTTTTTAAATAATTTAGGTTTGTTTGTTAGTAAAATACTACAAATACTACTACAAAACTAAGTTTCCGCTGTTTTTTTTTAATGAAAATGCAACTTTATTGTGAAAAAACGGTGGAAAATGAATCATTCAATGTGATTCCGTGACACCGTTAGCTTCGACTTTTCCCAATCATTCATCAGCATACGGGCTCCGTGTAGAAAGTCCAAGAATCAACCCGATTTTTGGCTTTGACAACTTTGGTGAAGTGCTGCTCGGCCAGGCATTGAGCTATCGACCGGAACAAGTGTTCGTTGGAGAGAGCATTGTCTGGTGAATACACCTCAATAGTTTCCTTGACGACTTTTGCAACATATAGCCCAAAGTTAGGGTACTGAAAAATTTATAATTAAATTCCATGCACATCGAGGTGTTATTCCAATGCAACCGCATTGCCTTGGATAACACTCGATACAACCATATATTGCCATATGCCTTACAAGTTGATCCTTCTTACATCTATCCTACCTACTAATAAATTTCAATGTGATAAGAGACTTAAGCCTAAGAGCGCATATTAAAATAGCAAAAAACAGTAAACGCTCTCTTTACTAAGAGTTAAACACATTTCAATTCAATTTACTGGAATTCTTCGAGAAGATAAGAAACCACTAAAACTAAAAAAAAAATGCGTTTAAGCTTCGTTCCCGACTTCGTTTTTAGAGTGACCACTCTGACTAGTCCGTCGTGACCAGCGTGAGTTTGAATTACACGTCACAGGCGCTAATGATTCGGAGGTGCATTGTCCTCCGAGATGAAGGCTAATGTGCCGATTTACACATTGTTATATCTGGTAGCCCATTTCATTTGTTGATGTAGCAGAGTCAAAAACTCTTTGGACCATCACCGCCATACTTCATGTTGCACTGCCAGGATACGTTTATATCGATTAATCATTGACAACTTTAGAATCGATTCGTCCCATTTTTCTGGCAATGAGTTCAATGGACGGCAAAAAAAAAAAAAATGGCCTGGCGTAAGCGCTTCTAAGTCGTTGGCATCCGACGACAAAAGACAAATAGGCAGTGAATTTTTTATAGCCTCCACTTGCGCTACTGCTGTAGATATCTCTTCGTAGTTTAATGCAGTTCCATTGACCTGATCCACCAACAATCGTTTGGCTACCTTGATAGCACTCTCCCACAAACCACCAAAATACGGTGACCGCGGAGGTATGAAATGGGAGGTAACTCCCAATGTCGCACAGCAACCATGAATGGCCGCCTTTGAAGGTTCATTCTGCAGCTCTTTCGTCATCAACCGCAGTTCAAGCACAGCGCCTACAAAATTTGTAATTTTATACAAATTCGTAACGGCATACAAATAAGCAGAGGTAAGCCTTGACTGGCCTCCGATCACGCCCATTAAAGTGCATAAACATCGGTCCGGCAAAGTCCATGCCCACTCTCTGGATCGAATTTGCCTCTCCTGCGAAAACAGGCCGCTGCCGGAAGTAAGTAATGCAACTTCCAATAATCCGGCGAGCCAAGAGTCTACAATTGATGATCCAGTACCTTTGACGTACAAATGCACATAGAGCTTGCGCACCAGCATGAGAGTTTACTTGATGCATGTGAGGTTATAAAGATTTTGAGACCACATGATCACCTGGTAAAGTTGGGTGCTTGACTCAAAACTCTACATTAGCTCGGAATAATCTGCCACATACTCTCACAATCGGTATATTTTCTGTAATATCGATAAATGGAGTTAACATTTGAACCTTTGATGAATTTATTAAATTTACAGCCTGAAGGCAACTTATCTCTCTCGCGAAACAGATATTCTGCATATTATGTACTTTAAACAGTAGCGCTTTATATATTCCCAAACACTCGCTGAAGTCCCTAAAATTGTTTAAAAATTTACAACTCCCCACAACATCCTCATATTCAGTTATCTGTACTGCCAAACTAAAGGTAGATTTTCGTTCCTCCGGAAAACTTGTCATTTGCCATTCCCTGGCCATTCAATCACTTTGCTGATTCTTTAGAAACCCAGGATCTTCTAACCAAAGAAGATTAGAACAGAATTCGTTAGGATACATTCCTCGAGAAACTATGTTCGCAGGGTTCGTTTTGAGTCGACTTTCCACCAATGACGAATGGTGGACACCGCTTGAATCTTAAAATCCTTATTTGCTACAAATGTCGACCAACGGCTAGAATGAAAAGCAATCCAATTCAATTGAAGAATCCGTCCAAAAAAAAATTACGACCTTCCTCCACCGCCAAACAACTCTTTATCCTTGTCATTAATTCAGTTAAGAGAAAGGCCCCTTGCAACTCCAGGCGAGGCAACGATGTTACCTTGACCGGTGCCACCTTAGATTCCGATGCTATAAACCGTGAATATACCAAATCACCGTTTTCAAAACAACGAGCATAAACCACTACTCCATAAGTTCGCATGTAATTCGACACACTCCCTATCCGTGCCCGGAAGCATCAAACGAGGCATCTATGCTACTCATACTTGCTCTAACTCTCGATCCCAGACAGCCTTCAGAAGCCACAATTCTTGTAAAAATATTTTTCCTTATACGATGAGGGGACTTAGCATGAAAGGACAACACGCTTTGTTATGTTTGAATTGGAGGTTGTTGAGTAAGCAAACTGAAACATGTCGCTAGCCGAATTTCATCGTATGCCCAAAGTTTTAGAACAGTCTGAAGTCTTAATATCAAACGGCGATAAAAATGCTTCACATTCGCAATTCGAACGCCACTTATGTAGCTCAAACTTCCCATGGTTCAACACTGCACTTATCTCCCTTTTGAGATCACAAAGTTCCTCCACTGTGTCTGCCCCAACTAATAGGTCGTTCGTATAAAAGTTTTGAAGTACTGCCTTGCACCCTACTGGGTACTTATCCTTGTATAACTCTGCTAGGTAACGCATACAGCGAACCGATAGAAATGGTGCCGGCCTAGTACCATACGAGGCAGTTTTAAGGTGCAACACCTGCATTGCCTTTCGGTACTGTCTCCACATAAAATGCACTGGAAATTACAATCATCGTCACACTCTTACACTTGCCTATACATTTTTTCTATGTCACCGGTGAGATCGTACTTATGGCAGCGAAAACGAAGCCGAATTGTTTACAGATCCTCTTGGATTGTTGGCCCTACAGCTAGCAACTCATTTATCGACACACGACTACTCGATTTGCAAGACGTATCAAAAATAACTCGTAGCTTGGTTGTTGCACTGTCAGGCCGTAAAATGGGGTGGTGAGGGATAGCATATTTTATTTTTCCGACATCTGCGGGATTCAACGCTTCCAAATGGCGGAGCTGCTTGTATTCTTCGATAAAGTTTACATATGACTCTTTGAGAGCATGATCCTTCCTAATTCGATCTTCAAGCATCAAAAAACGGTTCAACGCAACCCTGAAGGATTCGCCTAAGCCTACTTCAGTCTTCTTAAATGGTTACCGCACAATGAAGCGACCCGAAAGTGTTCGTTTTACATTCGCTAGAAAGTGTTCCTCACAAATCATTTATTCTAGCGTATATTGTTTTTCCGATGACGAAACATCTTCCATCTTCCAAAAGGATTCGAGTAACATCTACCTTGGACTCCTCACTATTCGTTGCTCCTGAAAGCAAGCAGGAACTCGAAGAAGCACATTCTCCAACAACCAGCCATCCTAATAAAGACTTCTGTAACATTGCCTAATGAGGCGCCAGCTTAATCTGACCGGCTGCTAGCAGCGTGAAAAAGAGATCGACTCAGGTCTGATCTATCAAATGGTCTTGTACCTGCAGCTTCGTGTTCATTTATTGATTTAATTCTTGACAATTCACTCGAACATATTAACTTTGTAAGGAATTTAAAAAATCGTATGCTAGATCTGGTTTTCACTGATTGTCGCACTAATGTTTCTTTACGTAAGTCCAGTCCGTTATCTACCCCTGAAGATAGTTATCACTCCACACTTCAGCTGGAGTTTCATTTGAAGTCTCCCTCTCTTTGTCAACTCCCTGAAAAAGTTGAGAGGGCTTTTTGTTGCAAAAACTAGTTTTGATAGGTTATGTCTTTTACTTTCAAATACAGATTGGTCAGTTATGAATTGCATGGGAGTTATATCGTATTAAAATATGTTAAGTAACAATAACTTAACAGGGCAGACTTTTGCTGTTGTCGCCCTGTATTCTCAATGTAACTAACTTAAGTTCTCTGCCCCTTTTCTTTTTTCGTGTTTTACTTTAATTAATATTCGTTAGTTCTTATTTTTCCTCTTTCTTATTCTTCCCCTTGTTTGTTCATTCAAAGTGTAACGAAGCAAAGAATAATAAAAAGTTACTTTAAAACTAAATAAATTAGTTTTATATATATAGGTACTATCTAAACATTTTTACCAAGGACTAAAAAAAAAAAGTTTCCAGAACTACAAATGAGAAACAGAGGACAAAAATATGACTACGCGTCAATTGCTTGCAGAATTTTGTGCACAAAAAAAAATAATAAATATCACAAAAAAATATTTATTATTCTTAAATTGTGGCAAAGTTAATAAAGTTTTATGAAATAACTATCGTATCAATATAAAAGAAAGTCAAACCCACATGCTGAACTTAACATAAAAAGTACGTGGCATTAGAATTACAAGTGAAAAAAAAAAAAAAAATTAAAAAAAAAATAAAACAATGGCAATTCAACTATCATTGAGCGAATTAACCACCGACGCTCGTCATATTCACGAGTTCTGGGGCGATGACTCATACACCCTTTCGTCATTCATCCGGGAAGTCGACATGGTATTGGCATTCTTCCTAACAGAGTCCGCGGAGAAGAATTACGTCATGCAACGTGTCATTCTAAATAAAATGCAGGGCCTTACTGTGCATGTCTTGCGATCGTTGGGACCGAAATCATCGTGGGAGACGATAAAAGAAGCCTTGACGTTAAACTTCGGGCCGAAGGAGTCTTATAATAAACTATTGCAAGAAGCCTTCATGGCAATTAATAAAAATGACATATGAGACTACTATAAGGGTCTTAGAGACATATTAAGCAAATTATATGAAAAATACGAATATGACAGTAAAAAACCTATTGACTTTAGTCCCAGTAGCGTAGAGAAAATTATAACAAGAACATTTATAAATAATATTAATGTTAACTTAGCCTTAATCATAATTTGTAATCTAAGAGAGGCCTATAACTTACTAGAGACAGATGGTCTAATAAGAAATATGAATACTGTAAATAACAAAAGAAACTCACATAATCTAAGCACAAATAATGCTCAACAAAATAGCAACAAAAGCAATCTTTCACAAAGGTCAGCACAACAAAACAATTATAGACTTAAATAACAAGTACTTAATTATTAATATTATATATTATTGAACAACAAATAAATTTTTATGAAGTTTGCCCGTATGAGTTTAACAAAAATTATAATCTGGAAAAAACTAGCATAGAAAGTAAAAACCTTGATGGCCTTAATGATGGCTTAAACAACGAAGAACGGAAGGCTGTGAAACATATTTTGTCGTTTTGCAATGATCTCATATATGTCGAGGGACAGATGTTGATAAAAACGGATTTAATCCGACACGAAATTAACACGACTTCGGACAGACCTGCATATACAAAGTTATATCGTTATCCCCAGATATACGAAAAGGAAATATATAGACAGATCAATGACATGCTCGAACATAGTATCATAAAAGAGAGTAACTCCCCGTACAATTCACCTTTGTGAATTGAACAAAAGACAGTAGACAATTCAGGCGAAATAAAATGGAGAATAGTTGTAGATTACCGCAAACTCAATGAGATCACCGTTGATGATAAGTTCCCTATTCCTAATATAGACGGTATATTAAATAAATTAGGTCGAGCACAATATTTCTCT
>JBAMBQ010002365.1:0-28519 GCA_037044495.1 Stegana nigrithorax
ATCAATAAAGTATATGTAAATAATACTTCGGAAAAACTATGATCTTCAAATATCAGTGACATGGCTGTCAGCCGTCTATCACCAACCATGGGCTTACCTACACAATTTTTCATTGTTAATCTAGCGACTTATATTAACACTTAAGGTTAGTCTTAAATATAAACTTAGATGCGCTTCTATTTATGTGTAACTCCATTAAAACTCTCCGCTTATTATCGCGTCCCTAATGTAAAATGTAAAAGTCGCCAATTTGCTCCATTAAGAGTGTTCAGGAATTCCTCTATCGACATAGAGCGTTGCTGCCAGGAAAGTAGTCTATATTCGCTTAGTATTGGGCATTCTGCTATGAAATGGAAAGAGTTTTCCCTGACTCCCATATTGCATATGGTGCAATTCACGCCAGCTCTTCTATATATCTATAAAGCCTAGTGGAGCTACTTCTCGCTTGAGTTATGTACCTGAATTTTTTGTCATGCTCCCCTTTAGCAATACTTCTACATGCATGGTACACAAGAGATATTATAATTATCAGCTAGCTTCACCCATTTATCAAAAAATTGTACCCTAGATTGCCTTAAGAAGTTCGTGACCACTCTAGGTAGTCTGCCTTCATCAAGTTTCATCGTGTGACTTATATATCCAAAGTGCAGCGAGAGTACGTAAGAATACTTTGAGGCCAGATTTGTTTCCAAGAAAATTTGATAGTACGGTGTATTATATGGTAATTCGAAAGTTATTTTTATATAGGTCATTTTCAGCTTTTCCAAATCGTCGAATTATTTATAACTCCATACCTGTGTTGCCCGAAAAAGTTTGTACTTTGCAGTAAGATCCACGTTATTTTTATCTATGAAAGTTTTTTTTTTATATAGTACATCTATATATAACCTTTTTTACATCCATTAGTTTGAGCTTCACATGTTTTTTAAAGTTCATATCCATTGTAAGCGTAACTCCATGATATTTGATATCCTTAACTACTTCGATGGGCTCGCTATTATTTTTTTTTTTTTTTTCGCAGACGTTGTGGTGGCGCATTACAAGAGGACTTACGAAACCAGACATAGTGTCTGTTCTACAGCTACGACCAAAATGGTCAACAACTGCTTTATCTACTTAAAAAAATTTATTACTACTAGGAGATTACAAAAAGGTTATGAAGAAAACGAATTCCCAACACAGACGTCCGACTAGATAAGGTAGGAAGATTAATAAATTTAAGGCGGCAATGGTATGAGGGAAGACGAATTGCCGAATTCCAGTTTAATCCTCGCAACGCAAACAGCAAAAATTGTTTTTGGATAGATATAATACGGTCAGAATATGTAATGAGTTTGTGACGAACAAACATAATGTGTTATCACATTATTAATAAATACAAACGCAAAGGTCAGCTACAACAAAAGTTATAATTCGCAAGTGCGAAGTCAGAGAAGTAACACACGGCATGACGTCAGCTATTTTTCACTGCACCGCCTTATAATTCGCAATCGGTTCATGGGAAATATACATGAACCTAGGAACCAAACAGGAACAAAGTATCGCTTGACTGGACGAGTCATCTGTGAAGCACGGTGTGCCGAACGGAAGGTAAGCTATTTGGGAAGCTACCAGTGATCGGACGCGGTGAAGAGAGGGGATGACCGGCGGGTCATATTGTACCAATTGTGGGCATAGTATTAAGATAAGTCGTTGGATACGAGGAGAACCTCTGACAACGCAATTATTGATAAAATAAAGTCGTTGAAAACGAGGAGAACCTCTGACAACGCAATTCTTAAGCAAAAGTCGCTGAAAACGAGGAGAACCTCTGCCAGCGCAACAACTAAGTATAAAAGTCGTTGAAAACGAGGAGAACCTCTGCCAACGCAACTCTTAAGCAAAAGTCGCTGAAAACGAGGAGAACCTCTGCCAGCGCAACAATTAAGTACAAAAGTCGTTGAAAACGAGGAGAACCTCTGCCAACGCAACTCTTAAGCGAAAAGTCGTTGGAAACGAGGAGAACCTCTGACAACGCGATCATACTTAAGCGCCGAACAAGGTCATACTTGGTCTCGGCTAAGTATGCCCGCCCAGTAGGTAGGCATTAACCCACTTACAGCACACCGCCCAGGAACACAGACCAGACGCGACGCCCGCAACGAGGGGCACACACGCTCACACGCAGGAACACAGCACGAGGATCACGAAAACCACCTTAAGTTAAGATAGCAAGTAGTCAAACAAATAAAGAAAGGCCGCGAAGGCATTATACTTAATAAACATCGATATATAAGGCCAGGAAGGCCAGTAGGATTAAGACACAAAAGTAAAAGGAAATAAAGAAAGTAGAATTAACTATGTATATAAAACTATCATCAAGTATTTTATTTTGCACGGAATAGCACTGACTCAACACCTTAGCGGAAACTACAAATTTCTGTACGAACCCAGGATCCCGACGAGCATACCTCAGCTAAAACGAGTTCGTTACAAGTTGGGGACCCCAAATACATGAAGCATATTCTAAAATCGGACGAACCAAAGAAGTAAAAAGCTGCTTGGTGGTATAAGGATCATTAAATTCTTTAGCTCATCTCTTAATAAAGCCAAGAATACCTCTAGCTTTATTAGTAGTAAAAAGAGTGTGAGAGCCAAAGTTAAATTTCGGGGTCATTTTTTTTTTTTTTTATTTTAAATTTGAAACACATATTGTATTCAATTTCTTAGAAATACGGAAACATTTATATATTAAATAACAAGTAAATAACTTAATTAAAAGATGTGTTTGCGCAGTTGTCAATCGATAAAGTTTGCAGTTTTTCGTAGCGCGCATCCCACGATTGCAATTTGGAGCTGCTAAAGAAACCAAAAATTACTGCTCCCAATGCATAGAACAAGATCAACGTTATTGAAGCACCTAAGTCGTTAAATTCGTAAACACGTTTTAGAATCATTTAAAGAGTAGGTATATAACAAGGTTTTGTTGCGATTAAAAGACAATACTTTACATTTTCCACAATTTAGGAAAAGAAAATTATAATTGCACATTTGGAAAGCTGATCGAGGTCTTCTTGAAGAAGACTCTGATGATGAAGAGAATCAAGAGTAAAACATAGTTTTACATCATCAGTGAACATAAGCATGTCGGTGTATAAAGAAATGTACACACGCGCAGTTTTAGTTATTCTGACTGACAGTTCCAGTGTTGTTAGACATGTGCAAGAAATTAGAGCAAGAGGACAATTGTCCGTGTGCTAGTGTGTTGGGGCGGGACGACCGTATGACTGACGTCGAGGTGGTTCGTTGTGTCAAAAAGCACATGTTGATCGAGTAGTGAGATTTTGACTGCAAGCAAGTTAAGCATATAAGTTTGACTCAGCGAAACTCGCTTCGCGATAACAACTATAAATGGAAGAAGATAACGGAAATCGTTCATCGACAAGCACATGAGAATACTTAATAACTGATGGAAGATCATTTATGAAAATGATAAAGAGCAAAGGATCTAAATAGCTACCTTGAGGAACACCATAGTAAACAAAAATATTTTTACAGACACAGCCATTAAACTTTACTTTTTGGGTTCAAGAGTTGAAATAGCTGTCAATCCATAGTACAAGACTGGGGGAAATGCCAAACTTGGTAAGTTTTCCTAGGAGTAATGAATGGTAGACACTATCAAAATCCTTACTAAAGTCAGTGTGGATTACATCCGTTTGACGACCTAAGGCAAACCCACGAGAAACAAAAGAAGTAAACTCTTAGATATTTGTTACAGTGGACCGTTTTTTTGAAAAAACCATGTTGAGAAGCACCTAAATTTGGAACAATGGAATGCTGAAGTTGATCAGTAATTATGTGTTCCAGGAGTTTTGATATTGCGCATAGTTTAGCAATACCTCGATAATTAGATATATCGAGTGTGCTCCCTTTTTTATAGAGTGGAAAAATGAAAGATTCCTTCCATAACGACGGGACCGATGAAGGTTCTACTCATCGACCCCTGCCCTTCTTCCACTCACTTTTCATATATATTTTTTCGCTTATTCATATGTTCTTCAGATTCACACAGAAATTAATAAAATTGCATTAGGTTCAAAATGGCATATCATATAAATAATTTCAATTAAACAAAACGTAGGTACCCAGACAGTTAAACAGTCTAAACCACCACCAATATACATACGTTAACAGAGCTCGCAGTCACTGATTTCAACGACTCAGCAACTTATTGGGGCGAACAATTTTCATGTTGTTTCACTAGGTAAGGGCAACATCCAAGAAATAAAACTCCAGTTATACGATGAAAAAAACTATCGTACCATAGCAAAATACCTTAACGATGCAAAGAAAAACTATTATACCTACCAACTAAAAAGCTGTAAAGGACTGAAAGTTGTCATCAAGGGTATTGAATCATCAGTAGACTCTCAAGAGGTAAAGCAAGCTCTCATACACAAGGGCTTTGAAGTGAAGCAGGTAACAAACATGCTAAATAAAGATAGAATCCCGCAGCCCATGTTCAAAGTAGAACTCAGTCCATCGGCAGCGCCTGCCAAGAAAAACGCTACCCACCCCATATATGACCTCCAAATCCTGCTTGTCAAATCCGAAAGGTAGGCAGCTATACAATACCCTCACCAATATAAGAAATCATCTGGATTTTGCATCCCCTGGAAGCCCTACATACTGGCCGGCAGATCCACAAAAGATTCCCGACTTAATTGATTTCGCGATAACTCGTAAAATTCCTCGCTGCCTGTTAGAAACTACAGCTATTGCGGATCTTTCATCTGACCACTCTCCAGTGTTGTTCAACTTACTGGAAAGTCCCCAGCCAATTATAACTTCGCACAAACTCACATCGTTAAAAACGAGTTGGTGTAAATACAGAAAATACATAAGCTCGCACTTACCACTTCTACCGACTGCACGATCCGAAGAAGGTATTGATGCTGCAGTTGACAGCTTCAACTCCCTACTGGCTTCTGCTGCTGAAATGTCTACTCCTCCTGCTGAATCTAAGCCTAGGATGCACAGAGCCGCTTCGAACACAGAAATTAATCGACTCCTCATAGAAAAAAGACGCCTTCGACGAGAGTTCCAGGCTGCAAGATCTCCCGTTTCTAAACACCGCTTCATGCTTGCAAAAAAAAACCTAGAAATAGCTCTCAGAAGCGAAGAAAGTCTGTCCCAACAACGCTTCATCGAAAGTTTATCGCCTAACAACAATAAATACTCGTTATGGAAAGCGCAAAAATCAATTAAACCTCCGATAGAAGCTGATCGACCGATCAGAAATCCTGCGGGCGGCTGGGCTCGGTCCGACAAAGAGAAAGCTATCACCTTTGCCAATCACCTAAGGCAAGTGTTCCAGTCGAACGCTTCAACAAATGGATTTGTGCTCCCAGAGCAAACTGGGCTCAGATACCCCTCTACGTCATCTATAAAAATACGGCTAAGGGAACTGAAGGAGTTCGTTAGAACTAAAATGAAAATAAAAAAATCCCCTGGGCATGATCGTATCTCACCAAAGATGATTTCTGAACTCCCGAACTGTGCTCTCGGTTTCCTGAAGAATCTCTTTAACGCCATTCTTTGTACTGGGTATTTCCCCAAAAATTGGAAAAAATCACTAATCATAATGATTCCTAAGCCAGGAAAGGACACAACTCTACCTGAATCGCACAGGCCTATTAGTTTGCTACCGTGCTTGTCGAAAATATTTGAGAAATTATTTCTACAAAAAATATCGCACCACTTACAATCGAATAATATAATTCCCAACCACCAGTTCGGCTTTCGTGAAAACCATGGAACTATTGAGCAAGTTAACCGCATTACTAACGAAATCAGGACCGCATTCGAACGCCGAGAATATTGCTCAGCTGTGTTTCTAGACGTCGCTCAGGCCTTTGACCGAGTGTGGCATGGCGGCCTTAACCACAAAGTTAGTCTCCTACTGCCTCAGAACACTCACAGAGTGCTTGATTCTTATCTAAAAGACCGAGTTTTCACTGTCAGATACAAAAATTATATAACTCATGAATTCCCCATACAAGCCGGTGTACCCCAAGGCAGCGTATTGGGTCCGGTTCTTTACCTATTATTTACATCGGATATTCCTTCTACAACATTAATGCTTTCAACATTCGCCGACGACACAGCGATAGTTGCCCGCTCTCGATGCCCCCTTAAAGCGTCAAGGGAGCTTGAAGCATACCTAAAAGTCATTGAAGTTTGGCTAGCAAATTGGCGCATCAAGGTCAACGAACAGAAATGCAGACATGTAACTTTCACCCTCAACCGAGCCACGTGTCCCGCCGTCAGACTGAACAATGCGGTCATTCCGCAGACGAATGGCGTGACGTATCTCGGTGTCCACCTAGACAGACGTCTCACTTGGAGAAATCACATTGAAGCTAAGAAGACGCAAATTAAGCTCAAAGCCATAAACTTACACTGGCTTATTAACTACCGCAGCCCCTTAAGCCTAGAATACAAGGTGCTGCTATACAACACAATAATCAAGCCTATTTGGACATATGGCTCCCAATTATGGGGCAACGCATCCTCTAGCAACATAGAGATCATCCAAAGAGCTCAGTCGAAAATACTGAGAACCATCACAGGCGCTCCATGGTATATTCGAAATGCGAACATACATAGAGACCTCAACGTTCCATTCGTTAATCTTGCTATACCTGAACTACAATCCAAGTACTCCATTAAATTATTAACTCACAAAAACATTCTTGCGAGATCGCTATCTACACAAAATCCGAACTCACGACTACAAAGAAATGACCGACCAGCCCAACGATATTAGTGAGGCCCGTTTCCCTATTTAGTTAGTGTTTAAGCTAGACTATTTAATCAGTTAGTGTTAAGAGTTGTAATATTATTGTTAGTCCTATGAAAGGAGATTCAATAAAAAAAAAATATGTATAAAAAAAAAAAAAAAAAAAATTAAACAAAATCACTTCCAAATAAAATTTTAATATTTAAGTAAATACTAAATCCGGTTTGGCAATATGGAATACAATTGTGGGGCTGTATTGCAGAAAACCAGATCGAGGTAATTCGAAGATTCCAAAACAAAGTGCTGCTTAACATCCAGACGCTCCTTGGCATGTTAGAAACACTATCCATAAGGACTTACGCATCGACACAGTCCGGGAGAAGATTATGAAGCACTCTGCAAAACATCATTAACGCCTTTAGAATCATATTAACTCTAAAGTAGCGATGTTAACAAACAACGCGAAGTACGCGGTATAACCGAAGACTAAAGAGGACCAAACCAATTGATTTTATAATCAATCGTATACGACAATAATTAGATAACTAGTGCCACTGCCATCAGAGATCGATATAGTATCTTGTGAGAACAGGGAAGCTTTTTGTAGCATCTGTTGGTAGTAGTCAGAAAGTTTCAAACTGTTATTTGCAAAGATGGTTAGTCACAAAAGACTTTAAACCGGACTTAAAAAGCATCTTTCATTAACAAAATGAGAGTAGTAAACTTCAATGTGGGAAAGTAAATTTTAAAGTGGGAAAGTTAACTTTACTGTCGAATAGCAAACTTCAAACTTGATGATGAACTTTGTAAACTTCAATATGAGAATTGTAAACTTATTCAAAATATTTTAAATTAAATTTATTAATAAAACATACGTTATGTTCTACGTTAAGAGCTGCGGTGAATTTTCCTTGAATGCTTAATTTTTTGAAATCATCTTCCTCCTGGTTTTCGACGGTTTCTTTCTGATATCCAACGATTTGCTGTTGTTGATTGCGGAATGTTTATCATACGTGCAAGATGTCGCCAGTGTCCATTCATGATTGCCACATCCAGAAATTGCGTTTTTTTTTTTTTTTTAATTTTTTTTTTGTCTTTTTTAATTTTTGTAGCCGTTTCTTTGCGGTTATCAATTTTATTTTAAAATCACATATGAAATTGTGCTGAAAAATTGAAACCATTTATTTAAACCCATCACAAGAGTTACTATTCTAATATTAAAGTTTACTATTCTCATATTGGAGGTTATTTTTCCACATTGAAGTTCACTATTCCACATTGAAGTTTACTATTCCTCTTTGAAGTTTACTTTCCCACATTGAAATATACTATTGAAGTTTACGACACTCATTTTGGAATGAAAATGGTATAGTTGTAGTATAAGGAGACAATATTATCATAATAAATAATTTGTTTAGAAATAAAAATACAATGAATATGTTTCCAAAGCGGTATTCAAATTTTTTTTTAACTCTAAATACTTACATACCACTACTGTGATCAAATTTTAAGTGCATTTTGTTATAATTTCAAAATCTTTATTTATTTATCTAAATATATTTCATCTCCTTCCGCTGCAATACACCTATGGCAACGAATTTTCCAGTTATCACAGCACTTGGCAAAGTCCTCCTTCGGATTGGCCTTCAGAACCTTCCGCGATTTTGCTTTTATTATCTCAATCGAATCAAAACGGTGTCCCCGGAGCCATGGTATAAGAAAAGAAGGTAGTGCCAAGGTTTAACAGTTATGTGTCGTTCTCCTTAGAGAAAGGATGTTATTGCCTGATGACGTAACCAATAAAATTCTCTTTGGTCTAATTTCAAAATTTTTACGCCACACAACCCCAACATACGTTAAAAAAAATTTTATTTAAATTTAGCAAACAGAATTTCTGAATTAAATTGGCTATTATTAATTTAAAACAACTCAAAAAGGTTCCTAAAAGTACCAGTTGATTATCCTGATTATTGATTACGTCATCTCGTGAGACTTGTCCTATATCGAGAGAGAAAAAGGCCCAAATGGCGCCATCTTCTATTTATTAGACCATAACCGGACAAACTCTATTGAGTTTGTGAGTAGCCAGAAGTCACACGCATCCAAATCGGGTGAATAAGCAGGTTGCGGAACGATATATTTTGTATTTTTTGGCGAAATGCTCATAAAGAACAAGTGCCGTGTAAGAGTAAAAATCGCAGAATTCACTTTTAGCACCTCACAAAACAAAGCGTATCTCAAACATTAATGAATATTTCGGCGTGAAAATTCGCACAACTGTCTCTAACTCGATTAAGCTGTGCAGTTGTTTAACAAAACTGTTTAACTAAAATTTTTTAGGAAATGCGTTCCCAAATTAAATGGTTTCCCCGAGTCTAATAGACCAGCATGGTTATCCCGCGATTTAATTCGGTTAAAAATCGTAACAATCGTCTTTTTAATAAACTTAATCGTACCAGTTTGGTAGTCTAAAAACGGTCGACAGATACAAATCTTCTGGAGTTCACTTCACTTGTTTCCAATGGATTTCCTCGGTATTGTCAGACAGATTTTCACTCCGATTTTAATAAGCATTTGATAGTGTTACAAAGTAACTTAAACTTCATTCTTAACATTTTGTGCAGCAGTTTCACTTCAATAGCGTGTTTATATGGGTGAGGCACATTACTTTTATTTTTTTATTGGATCATAGGGCCAGTATGTTGGCTCGTCTATTTACCTTTACATTTTTGTATTGCGTAGTCCTACCTTTTAGTTTAAAATTAACTCTTGCATTAAAATTTATAATATTATTGATTTAGATTGCTATTCCTGCGTGATCTGGCTAGTGGGATGGTTGGTTTATTGTTTTATAGTTTGAAAATTTTATTGTACCTTTTAATTGTATTTCTGATATAAGTGATACGTCTATATTGTATAGCTCAACTCCGATTGTGTAGATTTGATACTGTATAAAACAATTTTTAGCTTTGGCTGTGCCTCTGCAGATCGAATAGCATGAAAAAGTTTAATTTTCAGTGTAAAACTTTAAAAAGAGAAACATGCTCTCTTAATATCCTTTAGGATAATCCAAAATTCTCCTAAAAATTATAAGATTTATTTGTTGGATGGGATTTATTCCTAGCATACATGGTCTTTGACTTTGAAGTCGAAAATTCTTAATTCTTAAAAGAAGAATGACCAAAAAAAAGGAGAATAAAATATAACATAATCTCACGAGATTTCTTTCATTTGCTTCCAATAAGTCATACAATAAGCTATAATGGATCAAAATAATATTTTAAACATTATATCTAAAAGAGTTTTCACTATCCACAAAGTTTGCCTAGTGATACCAGAAAACGGGCTCGCACCTAACCATCTGAAGTCCCCAGTAAACGCCTTCTTCTTATTTCACATGGAAAGATGTAACAACCCACCTTAAAGAAAATGGAATTATTCTGTGCAAACGCTAAACTCGGCAAGCATACCCCGGATAATCGAATCGTTACAAGTACATTCTTCAAAAATAATTTGAATAATTTGAAAAAACCTAGAGTAAGTATTTTATAACATTTTTAAGTGAAAATTCTTTAGCGCCGGTAATGATTGGAAACTCGACGAATCGGCCTTTAAAAAAGACAAATTGTCTATAGATAGTAGAGAATGAGACAGAAAATAGATATAGAGTGAGCGCATTTCGAAAAATAAGCTAAACGACATATGTATATGTACAAGAATATATGCAATTTTTACTCTCCTCGACTAAAAGCAATTTCGAAAATAATGAAACAACATTTTTACTCGTTAGTCCATTACGATTTGTTCGTTGAGATTTCTAAGTCTAAGCTTGTCTATTATATTTCAGTCTTTGATAATTTTAATAAAACATTTTCCTACTATGCCCAAAAATAAAGCTGAAAAGCGTCGTAAGTATCGTATGTATCGGCTGAAAAAATACAATACAAAGGTTCACATATAGTTCAATGGAACGAGTACGTAAATTTCTTGCACACTATAGGGAATTAATAAATGTCAAACACAACATAGTCGTTCAGAGTGTCGAGCAAATGGTCTAGCATCGTTGCTCAAGCAATTTGGTCGAGCATATATTTGCTCGAGACTAACAAAATACACATAGACGTTCATACTCACGTTTTGCAAAGTTGGTAGACTAACTCCCCTGACTATAAATTTGCTAGACTAAAGTGCATACTAACAGCTGTTCGCAAAAGTGACAAAAAATAAAATAAATAAATAATGGAAAATAGTAGACATAACATTGACAGAAGAAGTGGCGAAAATAATGCATGTTTTTCTTTTCATTTTTGTGATTCTAAAATAATTTTCTTCTTCGCTTATTAGTTGTTATTTGAGTGGTTTGACAGTATAGATTCAATATTCTCTAATCAAATAATGCCTGAATTCAAGAATGTAAAATCCACTTAAATTTCGGAATTCGGTTCAGTTATGTCGGCTAAGTTTACTTTGTTTGAATTAAGCAGAATTGAGTACTAAGTAGTAAAAAATCAGGTAATCACACACACCTGCACAACATTGGAATTACTTTGCCATACCCAGATATATGTATGTGTCTTTATTTTATAACATAAGCGGCAATCGGCATTTGTGAAGCTTCACGAAGCCGCTTGCGGATTCTTTCGTTTCATTGTGCCGATGTTTTTGTTTGCGCTGTCCTTTTATATCATTGATATCGTGTGCGCGTCGCAAGCTGCAGACTTAAATTAGAAATATTTTAATTAATTTTTCGATTGTCTTCCGCACGACAAGAGTAATGAATCCGTATTATCGTGTATTCACAGCAGGTGCCTTAAGAGAATACAAGCCCTAGCACCATCTCTCATATTGGCTCAACAAGTTCGCGCATTGCTCTTAATTAAAAGCGATTAAACCTCATTATATTTGTAGGATAAATGCCGCAAGCAATGTCTGGCAAAAACTCGCCTGGACTTTATTAAAATGATAAACAGTTTGCCGAGCATAAGTAGCACAGGCGATGAGCAATTTTAGCGCATTTTATAGGCACACTATGCCATCAGCCAAAAACAACAATAACAACGGCACAAATTGACAAACATGAAAAACCTGTAGCGAAGCTATAAAGCACGACTGGCGCTTGTCCAACTAGATTCAACAATTTTCTGCGCAAAAAACAATATAACGACAATATTTCCAAAGTTTTGCTTCTTTTATCCAAATAATTTACAATGCATTCTGCGATTCAATATAATTTGAACAGATAAACAATTCCCTATTATGTATCAAAATCTTAAAAATTCGTTACTACCGTGGAATTTGAGATTTTATATGTTAATAAATAGCTTAAATTTAAGAGAGATCGAAAATTGTAATAATTTATAAAATTTGGTTATGAAAAGGCACATTACATTGTAGCAATTTGTGTCTTACAGCTATCTACTCTTATATTGAAGAGGAATTTATTGTATGGATTGATCAAAATCTGCAGATGAAACACCATCGTCGAAATAAATTAAACTTGAGCTATTTTATACTCTGAATAAGTATGGTTCTACTTTCCAACAATAAAATTCAGAATTTCAGAAATTCTGAATGCAATCAATAAAAATGAATGAGTTATCATATTAAGTGAATAAGTACAGAGAATCTTAACACAGAAAAGAACTGCAGAAAATGGATATCGCGATAAGTCGCCAGGCCGGGTGATTGTTTCCTATTTTCCAACGGAAGAACTGATTAAAAAAGTAGAGAGGCAGGGCTGTATTCAGTTCAAAATCTAAAGCTATTTGATATAATAAACCGATATATACCATAATCTGGTATATGGTTAGATATTACCGAAGATTATGAAATCCAAAATTTGGGAACGATATAATAATAAAAGAAATTGTTTTTTTTTTCCCCCAGTAAATGTGGTTATGCCTACGGTCTAGGAGAGTCTTCGCGCCTAATTTGGTGGTTGTATATCTAACCGTTTCCGAGTTCCGTGCGTTCATACAGACTCACGGACAGACAAACAGATGGACATGGCTAGATCGACTCGTTTTTCAATGCTGATCAAGAATATTTACACTTTCAGGGATCTGCCACGCCTCCTTCGGCCCGTTACGTATATTTGCACAACTTGAATATACCCATTACTATTTTTTGGTACAGGATATAAAAACCGCGGGTGCTTATTAAGACCCAATATAATTCCAATTGCTGCCATACAAATGTTTGTAAAATTTTTTTTTAAAGAATAATATTTATCAATTTATCATATCATAAGTTCTTATATCTAGAATTACTTTACTTAAATTTGTAAAGAACTAATGTTGGCAACTCAGTATATAATCTGGAAACAAAGTCGCAAAGTTTGACAACCAAACAGACCAAGCAAACAAAAATACATGTCACATAAGTGAGCAAGCGAATGTCAACTGCCTACTTTGGTGTCCTTTTAAAAGTCAGTGTAGAACGCAAATATCAGTCACTGGCTCGTTGGCGTCGGGTAAACATCATAATAATGGCTGCCGGAAAGGCACAAGTTAAGCACAGAAACCTAAGCACACAAAAACGACATACATGGGCGCAAACAATGAGCGTAGTGTGGTTAACAGTTAAGGTCTTTTGGTTTATTTGTCTTGGCCATGAAGAACCAAAGCCAGCGAAGATGCGTCAAACGCGATGAATTTGACTTTAAAATGAAGCTAAGCTAAGTTCTGTCGATTTTATTGTCTCTAAAAATATTTGATTTTTTTTCTTCATTTTATTTTAAAGATTATCTGGCAATGATAATTAGATAAGATTACTAATGATTTCAAATTTCTCAGCAATTCTTATTGCTCTGACTTTGAAAATGTACAAGTCGTATGCGCTATGTAACCGACAGTTATTCAAAAATATAAATAAATTTAAAGAACGCCTAAATTTTGAGCCAATTGCAGAATATTTTTCGTACTGTTTATCATTTTTGTTTTTATTGCAGCAAGAGAAGTGTCAGTTTGGTAGTACATTGCACTATTTGCAGCTGTAACAATTGACAGTTTTGGCAAGGCATAAAAATCTCTAGAAAACTGCATTGGAAAATTATCAACGGCGAATAAAAGTAAATGGATTGTGTTAAGAAAGTATATGCAATGTGAGGTCATGTTTTTTTTATTTTAAACAGCATCTCTGATCTGTTTACTGTCAAATTATGAGCGGAATTAATTGAATTTGTTCAATTTTGTTGCCTAGCAATAACCGCAAGTTTTACTATATTCACATTTAATGAATGCTATGTGTTGTCTCTTTTTACAAGAGTGTTTACGTGAACTGGTAATGAAATAAAGTAATGAAAGCAAATAATATAAAATAATATTATATGAATGTGGATGTTGTTGAACACATAGAGGCAGTACGCCAGCAATATGAGTAACCGCTAAAATGTTTATTAGCAATGATTTCTAAAATTTTTACCGCCGATGTTGTGAAAAGAAGGGTAGTAAAACGTCTGCCGGGTCAGCTAGTAAGAAATATATATAAAAAAAACGGATCAACTTTTTAAACTATTTTGATATTTTTATACCCTGTACCAAAAAATGGTAAATGGTATATTAAAGTTGTGCAAATGTATGTAACAGGCAGAAGGAGGCGTGGCAGACCCCACAAAGTATATATATTCTTGATCAGCATCGAAAGGCGAGTCGATCTAGCCATGTCCGTCTGTCCGTCTGTCCGTCTGTCCGTATGAACGCACGGATCTCGGAAACGGTAAGACCTACAACCACCAAATTTGGCACGAAGACTCTGCCAATCCATAGGCATAACGAGTTTATTTTTTTTTTTCGATATTCGATCTATAATATATAGCTGCCATAGGAATGATCGGCCGAAAAGCCATATTTAGCAACAAAAACCGCTTTATTTTTTAAGATATGTTTACCAAATTTGGGATTTAATTGTTTTACCTAATGCTCAATGACATATCTAAAAACTATGTATATCGGTTTACTATATCATATAGCTGCCATAGGAAGGATCGGCCGAAAAACAACATTTACTGAGAAAAACTTTTTTGTTTATTAAGATATCGTTACCAAATTTTGGATTTATTGATTCTAAGTAAATTCAAATCTTATTCCTAAAAATGATAAATATCGGTGCACTATAACATATAGATGCCATAGGAACGATCGGCCGAAAAATGGCTTTTACAAAAAATAAAATTTTTTTCTTGAGATATCCTTACATAATGAATACAAAATATTAAAGCAACAAAAAAATATATTAAGTTTTGGCTTCGGTACAGGGTTTTCTATAGTCGGTTGCGCCCGACTATAGCCCTGCCTTTCTAGTTAGTTTTAGCAATGCCACGAAAATTTGATATATAGATTTTACTACCTTTTTTATGGAGGAAAAATTAAAGATTCCTTCCACACCATCGTGACAGAAGAAGTCTCAAGCGATAGCTTCAATTACTTATATGAGGGAAAAACAAAAGCGTAATTAATTGGATTAGAACTTCATATATAACTAGAAAGGCAGGGCTATAGTCGGGCGTGACCGACTATAGAAACGCTGTACCCAATCCAAAATTGAATATATTTTTTTGTTGCTTTAATATTTTGTATTCATTATGTAAGGATATCTCAAGAAAAAACATTTTTTTTTAGTGAAAGCCATTTTTCGACTGATCGTTCCTATGGCATCTATATGCTATAGTAAACCGATATTTACCATATTCAGAAATATGATTGAATATTATATCAAATCATTAAATCCGCAATTTGGTATAGATATCTTAATAAACAAAAAGTTTTTTTCAGTAAATGTTGTTTTTCGGCCGATCGTTCCTATGGCAGCTATATGTTATAGTAAACCGATATTTATAATATTCGGGAATATGATTGGATATTACTTAGAATTGTTAAATCCAAAATTTGATAACGATAGCTTAATATACAAAAAAGTTTTTCTCAGTAAATGTTGTTTCTTGGCCGATCGTTCCTATGACAGCTATATCATATAGTGAACCGATATGCATAATTTTTAGATATGTGATTGGACATTAGGTAAAACAATTAAATCCCAAAATTGGTAAACATATCATAAAAAATAAAGCGGTTTTTGTTACTAAATATGGCTTTTCGGCCGATCATTCCTATGACAGCTATATGTTATAGGTTGAATATCGAAAAAGTAAACTCGTTATGCCTATGGATTAGGAGAGTCTTCGTCCCAAATTTGGTGGTTGTAGGTCTTACCGTTTCCGAGATCCGTGCGTTCATACGGACAGACGGAGAGATGGACATGGCTATATCGACTCGCCTTTCGATGCTGATCAAGAATATATATACTTTATGGGGTCTGCCACGCCTCCTTCTGCCTGTTACATACATTTGCACAACTTTAATATACCCTTTACCATTTTTTGGTACAGGGTATAAAAACTGATTCTAAAGTTACACGAGATAAAGTTATTCATATAGTTACTTTACTATAAATTATCAAAAATGTTTGAAATTTCATAGTTTTTTAAACCTTCAACATTTCAGCGTTTCTTCGTAGAGAAGAAAGTATTACATATACATTTTGAATTAATGATATTATAAAAAGATTTTGGGTCTACATAGTTTTTAGTTTGACCTTTAATAAATACAAATACCAAAAGGACTTACTCAAATGTCGAAAATTAAATCGCGCAGAAACATATCTCGTATTTAACCATTAAGCGAGATAACTACTCTGACCTATTCGATTGTCCAAAAAACTCTGAATTTTGATATGCATTTTTTGGAAATATTTCTAAAATATGGAATAAAAAAATGTAATGCCTTATATATATTTCCAATGAATTCATAGTTGACGAATCTGTATTTAAAAGTACTTAATTCAACAGTTAAAAATTTGCTTTTTTGAAATAAAAGCTTTTGACAACTTTGGTTGTTTCAAATGAACCTCAAGCTGAAGTGTGAGGTGATAACTATCTTCAGTGATAAAAATTAATGAAACATTGGTTGCACAATCAATTAAAATCAGGTCTTAACTAGAATTGGATCAACGAATGAACATGAAGCTGAGCGTACAAGACCATTTAATAATTTAGAAATTGACCACGGTACTAAAGGAAGATAAAAAGCTCCAAATATCAATAGTCAGTGCTATAAAGAAGGGAACGAATGGTTTTTATTAAATCTGCATGAACTGTGTAAACTGTATTTATAAATGAAGGAGGAATTTAAAAACAAGTAACGAATATATTGCTATTTCCAACTGATATTTCTCCACAGAAAAACTCAATATTATCAGAGCATGGAGTCTACAATAAATTATCGTAGAAAGACGATCGAATTAAAATAAGGATTACACCACCTTTTCTAGCAAACCGATATTTCCTAAAATTCACAAAATTTAGAATTTCAGAGTTTAAAATTTCATGCCGGAGCCAAATTTCAACAAAGCAAACATCAATTTAAATAAAAAACTATCAAGATATTGGGTGATTTGAAAAGTAGCCTATTTTTAACACTAAATATATATTGCAAAACTATCAAAATTGTTTATGAAAACAGTTCAGTACGTTGTTGCTGTTGTAAAAAGTTATTACAGTTACAGTAGTGACCCTTTATTTAGTATATCTATATTATTTAACTGTATTATATTAATATATTTTTATATTAAGTATATAACAAACTACTAATTGATACTTTCATCATACGACAAAAGCATAATTTGCAGCCATGGGCCCCATGAGTTTAAGTAATCAACTAAGTGTACAACCTGCTATCGGAGAATATGTATAAAAGAAAGACGCACGCTTGAAAATATTTGTATGTGGGTCGTCTCAACACGACCCTACCGTAAGATGGCGTATATTTTTTATGGAATACTAATTTATGGTTTCATGAGTCGTTCAATGTGTCATCAAGAGAAGAGCACATGCTGTCGCTCTTGTTGATATTTTGACTTTTATTTTGATCGTAGTTGTTGGGCTATCCGAATGCTTACATTTGTTGTTGCGCTTTTTTCTTGATTGTGATTGTTGTGGTAGTTGTTGTGTGTGTGATGATTATCTTCATATACAAAGTAGAAGTTTCATTTGTGAAGCTTCAGTTGAAACTCGATAATCCGAAGAATGATTGCAGGCCCAATTCGGTCTATTGAATCTTTCGGATTACTGAATTGTTTTAATATATGTAATTTTATTAAAGGAAAACACAATGTTCAATGAAAAAATAAATAATTTATAAGTTGTATAGAAACATATAAATATTTCCGTTAAAACCAAATAAATCAAAGTCATAAGGAAAATATGCCGTTCGGATTAAAGAATTGCAAATTATTCGAATTACAGAGTAGCCAATGCATGATAATAATCCTTCAGATTTCTGTATTTTCGGATCAGCGAGTTGTCAGAATATTAAGTTTCGACTGCAGTTCATTTTTCTTGCTTGTTATTAAATATTGACTCTTCTTCTTCATTGTTACAGGCATTCTCAAAGCTACTTCTTACCACTTTGACTGTGTGAATGAAATAGTCCAAGCCATGAACTATTTGTGACAATAACTGTGCATATATTTATTAAAATATGGTGCAATTATTTAGTTCATACGGAATATAAATTGGCATATGTATAATAAGAAGATGCATGACCCCGTTGAAAAAGTTTGCACCAGGGTCCTGTCGCCAGGACCCTGCCCTAAGATGGCGTGGGAACAGTACTTTACCGTAAGATGATATATATTTTTTCTTGTTTGTAGTTGTTGGGCTAGCCGAATGCTTACATTTGTTGTTGCACTTTTTTTCTTTTTCAGTGCTAGTTGTATGTGTGTGGTGATTGTCTTCATATACAAAGTCTTTTTTTGATTGTAGTTGTTTGGCTAGCCGATTGCGCATATTTGTGGCATTTTTTGTGGCGATTGACATTTTTTAGAAGTTTCATTTGTGATGCTACAGTCGAAACTCGATAATCCGAAGAATGATTACAGGCATAATTCAGACTACCCAATATTTAGGATTTCTGAATATGCTATATGCAACTTTATTAAAGAAAATCACAAGAGTCAATGAAAAAATAATAATTAATTTATAAGTTGTATATAAACATATAAGTATTTCCGTTAAAATGATATAAATCCACTGAAAACATATGGAGAACATGCAATTCGGAATAAAGAATTTCAAATTATTTGAATTACAGAGTAGCCAATGCATGTAAATTGCTGTATTTTCGGATCCGCGAGTAGTCGGATTATCGAATTGCGACTGTAGTTCATTTTTCTCGCTTTTTATGAAACATTAGCTCTTCTTCTTCATTGCTACAGGCATTTAAATTCTCAAAGCTGCTTCTTAGCACTTTGACTGTGTGAATGAAAAAAATCAAAGCCAATTAGAATATTTTGCGCTAATCAAGCATTTTTTATGAGAATAAATGTGCAAAATATATTTATTTAAATATGATGCAATTATTCAATTCATTCGGAACAAAAATTTGACATGCATTCAATTGAACTAGCGATCGATCGAAATCGTTCAGATTGTAGTGGAGTGAGCAAAATATTAAATGAAGACAATTTAAGCCGGCTACGCCAAATATCAATATTGGTGGACTATTTATTTTGATTTTTGACTGGTGTCTGTATTTAATAAATTGAATATAAATGGATAAATATGGAAATGTAAAAATTTTTACATAATTTGTATTAATTTCCAATTGATTAATAATTATTAATTTGTAATTAAAAAATATAGTGCAATAATAGAAACATGCGCAATTGTTAGAAATTAATTTCATATTAAATAATGCAAAAATGCGCATAAAAAATGTCTTTGATATTTAACCATTCATTCATTCAAATATCAAAAATCTACCCTAAAATAGACAAATCTCACATTATTAGTGCGAGCAGCATATGAATAGGCAGAAAGGGAAACAATATCATTTGAAATCTCATCAAAAGCGCATACACAAAAAAATAAAAACAGAAATCAAAATAAAAAATAAAAACAAGCAATTGTCATGAAAGCATGAGTGCGAGCAGCACATGCATAGCAAAGGAAAGAAACACAAACCATAAGCAGAAAATATTTTCCGACAGATGGCATTAAGCAGTTTGACTTCCAACACACGCTGCCCGCCGCTGCCTGATTTTGTCATTTCAATTTAGCATGCCGTTTGTATGAGATGCGCCTTCTTAGTATATATATTCTCTGGCATAAGTATAAGCAGCTCATGCATAGGAGAGGAGAGAAACACAAACACAGAGCCAAAAATATTTTCCGGCAGAGGGCTTTATGGCAGTTTACCTTTCAACTTACGCTGCCCGCCGGTGGCTGATTCTGTCATTTAAACTTTGCACGCAGGTTATATGAGATGCGCCTTCTTAGTCTCATATTCTCTGCCGGCACACTAGCAGCGTGAACATTGCTAGGAAACTAGGCATTCATCACCAAACAGTTATCAACCATTTGAAGAAAGCTACATACACAAAGAAGCTCGATGTTTGGGTGCCAAACGAATTAACAGTGAAAAATTAAATGAACCGAATTTCCATTTGCGATTCACTGCTAAAACGGAATGATATCGAACCATTTCTGAAGCGAATGATTACGGGCGATGAAAAGTGGATCACGTAGGACAATAATGTGCGGAAAAGATCAGTGATGAAGCACAGTTTCGCAAACGATGGTAAAGCCAGGATTGACACCTAGAAAAGTAATGCTGTGAGTTTGGTGGGATTGGAATGAAATTGTTCAATATGAGCTTCTACAACCTGGTCAAACGATTGATTCTGATTGATTCAAAAATTGACGAGATTGAAGCAAGCAATTCAATTAAAACAGCCAGAATGGATCAACAGAAAAGTTGTTATGCTCCATCATGACAACGCCAGACCACTCACATCTTTAGTGACTCGGCAGAAACTGAGAGAGCCGCGCTGGGAAGTTTTGATGCATCCTCCATATAGCCCGGACCTTGCAACTTCAGATCGTCATTTATTTCGATCCCTGCAGAACTCTCTTAATGAGGTAAATTTAAAAAACCGCACTTACATTAGCTTTTCGCTCAGAAAACCCAGAAGTTCTACACAGATGGAATAATAGCTTTACCCCAAAATTCAAAAAGTTATCGATCAAAACGGATCATATTTAGTATAATAAAGCTCGTTTCCAATATGAAACTGTTTCATTTTTGGTCAAATTTCTAACCGACCTTTACGAATACCTAATATATTGCTACTGTGATCGAATTTAAAGGTGAATTTTCTTATATTATTAAAATCTTTATTTATTTATCTAAATCTATTTCATCCCCTTCAAAGTAATCCCCTTCCGCTGCAATACACTTATGTCAACGAATTTTCCAGTTATCATAGCACTTAGCAAAGCCCTTCTTCGGAATGGCCTTCAGAGCCTTCTGCGATTTTGCTTTTATTATTATCTCAATTGAGTCAAAACGGTGTCCCCGTAGCCATGAATAAAAGAAGGTAGTGCCAAGGTTTTATACAAGGTGAGTTCCAAAGTAAACGATGACAAAAACATACTGACACTTAAAACGCAATAACCTCACTTCCAATAGATGAAATGTCATGAAATTACTGGAAGTCGATAAACGATAGCAGATTCTAACGCACCAGTTGACATATAGATGGCGCCACTAGAGGGCGCTAGATTCAAAAAGTCCTGTTTACTTTGGAACACACCTTGTAGTTATGTGTCGTTCTCCTTAGAGAAAAGGTATTCATGCCTGATGACGTAATCAATAAATTTCTCCTTGGTCTATTTTCAAAATTTTTACGCCACACAACACCAACATACATTAAAAAAAATCTAATTTAAAATTAGCAATTAGAATTTCTATATTAAATCGGTTGTTTTTATTTCAAAACAACTCAAAAAGGTTCTTAAATGTAAGTATTATGTCATTAATTTAATCACAAATACCAGCCTTACACGCTAGCTTCGCTATGCGTTTTTCGTTTTTTGACATATTCTTAGAATTATAATATCTGCAACTGTCTACTGGTGTTATGTCTCTTTCTTTTTCTATTAATTATGTATCAATATTTTTTTTGTATTAATTATGTAACAATATATCAAGAAATAAATGTTGTTTCTTAATTAAAATAACCGATCGTTCTTATAACAGCTATATGTTCTAGTAAACCGATATTTATCATATTCAAGTATATGATTGGATATTGTCTAGAACTTACAAAAATCTAAAATTTGATTACGATATCTAAATAAATAAACAAGTTATAGTAAACCAATATATATATTTTTGAAATCATATAGAACTATTAAATCCAAAATATGGTAACGATATCTTGAATAACAAAAGGGTTTTTGTTATTAAATCGATCGATCGTTCCTATGTAAGCTATTAGGTTTAATATCGAAGAAAAAAAATGCACTCGTTATGCCTATGGATTAGGAGAGTCTTCGTGCCAAATTTGATGGTTGCGGGTCTAAGTGTTTCCGAGATCCGTTTGTTCATACGGACTGAACAGATGGACATGGCTAGATCGACTCGCCTTTCGGTGCTGATCAAAGAATACTACTGCCACGCCTCCTTTGCCTGTTACATATATTTGCATATACACTTTACCATTGTTTGATACAGGTTATGTGTTGTGTATACAAAAAATACAAATAATTTTCACAATGAGCAGCACATATGTGTTGTTCGAGTACTAGTTTGTACTCTAGCCGTTTTAAGGGTAGCGATGAGCCCCATCTGCGATCAGTGGATTAACTTTTAACAATAGTTAATACAGCTACCTCGATACCAGGTCACCTCGTGGTTTAACAATGACCTTTCCATGGTACGGGGCTCTGCTATGGTGGACCATCATTTCTCCTCTCCCCTGATCCAAGGTGTATGCACTCCCTGCCTACTGAATGGTTTGCAGCTAGGAGATAATACCGGCTGTAATTTAACGTTGCTTCCTCGATACCGGGTCACCTCGAGGTACAACTATGACCTTACCGTGGTATGGGGCGCTGCCACGGCGGACCAATGCCTTCTCTCTCAATTTGGAATCTGCCACCCAAACAACAGAGGTCGGATGATCTCCCATCAAGTAGTCACGTGTCCAAAAAGCCGAGAAATCGGGGGACTCCCGAATCCTTCAGTGAGGCTGTCAGCGGTCGGCAATATTTTGTTTTTTTTTTTTTTATTTTTTTGTCACAAACGTTATGTTATCGCACTACCAAGCAAGAGGACTTACGAAACCAGACCTAGTGTCTGTTCCACAGCTACGACCGATAATGGTCAACAGCTGCTTTATCTACTTAACAAATTTTATTAGTACTAAAAGATTACAAAAACTAATTAATAAGATTAAAAAAACTAAATTAACATTAAAATTAATGCAATTATTAAAGTAAAAATTAAAATAAGAATGTAATTCTATCTAATTTCGTTAAGTCTACGAGTAAAAAGAGATTTCAAAGTATAAGAAGAGGCGGTTATTGACAAAAGCAGCACTGACGGTACGATCACGCCAGAGAACTGAAGGAAAGTGGCCAAGCTAACAAGCGTGTTCTTTCAAGTTCTAAAAGAACATCCTGGCCCAGCTCCCTTCTGTCGCGATAGCGGGCGGCACTAAAACCATATTAAGCTAATCGCCTGTGCGGATCAAAGATCGACTAATCTATACAAGAGAGCCATCTCCAGGATTGGCGAGGTGTGGCCCGAATACAAGCTCGAGGTAATTGCAAGAGAGGACATCCCCTGCCTATCAAGGGCGAGGGCATGGATACCAGCCGAGCCATCAGACCAGAAGATGGTGCTAGAAATGATCAGGATATGCAACCCCGTGATACCAACATCGACCTGGAAGGTCACTAAGATGGTGGAACCAAAAGATAAGTTCCGCACTGCAACCTTTGTGGTCATTATTGATTCGCTGAAAAGACGATGGTGGAGACGGAGACCGGTAACGATGTTCCGGGTACTCCAGATTAACCTCCAACATTCGAAGGTTGCGTCCGCCAACCTTATACTCCGCTTATTTAATAACGGTGAACAAATTGTCCTGATACAGGAACCGTGGGTAGTACATGGTGTTGTATGCGGACTCATGACAAACAACTTTAAGTTGATGTATGTGCGCATCCAAGGTAAACCTACAGCGCGTGTACTAGTAAGAAGGACGCAAAATCTTTTTATGCTCTCTAATTACAGCGATGCAGACTAAGTCACCATTAGCCTAGAGGCCGGTGGTGAACGGATTTGTCTCTCAAGTAGCTACTTTCCCCACGATCTCGGCGCGTTACCAAGGAAAATTTTTATGGACCTGGTAGCACATAATCACATAATGTGAATAAGCTGGAAACACAAGTAAGATCTGCTATGGCAACCCTTAACAGAGCTCTGGCTCAAGCCTATCCGCTAAGAAAATCGAGGGGCAAATCAACACCTCGGTGGTGGTCGGGAGAGCTGGGCAAGCTTCAGGAAAGCAGTAGACAAGCTTTCAACAGGGCAAAATACACTCGCCTAGAAGAAGACAGGAAGAGATACTTAGAATCTCTGAAGCGTTACAAAAAATGTAAAAATGTAATGTAACTGCTCAAAGGCAATCTTGGTGATCCTTCTGCGAAGAAGTGGAAGAAGCATCTGAGTCCTCCAGAGTTCTCAATTCTGGCAGATAGCTTCCAAAACTGGGAGCTACTACAGAAAGCGGACGGTACGTTCACTACAACTAGCAAAGAGTCACTAGAACTCCTTTTTGACACACACTTTCCAGGTTGTTCACTCAATACTGAGCAAAATATAGAAAGTTTAAGGAATGGTCGCGAGGTTGAATCAGATTCCATATCTGAAGACAGACTCTTATGGGCCGTAAATAGCTCCAAACCGTTCAAATCTCCAGGGCCAGATGGAATTCATCCAATGGAACTGCAAAAAACCCATGGGTGCCTGTCAGACAATCTACTAGCAATCTTCAAGGGTTGCTTCAAACTTGGCTATATTCCGCAGGGTTGGAGGCAGGATAAGATAGTCTTCATTCCTTAGACTGGAAAAAGCTCACACACACACCCAAAAGACTAAAGACCGATCTCTCTGTTGTCATTTCTTCTGAAAACGCTACTAAGGATAATAGAAATTCACTTAAGTCTAACGATAGACATAAGACTCCCAGGCAAAATATGCCTATACTAAGAGAAAATCGGTTGAGACCGCTCTTCATTCTCTTATCTCTACTGCGGAAAGCTTCCTGCAATGAATGGAGTTTACTCCAGGTGCCTTCCTTCAATATGAAGGGGCCTTCAACAATTTCAATGCGAGGGCCATTATAGCAGCACTCACTGACCTCGGAACGGATTCAAGCCTCGTAGACCTCTTTGGAAAAATGCCGAAAGGCAGAATCATTGAGACCCATCTGGGAGATTCCAATCTCCCCAGAGCAGTCAGCAGAGGTACACCGCAAGATGGAGTTCTGTCACCGCTTCTTTGGAACGCAGTTGGTAACAAACTCCTGCTGGAACTAGAAGCGATGGGCTGCAAAGGACAGTCTACGCAGACGACGTCGCTGTCGCTGTCTCCGGAAAATTCGTAATTACTCTAAGAGGCCTTCTACATCGAGCTCTAAACTTTCTTTCTAGGTAGGCGGAAGACTGTGGTTTAGGAGTAAATCCAAACAAAGGCACAAGTAATCCCCTTCACATAAAATCTCCCATCTAGATTCAATTATACTTAAAGGAAAATGTTTTGCGATCTCAGAAGAAACAAAATACCTGATTCTTATCATTGATAGGAAACTCACATGGAAGCCAAACACTCCAGAAAGAGCAAGGATGGCCAACGTAGCCCTGTACGCCTGCAAAAGAGCGATAGGCAAAACCTGGGGTATCAAACCTAAAATTGCATATTGGCTCTATATATCAGTCGTCAGACCCATTATCCCGTATGGAAATATCGTCTGGTGGACTGCGACGCAAAAGAAAACCTACTGCGAAATTCTCAGTAAAGTTTAAAGATCGGCGGAAATGGCTATAAGTAGCGCTATGATAACCACGCCAACTCTGGTGTTGGATATCATGCTAAACTTACCACCACTCGATCTTTTATGCAAGTACACAGCGGCATGCTCCGCTATCAAGCTCAAAGAAAGCTCACAATGGAAATAGAGTTCTTATGGACATGGGAACATAATGAACATAATACAAACATTCCTGAGTTCTTTGATTACCTTCCGTCACTTCTTTGCTTCGAACGGAACTTCTCGGTGAGAATTGCCTCGAGGCAGGAGTGGCTCGAGGGTGATCCCTCACCAAATGTCCCGATAAAGATATACACAGACGCTCAAAAATGGATATTGGTGTAAGATCGTGAGTCTTTTGCGAGCTGCCCTCAACCTGCAAATTCACTAAACAAATGGATCACTGCAGTGATTTCCAAGCGGAACAGCCAGGCTGCCCTAAAAGCCCTGGATGCACCCCAAACAACATCTTGGAGTGTATTAGGTTGCCGTCGATCTCTTACCGAGGTGGCTACCCAACTCTGCAATAGCCTGTGCTGGGTTCCCAGTCACAAGGATATTCCAGGGAACTGCAGGGCTGACCAAAATGCAAGAGACGGAACCAATGTGCCACATGTCACCAGGAATATGGAGCGTTTGGGTATTCCGCTCGCAACTTGCAAACTCCTCGCAAGGGAATCACTAATCAAACTCACCAACCAAAGGTGGAGTAGTGCATCTACCTGTGATATAGCCAGGTAAACGTGGCCGAGGCTAAGCCAAAGATTATCCAAGACCATAATCAGGTTAGATAGGACTCAACTGAGTACCCTAATAGAAACTCTAATAGGACACTGCCTAATAGGGACTCACGAGGATCAATCCTCATTCCAGCACCTATACAACCTATACCATCTAGGGATAAATAACCTTGTTCGCTTTATCAAAAGCTCTGAATGGTTTCACCAAATTGTGAGGCAGATAGGCCTCCAACCGGTGGCTCACAATGGACCCATACTGCGGTTTAAGTGGCGTCACTCACTTTGTGATGCAACTACCAAACCTCACCTAACTAACGTACGTATTTGTTCGTATCGCGAACATATACAAGGTGATTTCCAAAGTAAACAGGACTTTTAAAAAAAAGACAGAATAAATAGTTTTTTCGGCAAAATCAATTTATTTTATTCAAAATAGTCTCCTTCTGCTTTAATACAGCGTTTTGCACGGTCCAAAAGCATGTCGAACGAGTGTTTTAGCTCGTTGCCCGGTATGGCCGCCAGTATGCCGGTGCAAGCCTTTTGAATGGCCTCTACGTCTGCATAACGCTTTCCTTTCATCGGCAAATGCATTTTTCCGAAAAGGTAGAAGTCGCACGGTGCCATATCAGGTGAATACGGGGAGTGGTTGATGGTTAAAATGTGATTTTTGGTCAAATAGTCGGACACAAGCGTCGATCGATGAGACGGCGCATTATCGTGCAACAAACGCCAACTGCCATCTTCGCGATATTCGGGCCGAACACGTCGAATACGGCGCACCAAACGCTTCAAAACTCCAAGGTAGAATACCGCATTAACGTTTTGGCCGGGTGGAACAAATTCTTTGTGGACAATACCCTTGGAATCATAAAAACAAATCAGCATTGTCTTCACTTTTGACTTCTCCAGGCGCGATTTTTTGGGTTTCGGCTCGTCCGGCGCCTTCCATTCAGCACTCTGGCGTTTCGTTTCGGGATCATATTGAAAACACCACGTTTCGTCTCCAGTCACAATCTTGTAAAGGAAGTCCGGGTCTTTTTTTGCCTCTTTAATGATGTCCTTCGAATGTTGAATTCTGAGCAATTTTTGGACGTCAGTCAATTTGTGCGGAACAAACCGTGCACACACCTTTTGTAAGCCCAAATGTTCGGTCAAAATGCGATAAATCGATGTTTTGGAGATGTTCAATTCTATTTCCATGAATTTCAATGATGATTTCGGCTGATTTTTTTACTGGAAGTCGATAAACGATAGCAGATTCTAACGCACCAGTTGACATATAGATGGCGCCACTAGAGGGCGCTGGATTCAAAAAGTCCTGTTTACTTTCGAACTCACCTTGTATATATATATATATAATTATACATATACGTATAATTTTATACTTCGGCACGATAAAACTACCAAAATCATGTGTTGCGAATGTGTCGGAGTTTTAAAGCTTTCGCCGAATGCGTGCCAGATATTGTTAGTATTTAGCAACAATACAAAAACTATGTGCGAGCGTGGAGGTATATCAACAAACATCAGCAGTACGAAAAAACTGTTTTTGCCTATTTTATTTATTTATTTTGGCTCAAAAGTTAAAAACCACGCCAGAAGTAATTAGTCGGGATAGCACGGTAAAAAAAAAACACTATATTGTTCAAATTGACCGTATTTACCTCAAGGCATTAAATAACTTTAGTTTCGTTCACACAAAGCAACTAAGGTGCCCCTACCGATATTTTTCATAGAACTTAAAACTAACAGAAATAATTCGGACATTTACAACATAACGCACATGCTGCAAACAAAAATCAAATTCGAGCCACCCCACCACAAAAGAAAAATCTCTCAATGTACAAACTGCCAAAAATATGGCCACACAAAAAACTTTTGTACTAGAGAGCCAATATGCGTCAAGTGTGCAGGCAAACACAAAACGATAGCATGCGAACTAAAATCAGACAACGGACAACCCAAATGCGCACTCTGCGGTGGTAACCACACTGCTAATTACAAAGGATGCGAAATCTATAAAACTCTTAAAATACAACGATTTCCCCAGCTTAGGGAG
>JBAMBQ010002366.1:0-223354 GCA_037044495.1 Stegana nigrithorax
ACGTACTTTTTCTCCATTTTTTTCGCTTTTTCCCCCTTTTGCCTTCCTTTTTCCTTATTTTTCACTATTGTTTCTCCCATTTTTTCGCACCTTCTTTTCCCCTCTTTAACACTATTTTTCCCTGTTTTTCCTTCGATTTTCCAATAATTTTACCCCTACTTTTTCCTAAATTTTTTGGTTCTTTTTATTCCCCTTTTTATCCCCTGGTTCTTCGCCCATTTTTTCGCCCATCCTTTATCCCTTTAAAACGCTAATTTTCTCCCTTTTTCCTTGATTTTTCCTTTATTTTTTCCTCACATTTTTCTCCCATTTTATCGCCCCTTCTTTTCCCCTCTTTAACGCTAATTTTACTCGTTTTTCCTTCGTTTTCCTTATTTTTTCACGTACTTTTTCTCCATTTTTTTCGCCCCTTCTTTTTCTTTTTTTAACGCTAATTTCCCCCTTTTTCCTTCCTTTTTCCTTATTTTTCACTTGACAGTCGCTGCTGCTGCGTGTGCTTCACTGTTGTCGCAACACAAAATTTCCCCTGCTGTTTGTTTGGCTTAACATTTGACAAAACTAACCCGCAGTAATTGCGGCGAATTGGCATCCTTTATGTTTTTGGCAGCAAGACATCATCTTAACATCGCTGCAAAAATGTGTAATTTTTGTTTAAGACTTTGATGTGTTCATTAGATTTTTTTTACTTTATTAAAGAAATTATCAATAATACCAAAGCAACTTTTGTAACACCCATTAAATAGTTTTGTTATTAATTTTAATTTAAGCAATCGCCATTTGTTGGCATGCAAGTGCTTGAATTCTTAGCAGCCCGCAACAAGCAACTCATTTATTTTCAAAAATTAATTTCTTATAATTATTTGCAACTAACGTCGCCATTATTAAATGAACACCTGTATGTACTGTGTCCAAGCGAACGCCTTCGCCTGCCTATGTGGCAATGCCAACAGGTGGTTCTTGGTCCAGCATACCGACCACTTGATACAAATTTATAGCTGGACAACGTCTGATTTAACTGCGTCATACACTACTGCGCCGCAGGTTGCTTTTAGTTCGGTGTCAGCCATTAAAAATAAGTTAACTTTTTAAAACTGAAAATCTTTGAAAAATTTTCAAGCGTCAACGGGTTGTCACAGGGCCAACTAATGCCGCACTGTTAAGCTTCGTGTGGACACTAGGAAGCGACAGACGCTCTTACGCATGCAACATCGTGTGCACGTCGTGTATTTTGTGCTACTTACATCTTGTTATTTGCCTATCAGCTGATTGTGCACACACAGAAAAAAACAAAAAAAAACAACAAATCTTTATTACTGTAAAGCCAACCAAACGTAAACAGAGTATAACGAAACTTAGCAATGGGCGAGTTTTCATATTTAATGCTCAGCAAATATTTTAAATTAGCTAAGCGGCCACATAAATTGCCAAACAACTTGCCTGTTCCCAAAGGATACAGTAAACTGGCACACACATGCCGCAGCAAAGCATGCTACACTTTTTTTCCTACTCACTTTGCAATGTTGAGTTAACAGCGCGCTAAGCGGTTGTTAACAGCGGCCGCTATGCTGCGCTCGTACTCGCTCATTGCTCGGGTCTACTCGTTACTTGTAATCGTAATCGGGAGCGCTCGGATGCTGTGTAAGGCAGCAGCATGGTCTGCATCGTCTGTCAACGACACGATGTCTGTGTGCGCTGTTATGTTCGTTCGTGCGCTGCTACGTATGCCATCTCTGTGTGTACCATAAAAATCGTTTTAGTGAGAGTTTGCGATCCCGCGGGTACGGTCGAAACTTACGGGATACTGCGTTGCGTGTGTTATGTGCCAAATTGTCAAATAGCAAAAACAACAAAAATCATAAAAAAGAAGCAAAATAAATATTTCCAAAAAAAAAAAAAAGTAGAAAGCATAATTTCGTTGGCTAATATGCGACTGCAAATTGTGCATTGTGTTTAATAAAAAAAATGCTCTAAAAAATTTTGAATAAATCAAAATACGAAAAATGCCAAAAATTAGATCTTTTCAATATTAAATGCAAAAGTAAATCAAGTGCTTACAGTGTCATGTGTGCAGCGGCAGCATCAGCAACAGCAGCAGCGTAGTCACCTTGCGGCGTCTTGCACGGCATGTGTTCAGCGTAATTCCACTGCTGCCATGTCAGTTTGCGGCGATGTCACGTTTGCTTTAAATGCTGTACGTGCGCTTATTGCATGCACTGTCGCGTACTCTAAGCCACCACAGGGGTGCAGCAATTGACTTAAAATAAGCCGAAGCGCAGTTTCAAATTAATTGCCGGCATAGCGCAGGCCTTCGCATAAATTGTTAGAAAGTATGTGCTATACTCACAAATATTTAAATGAAATAAATGATTGCATAAATAAAAACAATAATTATGTGATTGAATAAGAAAAACATTCATAAAGAGAAAGCCAAGGAAAAAAAACAAAAAAATTAAATAAAATTACACAAATTAAACGTAAAATGACACCCTATTTGATGTTTGTTGTTGCTGCTGAGATTATGTCCATTAACGCGTTTAGTTGTCAACTTCGCTTTTATTTTTTTGTTATTTATTTATTTTTGTTGTTGTTTTCATTTTCCGTTTTATTTTTCTATTTTTGCGCTACTCTGCGCTGCTCGTCGGTGCGCATTTTATGCTAAATTTACAAATCACTGAACTAGCGACAATCATTGAGTGTGCGTTTGTCTGTCCGCTCATCCGTCCACCCGCCCGTCCGCCTGCCTGCCTGCCGTACTAACATACTCCCGTGCTGCCTTGCTGCCTATTTGTCGTTAACATGCGCCGCAACGCAAACTCATTCAGTAAATCGTTTTCACGGCAACGCCACCCGCGCCATTGCCAACGTCAGCAGCATCAGCAACAACAACAATAACAACATCAGCAACAGCAGCAGCGGCATCAGCAGCAATGCCGGCTGCATGGCTAAGCACTGACAGGGGCACGTTTCACTTGTGTGCCTCCATACATTCTGCTTACACTTTCCTCGCGTTTCGTTTCACTTTTCTATTGTTTTTATTGTTGTTGTACACCTCTTTCCGCCTCGCATCGCAGATTCTTGTACATTCTTCTGCACTCGTTCAGCAGTTCAAGCGTTCATTTGTTCGATTGTACCTTTTCTTCTTGTCTTTTTTTGTGTGTGATTTTTCGCCAGTTTCATTGAAAATGATTTCTCATACGGTTAGCTGGAATTTTTGCAAGCTCAACGTTCGCGCTGAGTGTCATGCACTTGGATTACTTTCCATTTAGCTGCTGCGTTCATACAATGTATGACAGCGCGCAGCGTTTGCGTGCAAGCATTTCATTTATCTGTATGTGAATGTGAGTGTGTGTGATTATGTGTATGGCACATTTATGAGTGGGTCGCAGTTGGCATGCTGACGTGCTGCTCTGCGCTGAGCTGAGTTGAAAACTTGCATGGCGGCATATAAAACGTTTTTTGCATGCCAAATGTCATGTAGAAACACAAAATGTGCGACTTAAAAAAATGAATTTGAAAAAACGAAAATGATCGAAAAAATCAACGAGGAAAAACTGTTAAAGAAATTTGCGCATATATTTTTCCTATTTTTTTTATTTTATTTTTTTTTTTGTACTGTTGATATTGGCAAATTCCATTTGCGTTTTATTGGCTCTGATGCTTGTTTGATTTTTCAGTTTTACTCGTGAACTGCCCGCCTTTAGCTGATGCAGCCAGAGCTACATTTATTTAATACATATTTGCGCCAAGCCTTGCAGCAATCAGAGCTCAGTTTACAGTCGAAAAATCTTAAACTTGTGCAATAGTCACATCCTTCACTCGATCACTTGTCAGCACTGTTGCAAAAAGTGTAAAGTGAGAGCAGCTCGGTGATTTAATTGAGCTTTCCTACTCATATAGTTTCCAGCTGCTTGCAATTTAAACATTGATTAAATCAATTAGATTATTTTTGGTTTTTATTTTTTTTTTTTTTTTTCCAAAACTAAAAAATTGAGGATCCGACTTTGTTAGTTTTGTTTCTTCCTATAGCCATATCAAATTAATTTCTTATGGTTCACTTAGTTACAAAGTCACAATGATATCATTAAGAGATATTCCAAATACAAAAATGTATACAATTTAATAATTCTTGCTTCAATTTTTGCTTCTTGTATTCGTCTCATATTAATCACCAGCCAATACAGCTTAAAATATGAACTGTGCTACTGGAACTCAATAAGCACTGTTTTGGTTTGTCATCGTTGCGTGACCATGTATAAATAAAATAATTGAAGCGTCATTAGCTATATCATACAACATTTTAAATCGAGACTATTGCCTAAACTTTCCAAAAAAAAAAAAAAAAAACAAATTTAAAATAAAAAAAAAAAAACACAATTATTATATATGAATTTAGTTCATTTCAAATATGTTTCAAATAATACGTTTTCCCGAGTACTACACAATTAGAATCGCATTTTAATAATATAACATTTAGATATAACATATTTAAAAATCATTATCAAAATTTCTTACTTTCATGCTTAAAACTGTAACTTTGTTACCTAATGGCATTTTAACTATAAAAAAATCAGTCGCCTACAATTCATTAATTATTTTTATATTAAAAGTACATCAGATATAAAAAAAACCGCAGTTCATATCAACTGAATTTTCTGTTTTACTGCTGCCGTCTATTTATAAAATGCTGAGTTCTAATTGAATAAACGAAAAATAATGTATGAGCATGTACATAAATGATATGTGTGCCATGCCTTACATGCGCTGTTCAGCCAAATGAGATATTTCATTAATTTATAAAAGTGATCTTTAAATTAAGCAACGCTAAGAAGTCCTAGCTTCAAGAGCCCTTTAAAGCGTTTTGTGTATAGGAATGCAGGCATTTGTAGAAAAATAATTGATTTTTATTGTTTTTATTTATGCTCTGACTTGTCCGGCATAAAGTATAATTTTTTCAGCTTGCATTGCTTTGATATTAGTGACGTTTACAAAGCAAATATTTAAATATAAAATTTCTTGCAGTTTGCTCATTGAGTAGAAAAAAAATGTGGCGAGAAAGCGTAATCAAATATTTCTAGCTTCTCATTTTTGTTTTTTAATGTATATTTTATTTATATATTATATTAAAAGGAATAATATTACTTATGCTTATTAATCTAAGTATATGCTTGCCACATTACTAAGCAAGTTTGCAGTTGCTGAACGCTTGTGGTTGCACTGAATTGGTAATCAATCAGCGGTTGTCCCTATTCAAATTCTGCATCATAATTATTGAATTTCTGTAATGTTGCAATTTGACTACTGACACAACTCGAGTTCATGAGCTGCTCACGCACATGTGTGCCATATAGTACGTGTGTCAGCAGGCATTAGCTTGGCAAAAGCAATAGTATGCCACAAAAATTAAATCGAAATGCATGTAATGGGATGCCAGTGGCCTGAAAAGCACAAATTAATTATTTACTTGGATAATGATGCGCAGCTGCAGCAAGTGCCATTGATGCATGTTCTAGTATGCGTGTCGAGTAAATGCAGAACACTTGTGCGGAGCACTTAGCACAGTTGTGCAGTGATGCCAGTGGCCCAATGGTGCTGCAGCAAATGGCAATGCAACGGCATGGCTCTGCAGCAGAGAGTCATGAGTTCTGTAATAATATTGTTAAGCATATTCATTTACAAGTTGCCATTTAGTTTATGCATTTTAATATGCAATTAATTGCAAAACGACACCACGAGCATTTGCATTTAGGCAAACATCAAAATGACATTTCATTGCGGTTGCTTGCAACAGCAAGAACAACAACACAATGTGTGTGCGCTTGGTAGCTGGCCAAGGCAAAGACAGGCACAGCCACAGGCACAGCCACAGGCACATGTTAGCCACATATGCAGGCACGCCAGGTCAGTCAACGCGGCCAAGAGACAGGCAAACCAGTCAGACGGGCAAGTGCTGAATTTAATGTGGCATATGTGCGTAGCCAAGGTCATGTGTGGCTCAGCAGAAATGTAACTCACTTATGCTTACAGCTGCGAACAGACGCACAGCAGTCAACATGTCTTTTACCAGCTGCCTTTAGCCTAGCGACCACATAAAAGTTTTATGTATGCTGCATAAAATTGTTAATGCACTCACCTACAGCAGCTTGCTGCTGCTATCAGCTCACTTAGCGCACACATAAGCCATAAAAATGTCGTTCTTAAGTGCATTTATGGCAGCAGCTCGTTGCGCAGCTAGACAGGCGAGACTGGCAGACAGACATGCTGCAGTTACTTGCTTGAGTGCAGCATGAAGACGCAGTTGAAATGGCAATTTAATGCAAACATCATGGCTAACAAGTCAATTCAAATGAAATTGCAGAAAAGCAGCAAGTAACTGCTTAAAGAGTTAGAAAAGGAGAAAAATTCCAAATAAGCATACGCCATGTTAAACAATGTCCTAGTGAAAAACAATAACACAGACGCCGTGTGCGCCATGTCCATTTTTTAGTTAAAAACAAACAAAAGGAAGCAAAAATAAATCCAGTTGCCAAACACTTGGCCTATGCATATTTCAGACTAAACTAATACCACTCATGCATTATGCAGGTGTGCCCACTGTCCTTTACAACAATGCGCCAATGCGCCAAAGAGCCAACACGCGCCTGCTGCTGCGTCTAAAACTGTATTAAAATGTTATTTTTCAGTTAGTTTATTTTGCATTTTAATCCACTTCAGTGGCGTTTTTTGCTATGCGTATTCAAATTAAAATCCATTTGCGCTGACTACAACTGAAAATAATACTCAAAAAAAATATATATATAAAAATCAAATTAAAACACAAAAATATTCAAAGGCTTTTAGTGCGGAAAAAAGAAAAATTGGTTAGAGTAGCCAACATGGCGTATGATAAACAAACTTATAGAGATTTATTATGTGTAACACTTAATAAATATTTTATTTAAAGTGCAAAACTTCGCTATATAGGCAAGTTACACTTTCAGTTGTGCGCTGTTTTACTTTTTTCCTGTGTGTGAGTGTGCATGTGTATGGGTTATTTTTTATTGTTTTTTATGGCCATAACGCCTCGCATTTTTGCGGTTTTTTTGTCAGCTGATGTCTGTGGCATTGCTGTCATATGTAGTTAAATGAAATATAATTTATGACTGTCAGCGAAACTAAACTAAACGCAGCCGCATAAAAGCGCAAATCAAATAAAATAAAATACAAAATGAAGTGAAATGAAATGAGAAAAAAATTCGTTTATGAAAGCCAAGAGAAAGTATATAACACATAAAAAGTAGCCACAGACGCTGTCGATATGGCAAAGCGAAAACAAAACAAAACAAAACGAAAAAAACAAAAATAAATAAATAAAACCAAAGAGTAAAACTTATATAAAATAAAAATAAAATAAAAAAATATACGTGCAAAATAAAAAACGAAGCAGAGTACATTTGAAATAAAATAAAATTAGCAGAAGAGCAACAAAATACGCGCCGCGTTAAATCAGCGATGCTGTCGACAAGACACGACGCTCTAAAACATAAAAAGTCAATATATCATAAAAAATCGCGCCGACACGCCCCGCTGCGCGGCTGCTGCAGTCGCATGGCAGTGTGGTGTGAGCGGAAAGTGAGCAGCAGCGTGTACGTGTGTGTCGCACATTGCTCGTACACGAATGCTACACAGTTTCCGTTTTCCGTTTTCCTGTTTATCGTTTATTGAGTTTTTGCGCTGATTTTCACAAGCAGTAGAACTGAAGCCGACGACTGAAGCTAAGTCAGTATATGTGAAACGGGCTAAGAAAATCGACTGAAAATCGAACAGAAGTCAAAATGGCAAAACAAAAACAAAAGCAAAGCCAAGTAGCAGAAGTATAACAACAAAACAAAAAGAAATCACACACACACTCACAGACACACATACATACACATAGCAACGACGTTGAAAATATCGTAAAAATTTGCACTCGTTAGCTATTTGCCAGCAGTTTTGCGCTTTACTTGGCTTTGCTTTGCTTTAAGCTGCGCGTCCTTTTGGCTTAGCGCCTCGTTTGGCGCGTTTCGCTATTGAACTCTGATGCGGGCACGTTTTGTACACAGCGCTTGGTTGCTTAGCTCCTTAGCTTAGGCAACTACTTGCCATCTCTCTCTCTCTCTCTCTCTCTCTCTGTGTGTATGTGTGTCTGCTTATGCGTGTGTGTGCCTGTTTCTGTCTATCTGACTATCTGTCTGTTAGACAAGCCGTGTGTATCTCTGTGTGTATCTGCACGTTGTTAGTCATTTATATGGCGTCATAAATTATGGCAACTGTGTACGTCTGCCGCATGCGAAATGCCAGCCGTGTGTACACACTCCACGACTGTGCCACAGTCAATGTTACACACACACACAGACACACTCACGCATAAACATAAGCATTTGCTTTCAAAATATTTGTTTTTGAAAAATTAGCAGCCGAAATGCGCGTAGTTATAAATAATCTTTAATTAAAAATGCTTCAAGCAAGTTCATAAAAAATACAAAAATAAAAAAAAACCAAAACAGAAATCGCGTTCTGAGTTGCTTTATTCGTTTGAAGTCTGTGGCGCATGTGCGCGCTTTGCGCTTTGCGTTTTGCGTTTTACGCTCATGGCAAGTCACAGGCGGCCAAGGCCAAGTTTACGCAAAAGTTGCTAGTTAAGACATGCATTGCATATGTTTCACTTTATTAAAGCATCAAAGCAAATTTAACATAAAGCAATCATTACTTGCGGTTAAGGCAGACAAGGCATAAGCAGCACATTCCCTTTGATTAGCTTTTAAAAGATAATAATAACAGGCAGTTATATAACATATATATTGTATATATAATGTACAAAAATTTAACGCCTTGGCATTATAAATTATTTATGTGTTGCAATATATTTTTATATTTTATATATTTGCATTTCAATTACTTTGTTCATTTTGCTTTAAAAAAAAAATGTTGTTTAATGTCAATAGGGTACTTTCTTCGTATTATGTTAAATTTCCGTCTCTGTAGCGTTACAAATATATTTTTTATTTATTTAGATTATTTTTTAATATGCTTTTAATGCACATTGACTGTTATGGCATTATTATTTTTTATGTTGCTTATACGACTTCACAAATGGCACATCACTGCTAACTGACGGCGGTAAGTACATGCAAAGGCTGTCCTTTTTTAGAATGGCGCAAAGAAGGCAATAAAAATATGCCAAGTAAGTCAAAAGCATAACTGAACAATCGTAGCCCAGCTGTACCTATCGCACATTGGCATAGTGTAGTTGAGGATTATTGCGATATATTTTGCAGGACGCCAGCTTTTGTTAAAACAAAACAATTTACAAATCAAAGTAGCTTTTAATAAACTAATTCATTAGATGGCTTTAAAAAAGTATCAGTGCTGTATCGCTTAGTGGCTACTGTCAACTAAATGACACAAAGCAGACTGCCAACAGCATTGTAACTATTAACATGACGCACTCACTTAACGTGCTTATTTAGACGCATATTCAAAAATGTTGTGCCTGGCAGCTCGAGTGTCGTATTGGCGTAATTAATTATGCCACGCTTATAATAACAAAATGAATCATCACTAGGTATTCATTACATAATTAATTAAGTGAAATAAAATAATAATGAATGCCATGCTGCGACACTTTGCCACACAGAACGACAATGCGCAGGGCTACACCTGCTGTGCTACGTTGCCACAATGCGTGGACAGGCATAGTGGCGCTTAATAATATACTTAACACATGGAATGGTTACCTACTCAGTTGCCCATTGTCAGCCCGACATCAGGAGCTGCCGTGCTAATTGCTGTAGACATAACTAAAAATCTGAGCAGCATATGCCATGTCATACTGCGCATTGAACCCGGACCATAGACAATAAATTTAGTATATGCTAAAATATAAATACAATAAATAAAATAAATAAATAAAATAAATACTTATGATAGGAAATAAATATGTTTATATGCTAAATATATTAAAAACAAAAAACAAAGAAAAACAACACTTAGTGCTATAAATCAATGTATGCTACAGCAATTAAATAAATTTTAACATTTATTTATTGTGCAACAGCCAAGCGGCCAACAACGAATGTAGTGGCTAACAGCAGCAGCAACAACAACAAAAATAAATACAAATGAAATAAATTTTATTTATTCGTTCTTCACACTTACATTTTCTACCACTTTAAGCAATGCCAAAGCGAACCAAGCTGCAAGCAGCAACAGCCACCAGTTAACAACAACAAAAACAACAGCAGTAATACCAACTATAATAAACTTAAATCACATATACATATGTACATATACAATATACGTTGAGTATATAATGAAAATGTGTTTAAAATTTACAAAATGTCTGCATTTAAAATCTTTTAAGCACACTTAAGTGCAAAACAACAAAAGAAAAACGCTTAAAAGTAGTTTAAAAAAAAAAAAAAAAAAAAAAACAAACGAAACTACGCCGACGGCAATAAACGCCGAAAGTAAATGCCACAAGTAATATTGGCTAAAACAACGAAAGGCTAATAAATACCGTTAAAGGAAGCCAGCGTAAGCAGCCAAGAGGCAGCAAGAGAGAGGCAGGAAAACGTGCAGAATTTGCCAACAAAAGCAGGCGGGCAGGCGCAGGCGAGAAGGCAGTCAGACAGCCAGGCAACACTTTATACAGGCAGAGGCACAGGCAACGGCACAGTGACAGCAAAATGTACCCACACATGTCGCTGCAAACAGCAGCAACAACAACAGCAACTACTTGCTACAACAAGCAACAACAATTGCTCTTCACGCTCTTGCTTGTCATCGCACTCATCATCAGCGGCAGCAGCAATGCCAACGCCAGCGCCAGCGCCAGCAGCAGCAGCGGCAGTGCCAGCAACAGCAACAGCAACAAAAATGCTGCACATGCGACACGCGTACGTGTGAGTTCGTCAACGACAATGACACGCAACATTGAGGAGGAGAACGGTAAGTGCGCCCCCGCTGTCCTTAACACATAGGTTTTCTTTTCTCTACTGCTTTTATCTTTTCTTTTTTCTGCCCTGCCATACTTAAGGCATCAGGTTACAACTAAAACTAGTCGCATACTTGCAGTGCTCCTGCGCTTTGTTTGTCCTGCGTGCTCAGTTCCATGCCTTGATTTTCTATGCTGTGCACTATTCCAGATTCGCTTGACGCGTCGCAGCAATGCCTGCGCAAATATCGATTGGGCTGTGCTCTGCTGCTGCTATTTGCGCTAGCCTGGTATACATAGCAAGGCTGCGGGCTGCTGAATGGCGGCAGCGCGTGGCAACCTTATCGTGTGACAATTTTGTCGGCTTTGCATTGAAAATTTAATTTAAAGCGCGGCAAAGTTGCTGTCGCACAACGCACAGCGCACATCGTCCTTGTCAACGTTTCGGGTCGGAAGTTTGATTCAATCAATACGAAGTTTATTGCGTGTAAGAAAGGCATCTAGGCAGCTCTTTTGGCATTGCCATTACGTCACATTTGCTTTGATGTTTATTGCGTTAAAGTCTTGTGCTCTTTTTTAACAATTTTCCTTTTTTTTTTTTTTATATTCTACTTTATATGTATAATTCTCGTATGCAAAATTGAATTTTAAAATTTTTGCGATTTGTTAAAAGCTTAATAGGAAGTGCGTATGTTTAAGGCTTTTACAGCTCAATAAAGTTAAGCTAACCTAAAATTTTATTACCAACGCCAGAGCAATAGAGTTAGCAACTTGTAGTGGCAGCCAGGCAGGCAGCTGAGCAGGCAGGCCAAAGTTGCCAAATGCTCAAAAACTTAACTCATTACGCAGCTCATTTTTGTGGCCGTTGTCTGTCCGAGGATCGGCCTAAGCAGGCTGACGCACATAGCATGGCACGCATGCATGCCTAAACTAAAGTAAACTGCAACAAAGTATGAACGCCTGCCCAGGCAACAGCAGCAAGGACTAAGTACTTAGTACCAAGGACAAAGTATTAAGACTGAAACTGTAGCTGAGACTCGGACTCGGTCTGGAACTGGGACTGGGACTGAGGCTAAAACAAACAAACATAATTTCAAAGTTTGTGCAGCAGAAAATTGCAGCAAATGTAGTTTAGCAAATGTTGAGCAAACCATAAAATGCAGCCAGGCCTGGCCAGTCCAGGCATTAGGGGCGGACGCATAGAGGCGTTGACCAAAGTAAAAGTTGCACTTGTGCTGCTGCTGCTCCTGCTACTGCTGCATGTAGCTCTAAGTCGAGAAGGGCGAAAATTCAATTGAAAATACATAAAATCGAAAATTGCTGCAAAGCCACAGAAAGCACGCAAAAACATGCTGCCTACTTTCAGGGTTGCCAAGCAGCAGCCAGCACCAGTATTTAACATAACTTGCATTGCCTGGGCTTGGCTTGCCCTAGTGTCGTATGCAAACAAGTGCTTCACCGTGTTTAAGACAAACTCGAGAGCAGCCAGCAGTCAGCAGCCATTTGCTGTGCATTGCGTGCACGTCATGCTGTCGGAGGACGCTTAGGCCTTAAGTAAGTGCCTGGCACTCTTAGCATAGATAAAGTTGAAGTGCTGTCGATGCAAGTGCCTGCAGTTGGTCAGCGCCAACGAGATATGCAGTTAAACGCGTGCGCGCTGATTGAATATTGCTTGGCAGTTTATGCTTAGCATGGGCCAAACTTTGCACAGCAGCGACGGGCACGTGAAGGAAAAAATCAAACCAAAAATGAAAAAAAGGAAAAAAGCACGTCAAGCGGTGAAAAGTTTTTCGGCGCATGTTTGCGGCCAGAAGCTGGCAACTTGCTTTGGGATATTTCATTTCACGCCAGCAGAGTTCAGTTCAGTTGCTTGCTACTTAAGTTATCAGTGCACAGCTAGCCCCGGCATAACTTAGCTCAACTCAACTCTACTCGACTGAAGTCAACTCAGCGCCACGCTATGCTATGCTCCGAACTGATCTGCAGCTCGAGTTGCTACACTAGCCTTGGCCAAAGTTTCGTAATGCAAACTTTTGGCTTAAACATAAAAAAAAAAATTGTTTAGCAAACTTGCTGTTGAATATTTCTTTTGCGTTTTTGTTAATTTTGCTGCTATTTTTTTGGCTCTGCTGCTCATTCTCTTGTTTTGATTTTTCTTTTGTTATTCCTTTTTTTATTTTTTTTTGTCTTATGCATAAACTTTGCAACTTTCTTATATATTCTTATTTTTGCTTTTGTTGTGGTTGTTGTTGCACTATTTATTAGTCGCATATTATTTTGTATATGTGTATGCACGCCTTTGCTTTCCTTGCATTTCCTTACTCGCCTTTCCATGCAGAAGATATCCTTCAGCGCCTTCGTTGACGTTGACGTTGATGTGCTGCTGTTGTTGGTTTTCGTTTTTGTTTTCGAAAAGTGAAAGTGCTACAAATCGTCTGTTGCCGTTTTCTGTATTCTTTTTTCTTTCGTTGCTGCTTTTTCAGTTCGTTTGCTCGCTTTTGGCTTTCGATAAACGCACACACGTAAATTGTGCCAAAATAAGTTTCAGTCAAGCTGACGTCCAATAACTTAACGCACAACAGCCAAGAGCAGCAAATGCTGGCAAAAGGCACAGCTGGTGTTGACCATTAGCGTTGAATTTGTTAAACTTGTACTTTGGCAGACACATTCGCTCCCACAGCCAGCCACGCACAGCGCTGCTGCTGCTGCTTTTGCTTCTGCTTTTAAAGTTAACGCCAACTTATTGTGCTGAGTGGCGGCACTTGCTGCTTAATAGATTGCCAAATCAGCGGCGTCGCGTTCGTTAGTCCCAATTGTGCCGCCATTACGTGTGGTCGCCGTTTCATGGTGAATGCTTTAACGATTACAAATTTCGAATCTACTTTTAATGCTGTTAAAAGCTTTTTAAGTTCATGCTTTGGCAAACCTTGAGACATAAGACAGTTTTGTGTGTATTCCTCACACTTGCACACTGCGGCGACCTATAAAAGAAGAAACTTTTATGAAACACTTCTCTCATGTATGTACATGTTAATTGCTTGGTTGAAGTTGCCAAAAGTTTTATTAGAACTCTTATCTGATCTTATCCCGAAAGCATAAAGTAGATTTAGTCACCTTAAATCTTTACTAGCGAAAATGCTTTTGTGTCCATATAAACCTTTATGAGTAGACTTAAACTTAAACTTTCTTAATCATATGCAGCCTCCGTCAGCTGCGTCATAGTCGAAATACAATTCACAAGAAATCACATATCGTTGTCTATCTCTGCAGTTTCGAACGTTCTGCAACTTGATTTTTCCCGAATTGGCGCCTTTTCGAAGTTTTTCCAAATGAATGCTTCGCTCAATCAGTTAATGAACTCCAGCTTGAGAGTTCATTCATAACTAATTGAGTAAACGAAGCGTTGCCCAGGATGATGTCCTTTTAATACATTTTCACGTTTAGCTACGTTTACAGAGAATCGTATATAGGAGCTTCATTTTATATTTTTTTTCAAGTTAACAATAACTGAAAGCAACAGCAAATTGTTATTTAATAAGGCATAGCACCAATAGAAAAAAAACATTTTTTGCAGAAAAAATTACTCTATAGCATTATACATATACATTATAACAAACCATTAACCCGGTTGCCCATAGCAAAGATTTCTTATATTCAGGTTCAGCAAAAATAATAAGCAGCTGCCTTGAATTGCTTTCGTTGCCAAGCGAGCATGGATTCTGCCTGCACACTGTGTATTACTTTATCGTAACCTTTGTCACTGGCTTATGAGTTTTGCAAGTTACGGAAAACGTTGAATTATAAAAGTTCATTCATAGCAAAGTTGCTTACTTTTGTACTTAAACTGCTCATGGGTCTTAACATTTCTTATCACAATTCAGCAGATAAATTTAACAATTAATGCAGATCTACTATTTTCAATTATGCAGAAATTAATTTAAATTAGAAAATTCGTAAATGCCGAATTTCTCAGTGCAAATGCTGAGTACAATATTAAAATTCTGATTTATTGGCTCAAAAAAGTTTTGCCAGAAGCTTATTGACCTTTCTCTTAAGCATGGCTAGACACAATTCTTTCGCTAAACGACACAGACAGCCGACTTCGCATACTTATGCTCTCAGAGCAATTGCAGTGCGCTATCTTGTCTTGAAGGCAACATGTAATCTATTATGTCTGATCGCCATTGGCAACTGAGATAGCGAATGATTGACTGTTGTAAATGCACTCTCACATTACTGTAAAAGGAAATCCCTTCCACTGAGAAAAATTAGTTGGCCTAATTTGGATTATATTGCGTAACAGTATAAGCTGTTTTATAGGTTGAATTAGCAAATAATAAATCAGGGAATTGTCGATTTTTGTCGAAATTAACTGATTTCCTACTTGAATTTCTGGTCACCTCTTGACGATAATTGGTCTCTTTCTGATTTTGAGAACACTTTTGGTAGATTATATGATTTTCTGTACAAGGTGATGTTTCTCGCACTGAAGCTTTATTGACGTGAGTCCGAAGGCGATGTTGTTGTTAAATATTACTGATTGGAATATAAGGTATATTCATGTAAATAGATAGACACATAATTTTGAGGCAGTATTTCATTGCAGATTAACATATGACTTAACTTGTTTATTATGACGGCTTTTGTTGTATGTAACTGTGCTGCCAGTTTCCTTCTTAATAAATCAATAGTCTGTAGAAATGTGACGCATCAATGGATGCGGTTTCATAATGATATTAACTGAAGATAACTTAATTTTTCGTTCCCACAATAATGATACAATCTGTGAGTAAACTATTGCAAAAGGAACTAGAAAGGCAGGGCTATAGTCGGGTGTAACCGACTATAGAAAACCCTGTACCGAAGCCAAATCTTCATATATTTTTTTGTTGCTTTAATATTTTGTATTCATTATGTAAGGATATCTCAAGAAAAACAAATTTTTTTTTTTGTAAAAGCCATTTTTCGGCCGTTCGTTCCTATGGCATCTATATGTTATAGTGCACCGATATTTATCATATTTAGGAATATGATTTGAATTTACTTAGAATCCATAAATCCAAAATTTGGTAACGATATCTTAATAAACAAAAAAGTTTTTCTCAGTAAATGTTGTTTTTCGGCCGATCCTTCCTATGGCAGCTATATGTTATAGTAAACGGATATTTATAATATTCGGGAATATTATTGGATATTACTTAGAATTGGTAAATCCTAAATTTCATAACGATTGCTTAATATACAAAAAAGTTTTTCCCAGTAAATGTTGTTTTTTGGCCGATCGTTCCTATGGCAGCTATATGATATAGTGAACCGATATACATAGTTTTTAGATATGTGATTGGGCATTAGGTAAAACAATTAAATCCCAAATTTGGTAAACATATCTTAAAAAATAAAGCGGTTTTTGTTACTAAATATGGCTTTTCGGCCGATCATTCCTATGGCAGCTATATGTTATAGATCGAATATCGAAAAAAAAAAATAAACTCGTTATGCCTATGGATTGGCAGAGTCTTCGTGCCAAATTTGGTGGTTGTAGGTCTTACCGTTTCCGAGATCCGTGCGTTCATACGGACAGACGGACAGACGGTCAGACGGACAGACGGACAGACGGACATGGCTATATCGACTCGCCTTTCGATGCTGATCAAGAATATATATACTTTGTGGGGTCTGCCACGCCTCCTTCTGCCTGTTACATACATTTGCACAACTTTAATATACCCTTTACCATTTTTGGTTTTTTTTTTTTACAATATATATTGGTTTATGTATATAAATTTTAATTGTTATTTTTAGCATTGTAAATTTATGCTTTAACGTGAAGGAAGCTGTTTAAGTTTCTCTTTGAAACAGATATACAGTGTGTCAGTGGAAGAAATATTGTGTATTAAATTTTGGTATTTTTGGTTTTGAACTTCAAGGATATAACATTATTATTTTTACTAACACATATTTATTTCATTTTTCTGTTAAAAGCTTTTCTATTTGAATTATTTACATTATTGGTTTCCTTTTTATTTAATTTGCTTTAATTTCGTATTTACTTTCTTTGTTTCTTTTTTTATTTCTTTACAGCATTTCGATATCTTTTGTCTGGTGAGTTTTCTTTGTTTCCGTTTAATATATATATATATAATTTCCATTTAATTTCCAAATCAACAAAAAGAAAAAAGCTTTTTAAAATAATTTCCACAAAAAAACGGCGAACATTTTGTCTAATGCGCATTTAAAGATGGCAAACCATTTACGCCCATTTCCAAGCCAAGCACTGACCTTCGAAACAGATGAACAACAAACTGTTAAGCGATATGCCAAACAGACACTGGGGCAGCCAGACAAACAGACACAAAGACGGACGGACAGACAGACAGTCAGTCGGAACGTATCAACCCAAACAATTTACAAACAAATTGAACAAGTATCGAATAGAAGAAGCCACAAAACGAAACCACGCAATGCCAACAACAAAAACAACAATAACAACAAAAGTAACAGCAATACGACAAAAGGAGGGAAAAAAGAAAGAAATACGCAAAAAAAGAGAAAAACGCGCAAAGCCTAAGCGCAAAAAGTCAAGACAGTCAAAACTAAAGAACAAAAATCAGCTGCGCCAACTAACACACACAAACACACGCACACACATACAAACAGATGAACACACGCGACCTACACGTAGCAATAAGAAATCGTGGGCGACACATGCGAAAGTCAGGCAACTACAAACTAAAGAGCATGAAAAGCGTTGAAAATCCTAAATAAGTTGTCGGCCAAAAGTAGCAACAAAAAAAGCGAAAAAAAATCGGTAAGATAACAGAAAAAGTCATAGAAAAAAAACCGCAGACGTAGCTGCCAGCATAGAAGAGGTAAAAGCTTCAGTAGCCAGCAATGAAAATGAATAGTAGCTCAAATGAAACTAAAGCAAATCAGAAAAAAAAAAAAAAATACAGCACAAGAAAAACACTACGAGTAGTTAGGAAAAACTTAAGAAAAAGTTGCGCCTTAAGCGTCAAGCGTCGAGCGTGGAGCGTCGACTGTAGTCAGTCAGCGATACGCCGCCATGCCCTGCTGCCCCCATGTCTTCGTTGAAGTGGTTGAGTAAGGCAGTCGGCCAAAAAAAAAAATCAACGCAAAAAGCGTAAACATTTTCACATTTTTATTTTCACTTTTTTGTTGTTGCTGTTGCCTGTGTTTTTCCTGTAACACTGTTGCCGACTGTCAAAGCAAAACTGACAACGCGTTGAATGACAACGACATGACCAAAAAACAAAAACGAAAAAGCAAAAGGAAGACGCGCGAAATGCTGTCGAAAAAGTAAGTCAAACCAAGCCAAGAAAAGGGAAAGCCAAAGGCAAAGAGGAAAAGACAAAAATTGAGTAAACGGGAAAAAAGAAGAAGAAGCAGAAGCAGAACAGTCAACGCATGAGTTGTCAACATTTTCTTGCATGCAGGCAAGTCGCTTGGGCCGCAGCTATGTAGTTTGGCATGTTGTACAGTTAAGTAGCCTACTTTTAGGCGTCGCCCTCCCTTCCTTTCCACCTGCCTGCCTGCTGGCTACTACTGACTGCCACTAGGACTACACTTCAACTAGGGTCGAGACGAGACAAGACGAGCCGCGTCGAGTCGAGTCGAGTCAAGTTATGCCTGCGCATATCGTTTGCTGTAAGTTGACGTGCGAATTTTGTTTGCTGAGGCCAATGTCCTTGTTTGCCTTTGCTACGCCCCACTAGCCGCAAGCTTAGCCTTTGCCATTTGTAGTATGCGACCGGCCGCATTTATTCATTTCATGGCTTTACAAGGACATTTATCATTTTCTTAAGTAGACACGCTCACAAAAGCGAAAGGACACAGCCAGCAATGGCAGCAACAACAACAGCTACAACAACTACAGCAACAAGAACAGCAACACTATATACAAGTTGATTTCTATATTTTGTGCGAGTCGTCATGCACAAAAAAATATTATATATATATATATATATGCACGTATATACATATATTGTAAATGTATCTAAATAAATGCCACAAAATGTTTAACAAAATTCATTTTGTTGCGTTTCAGATTTGCGGTTCTTGTATAGCAACCAACTTTTCTCTTTTTCTTCATATTCTTTTTTTTTGGTTGTTTGCTGCTAGGCTCGACTTGGCTTGAGTTGGCTTGGCTTGGCTTGGCATTACTTTTTTTTTTAATGCGCAGCTACGCGTTTGTTATGAATTTGTTTAGCTTGGCAAACAAAACAAACGCGCAAATAACAGCAAAAAATGGAAAAGCAACGCGTACTTCTTCTTTTTTTTTTTGTGTTCCGCATTGGCTTATGCTTCATAGCATATATTGAATAATTTTAGCTTGGCTTGGCTCGGCGCACGGTAGCGCTTAAATGGCAACAGCAGCCGCAGCCGTAGCAGCAGCAGCAGCAGCAGGCGTGTGCATTAAAGTGTGGGCGTGGCTTGACGGCAAAAGCGACGAAACAAGTTGAAAGCCTACTTGAATTTATTTGCGCTCATTATGCCTGACAGCAGATAAGTTAATTTTTTTTTCATGTCGTTTTCATGCCTTTTTTGTGCCAGGCTCCGTAGTTTATTTTGACCGAATTTTGTTTCCTTTTGTTGCGTTTTCTTTTCTATTGCTTATTTTGTTTTGTTAAATTGTGCGAAAAGTAAAAAGGGGTAAATTTTGTATAGAATTGAGCTTAAAGGTTTTGAAGCGTCGCTTGCTTAGTGTTTTGTTTGGATTTTAAAGGGATTTGCACATTTAAAGTTTGACTATGTGAGCTTAAGGCAGCAGCTGTCTTATGTAAGCGCTGGCAAAATGAGCTTTACATATATTGAGTGTCAGTATAATATTTGCGATGCTGTTGCGCTAAGCAAGCATTTAAATGCGTTTGCCCCCACATTGTAGGCGCAACAAACCGCCTTTCAGTTGCCGACATGGCCAACGCAAAGTGTTAATGAAAAAAGCGGCTTGACTGCGCCTTAAACTCTATGCCAGCCAAGTGATGCCTTAATGTGCTAGCAAAGACAAAAAAAAAAACAAAATAAGCCTAGTGTGTCAGCCTTAAGTCCTTTTATGGCTATGAGTACTTTGCTACGGCATTGACTTTTATTATGCCACTATTCGCTTTTGTGAGCCATGAAGCTCATTTTCATTTATTGCCCACAAGTACTAAGTAGCAAACGCACGCAGCAAGCAACGCTCTACAAACTTTAAAACTAAATGAAAAACCGCAAGTAAACATTGTTTGAAAAGTCAAACCACATGGCAAGCGAATATTAAGTTGCCATTATATTATAGTATGAGGTTGACACAGTGAAGCTACACAATCACTATTGCTATGTTGTCTTAAAAGAAAAATTTTTATGCATACGTCAATTTGATTTTATGTTCTGCTTTGCTTAAAAAACTTAACAGCAGCATAATATGACAGCAGTCAGGTAGAAGAATGTCTACACATTCAACTCTAACTAACTTTTCAAAGCAGACAATTAGAGAGCTAAGCAATTGCCTACTTAAATACAGTGGAAAAAATCATTGACCTGTGATAGGTATTCGCATGTAACAATGTCATAGCAGCACAATATTGACGATCACCTCTTTGTGTGACTCAGAAAAAAATATACCTGAGCCCCAAGCTTAGCTCCCTTAACTGGATGATAGTTATTAAAACAAAATTCAAGAACACATAGATTAGTTACAAATTCATTACCACACATATATGAAGCAATGGAATTTCACTCTGCGCATTCATTGATACACTGTATAAAAACTTCAGGTAACAGTCTATGAACAACAGAGCTAATGTTAGCTAAAATGAACAAACAAAAAAAGAAAAAAATTAACTTTATTTTATGTTTATTGTCTTCAGCTGAAGTACGGATTGTTCCTACGCGGAGTGGCTAAAGTGGCTCTAGTTGGCTGCGTTCGACTGACTGACCTTAAAGATCAATTGAAAATTTTACAGCTGGAACTTAACAATAATTATAGCTAATTCAAGGTGAATCAAGTTAAGGCGGTCGCACAATAATATTTGTTTGCCAACAGTTTGCCTCGACTTAAGTGAGCTTTCTTAGTAAATACTTGAGTGCAAATTAGAACTTTTGCTGGCACGCGCGCATCATTAAATCAAAACAAGCTTAAGTCGTCTAACTAATGAACAAACAAACCTATGCAGCAATGACCATGGCTTGTTAAGCCTCAATAAATCACAGGCGCAAAAGCCAACACAAGAAAAATATACAGAAAAAAATCATAAAAAACCAAACAAAAAGAAAGTACATGCATAAAGAAATCATAAAAAAATGACAAAACATTTTTTTGCTTTGCCGCTGATGCTGCTGCTGCATAAGAACTTCATGTTTGACTTATACGATTTTCTACGTAAATTCCTGGCAATGACAAATACCTAACTAACAGTTATGCAGAGGACATGACATAGCCAACTGCCAGGATGAGCGACAGTCATGCAAGATGACGCACAGTCGAGCAGAGCAGGAGGAGTGCGCTGTATGAAAAAGTTTTCTAAATGACTTCAAACTGCACAAATGGTAATGAAGAAATGATACTCCTATGCCAGCAGGATATTGCCGAGCAAATGAACGAATGTCGCTGCTGTGCACACTTCCACGTAGTCACACGCAAATCCTATAAGAGCACAACGTGCAGCAGCAGCAGCAGTAGCGAGTAGTGACCAACGGCTGGTGTCCCTGCCACTGCTGCAGCTGCTGCTGCTGCTGTTAACGAAGCAGGTTTCCTTGCGCTAAGTGAGTCTGTGGCCAGAGATTCGTCGTCTGTGTCGCAGTGTGCCTATTATGCGCTGTTAATCGGCTTAGTCTTTCCTTTTTGTTCTGCGCACCGTTCAGGCGACTGCTGCTACTCAATTTCCATTTCGGCATTGCCTGCACCAAAACGCTTACGAATCTACGTACATTCATTCTATATTTGAGCGCTGCCAAACGTCACGTCAGTGCAGAAACCTCTGTCACACCCACTCACTTATAATCACGCTCATACTCACGCACGCAAGCATACTCACTGTCTATCTAAGCTGCCGCAGGTAAGCAGCCACGTTGTCTCCATTTCATGCAAAGCTGCCTCTTATACGCTTTTCTTTGCGTATTGTCCTTCCACTTAAGGTTTCTCTTATTTTTTTTTTTTTTTTTTTATTTTGTTTGTTGCTTTTCATTTTTCATATGCCTTCAACGCTTTCATGTTTGCTGAAATGACTGCCTGCCTGTCTGCCCGCCTGTCAGCCTTGGCTGCTGCCGCATTGATAACCAAATATTATGTGTAACTGCTGACTATTCTGACTTCAATTTGATTTTGTGGGTTCGTTATCAATTGCTTTCATCCCCTTCCCTTGCCATGACTCCGCTTGCCATGCCTTGCCCTGCCTGCTCGCACTCACTCTGCTTGTCGTTCCTTGGGCATCTTTGGCATCTTGGGCGTCAGTGAGCCAGCGCCAGTTTGTCAGCCTATCAGCTTGTCAGTACATCAGCGCTAGGCTGTGCAGTGCTCAAGTGCGTGTATTTATCATGTGATATTTGATGCTTGATTATTTGTTTCTTCTTGCCTTAGAGCATGCATAATATATCAAAGTATCGCTCCACTTACTTATACATACACTTGCTTCTACTTCTGCTCCTACTCCGGCTCCTACTGCTCCGCTCCTGCTGCTGCTGTTGTTGTTTCCTTTATGGCTGCTGTTGCTGTTATTGCTGTCGTTTTTGTTGCTTGCTTGAGCATTGCTTGCGGTTTGCTTCGCATGCTTGCATGATTTTCGTTATGTTAAGTGTTTGGCAACTCGTTGCGGCGGCATAATAATAAATTATGTATTTTTGCTAAAAACCAACACAGAATACTTTGGTCAGGGGTAGTCCACTCCATCCCGAGTAAGCCAGTTACCCCGCGTAAGCAAACGCTTGTGTTTCACTCACTTTTGTTGCCGCAATCAATAAACCACGGCCGCGCACATTGTCAATAAATAAACGTAAAAAGTTTAAATTGAAATGCTGTCGCTGTTTTGGTTTCTCTTTTACCCCTCATCATTTGACTTTAAGTGTGCAGAACTTAAAAATAAAAATAGTTATTTATAGGCATAAACACAGTTATATGCAAAATAATAGCAACATTGATATGCAAATCTTATTATATTACACTATATTACAACAAAATAAGTTTGTTAGGTATATTATTTAAAGCACAGTCGCGCAGACTTAAAGATATGAATCCATTATCAAAAATTCTTTGACAATCAAAAACAGTCTTAGTTGCATAAAATATTATTTATAGGAATGTAAGAATAATTTTATATAAATACATATTGTTTATATATATTATATATAAAAATGACTAATATTTTACATGATTGATCCAGAACCACAATGCAACTGTAGCAGTTAAAAAAATGACATTACCAATTTACTTTGTTAGTTTAAAAATGTATGCAATGTACCTAATATTTTCGTGACAACTGTAAGCACATGCATATACACATTAAAAGCTATTGGCAAAAGTGCGCAAATCAGGCGGTAAAAAATAAACGACCAAAACAACAAATAAAAATAAATATAAAATTAAAAAATTGACAAACAAAACTTTTCATATAAAATACCATATACAAAACATAAAAAACTTTTGCCTATTACATGTTTTATTTTTATTTTTGTCTTGCTTGTCCATGACTGTGTGTGTGTGTGTAACTTGCTTTGGCCTTGCCTGGTTGTCGTTTATGCTAGACAAACAATTTTATGATAACCAAAAAGTTTTTCAATATATTTATGTTAAACATAAATTGGCACTGCTACCCTGGGCCCATGCAACATTTTCCTCATTTTCTTCATTTTCCACTCGTGGTTGTATTTTAATTTGCGTTGTCTGTGCCCACCACAGGCGTGCTACCATGCTGCTTAATATTTTATTAGCCCTGCGCATATGTTGCCCTGGCTTAGCAGTGCTTAACTACTCTAACGGTTTAAAAACACACACACACACACACACACACACACACACACACACACACACACACACACACACACACAGAAACACAGTCGCACACAAAATCTCAAACTCAACTCAAACTCAAGCAGGGCTCAGCATAATTTGTTGCAATTTGGCTCCCAAGTGGCACGGCTACAAAGCTTTGTTGCTTTGCCTAAGCATACGCCGGCTGCTATTCCGTTTACTTTATAGTTTAGTCAGCTTGAGCGCGCACGCGAGTATCTGCCACTTGATTGTATACGCCCACTATTATGTACATTTCCCTTTCTATTTTTTTCTGCTTCTTCGTAATATTTTTTTTGTTTTTAATTTTATTTTATTATTATTTTTTGTTTCGCCATGCTGAGCAGCGTATAATGAAAGTGCTGTGCCGCACTTCCTGCAAACTATTTGAGTTAGTTTGAGTTTCTTTCCTGTTCGTCCTACGCTCGTTCGGTCGTTCCATCGTCCGTTGGTTCGTTTGTTCATTCGTTAGTTTTTAAGTAATCCTTTGCAATGAGCACTCGCACCCTGACACTCAACGGCACACTCACCGTGACGTTCGCCATGGGAGTTGAACTCAAAAGTGTCCGTCGCAGTGAACAAGGCGACTGCCCACTTTGACTGCAGCGCGACAAAGTGCTGCACAGAAAACAATGTTAAGGGAGAAAAAACAAAAAACGAAACAGGAAATAAAATGGCAACTACACGAACTGCGAGCAGCGACAATTGACAACTTTTTAGATTTTTAAATTGTTGTTGTTCTTGTTGTGCTTGTTGTTATTTTCGTTCGTTATTGTTGTAGTTGTTATTGTTTAAGTATTTTTTTGTACACTGAAAATGAAAACAACACAAACAGAATTAAAAGGAGCGCAAGCGAAAACAGGGTATAGCAGAGAAAAAAAAATAAAACGAAACAAAGAAAATGCAGAGAGAAAGAAAAAAAATAAACGCAAAGTTAAATCTTTCTGCGTCGCTGAAGCGCAACCGAGCGGCACAAATGCGAAATGGCTAGAAACAATTTGAGAACATAACATAGAAAATACTAAAACAAAAAAAAAAAAAAAAATAGCAAAAAAAAAAGACTCAAGCACAATCAACAACAATAACAAAAACGAACGGCCACAGTAACAACATGCAGCGCACACAAATAGTTTTGCAAGGCGCGTCCAACAGTACGTATACGTAATATTGTATAGTAAAAGCAAAATTAAATTGTAAAACTATTATTGCACTTTGCAGTCGAGTGCATTCGAGCTGAGACGCAACCCAACTCAACGTTGCCACGAACATTGCACACTGACAATGATGCTCCTCCTGATGCAGACGCTGATGCTAACAACAAATGGCAGAGACAAGCGTGCAGATGATAATCATATTGCAGTCGTACGCATAGTCGCCGCAGCAGACACACGGTGTAACTGCAGCGGTGTGTGTGTGCGGACTTACAGAGGTGTACATGCACAGAATCCACGCGAAATTGCCATAAGGCGGTCTTAGCTGCTAATGGATTAGATTGTAATATACACGATGTCCGTGTGTTCTGCCTTCGGTATTTGTGTGTGTGTGTATGTATAATATGCGACGGTATTACATATCTAAGCAGCACTGTAATCTCTTGTATCCAAGCCCAATTGTTGTGCATGCGGAACTGTGTAAGTACGGCAGGCAAAGATTTTCACTTGATTTGTTACAAGTAAAATTGTTTTTCGCATGCTTTGCTCTTTTATGCGCCACAGGTAGCCTACGTGGTTTTAGTCTGTTTGGGAAGTCAGCTTAATTCCTGAGAATTAATGCTTCTTGTTATACTGCTCATACATATAAGTTGTGTGTTCTGCTGCAACGCAATTCACGCTCATAGCATACCACGAGACTTTGTTAAGTTTCTTAATGCTCATATGCCAATAACAATGGCCGCAATACTTGTATAAGCTATCTGTTACATATACAGTATACAGAAAATTTGACAAGTACAAAAAGATCTTAACATATGTAGATTATTGCACATATTCACAGAGATCATAAGGCGGCATGCCGAATGTCGGTTTAGAATTTGAAATCAAAGCTTGAAAACTATTTAAGTTAAGCAAATGCTCATGTTACACTTTCATGTCAACCAGAGTAAGTTTAGGTTTAGTTTCATGACTAGCTTGTTAAGCCATTGACCATTGACTCGCAAAATGAAACGAGCCTAACGCTGCAAGCAGCAAAGTGATCGGCAAGCAGGCATACATATGCAAATGAGGTACATTTTTGCCATTGAGCGTGCTGAGTAGATGACACGCAAAGGCTACGCAAAGCTACGAATCACAGTTGGCACAGCTGTAGCCATGACAAGCCAATGCCAATTGAAAATTCTAAACCAATTTCGCAAGTGAAAATCTAACAGAAAACACCTAAACTCATTAGTACAGATACGCAAAAGATAAAGTGCACAACATTAAACACACGAATGCCAGCGTCAGCGAGAGTGAGTGAAATAGAGAGATATGAGGAGTCACAGTGTGAAAAATGGCAACAGATGCAGAAAGAGAGCCAACATGAAGTTGACAAAATAGCAACAACAAACATTTTTGCACAATTACATGTTTAATTAACTTTTTGTTATGACAGGCAAACTCACACACGTAGCCATGTAGCCACGTAGCTGCGAAGGCACGAGTTTATAGATACTAGAGACTCAACTCGTGCTAAGCAGCCTGACTGTAGGTGGGTGCTTGAGTGTTTGAGCAGCATGTGTCTAATTAGAAAAGTGCAACAACTGTCGAGTGCTTGTGAAACTAAATTGCTGAGTAGAATAAGTAAACGAAAAAATGAACAAAAATACGAGCAACGTTAAGGCAAACAGCATTAGTTTTGTAGAGAGAGCGGAAGAGCGGGAGAGGCAGTGTGCGAGATCGCAATAGTGCAAGCAGCAGGCGAGCAAGTGCAGCGCATGTGTGCAGCTGTAAGCTACACGGTAACAATGCCAAACTTAAGTGGCAAGTGACACACATGCTCAGCATAACACGCCAATGTGCGCCTAAAATTATGCACTGCACATCTTATATGCCAGACACATACAGAAAGCAAGTGAGCGTCGAGACACAGACAGCCTCAGAGTCAGAGTCAAGTTGACTTGACTTGAGTTGAGTCAAGTTGCGTCGAGTTGTAGCCATGTCATGCCAACTACGTCGGCCTCTTTGCAAATTTTAATTTTGATTTTGTATGCAAACAGCCTTAAATGTTGCATAACAATGCTGTGGGCGACAGCAAGTCGGCAGGTTGCGGACCTGTGAGCTGACAAATATTCCATATGCTGCTTAGAGCAAAGTTACTTAGCAATGGCCTGCCTAAGCTTTAACTTTTTTTCTTTTTTGTATAAGACGACTAACAAATACCTTAGCAACGACTTACGTAAATGCAGTTAACAGTTGTGCCTAGATAGTCTATATATTACGTATACGCACCGTGCGCAAATTATATGCATGAATTGTGTAAGCCAAAACAAGGCAAATAGTTGCGAAATATGTTTATGCAGCTTATCGAAGCCAGATTATGGCTTTATATAACTTTGGCATGTTTTTAATTGCTTGCTTACAGTCAGCGTGCAGCACAGTTTAAAGCAAGTCAATAACACAGCAGCAGCAACAACAACAACAACGCTAAATGATAGCAACCACAACTTCATCAACGCTCATACTCATTTATTTAACATTTTAATTAAGTCAACTACTCGAAACAAAAATACAACCGAGCAGAGCCAGCTGCACCAGCGCCACACCCAACATGGTAAAGTATGCGAAAAAATTGTATTATTTATTTCGTTTCTATTTTGGCTTATTTTCTTTTTTCGTCTTAAATTTTATACAAAATACAAAATATACTTTGTTTTTATTTTTTTTTTTGTTTTATTTTTTTGTGTTGTTTCGTCTTTTCTTTTGTTTTTTTTTTTTTTTTGTATTCTTATTTTTTTATACCCTGTACCAAAAAATGGTAAAGGGTATATTAAAGTTGTGCAAATGTATGTAACAGGCAGAAGGAGGCGTGGCAGACCCCACAAAGTATATATATTCTTGATCAGCATCGAAAGGCGAGTCGATATAGCCATGTCCGTCTGTCCGTCTGTCCGTCTGACCGTCTGTCCGTCTGTCCGTCTGTCCGTATGAACGCACGGATCTCGGAAACGGTAAGACCTACAACCACCAAATTTGGCACGAAGACTCTGCCAATCCATAGGCATAACGAGTTTATTTTGTTTTTTCGATATTCGATCTATAACATATAGCTGCCATAGGAATGATCGGCCGAAAAGCCATATTTAGTAACAAAACCGCTTTATTTTTTAAGATATGTTTACCAAATTTGGGATTTAATTGTTTTACCTAATGCCCAATCACATATCTAAAAACTATGTATATCGGTTTACTATATCATATAGCTGCCATAGGAACGATCGGCCAAAAAACAACATTTACTGAGAAAAACTTTTTTGTATATTAAGCAATCGTTATCAAATTTTGGATTTACCAATTCTAAGTAAATTCAAATCATATTCCTAAATATGATAAATATCGGTGAACTATAACATATAGATGCCATTGGAACGAACGGCCGAAAAATGGCTTTTACAAAAAAAAAATTTTTTTTCTTGAGATATCCTTACATAATGAATACAAAATATTAAAGCAACAAAAAAATATATTAAGTTTTGGCTTCGGTACAGGGTTTTCTATAGTCGGTTACGCCCGACTATAGCCCTGCCTTTCTAGTTTTTTGTTGTTTTTGTTTCTGTTTTTTTTTTCGGGTTTTCTGGTTTTATTTTGGTTCTACTTCTTCTTTTTTTTTAGCAATGTTTTGTTTCAACGCTTTTCTATGATTCATATGGCCCGCAGCAAGCGTCCATTTGTATGTAGGTACGTATGTTTGTGTGTTCGTACGTATGTACGTAGGTTGGTTCCTTCGTCGTTGCGCTAAGGTTGTTGTGCCATTTCACTCATTCATTTATTTATGACCTTTTGCCACAGTCACCGACTGCCTGGCCGACAGCCGACGGACGTTACACCCAGCATCCTGTCACTGTGCCGTTCTCCCTGCTGCCTGGCCACACTCGAAAACATTTTTAGTCCACGTCGTAATATTTGCACCACTGTCAGTTACTCATTTCGGGCCAGTGCTGTGTCATATTTTTTTTATTTTTATTTCACACAACTCGTCTTGCTGTTATATTTCGCTTTATATGTATATATATAAATATATATTTTTGTCTCTGATTTTCAACAAAATTATGTAAATTTTGTGTCGAGTATTTTTCGTTATTCGCATGTGTATTGTTCTATAAATTTTAAACCCAGCCGCGCTGCCATGCAACATGATAACTACACTAGCACACACACCTCCCAGCAACAAAAAAAAAACAGCAAATATTAAAAAATTCTGCAAGAAAAGTTCAAAAGTTCAAATGTTGTTGTGCGAGCCGTGCACGTTGTCGGACATTACACGACGTTGTCCTTGTCAAGCCTTTCGGTAGTGCAATCAACGACGCGCCACACCGCATTCGGTCTGCCACATGGCTACAGTCATGTACGAGCAGCTACGTCCGCGCTGTGGTCTGCTCAACAAGATTGTTGTTGGCCTACTGTTGTTGTACACTACGTTTGCTTGTCCTTTTTCTGTTTTTGTTTTTTCTGTGTCTGGTATGTTGCCGTACTGCTTGCTATTGCATTACGAGTGTATGCCGATGGTAGCTGTTAATTTGTGCATGTACGCGCGCGCCTACAAGTATGCAACGAAAATTTTCTGATGTTGTACATTGACTTATGTACTATCATCATAAACAAGAAAAATAAGCACATAACTCGACTGTGGCACATATTTAGTCAAGTTAAGTTTTCGCTTTGTTATTTTTGTTGCTTTTCGCTTGTGCCGGATATGATTTTTATTTTTTTATATTAATACTGCTTTTACTTTTTTCTTTTTTATAAAGCTTTGAAGCGAATTTCATGTAAGTGGCAGCTTCGTATATATACATATACATTTATCTTTCCTTTTTTTTTGTTTTTTTTTTTGTGTTTGTAATAAAGTAATTTGCTGCATGAAAGATTTATGTTTGCCACAAGTTGCTTTTTGGTATTTTTATATTTATATATAATTTTTATTTTGTGCTTTTTTAAATTATTTGCAACTGGTATCATTTGTCTATACAAAAAATAGCGAAATAAATTAATAAAAAAATATATAGTATGTATCGTACATATGCGCGTATGAAGACATTGGCACTTGTGTAATTCTATACTGAGTTTATGTGGTTTATTTATGGCAAAAATGCACAGCTTTGTAAGCCGATTGTGTTACACTTGGCGAAACCAATTAAGGCTGCGCTGAGCTGCGTTGCATAATTGATATCAAGTGTAGGCCAAACTTCAAAGCTGACAGGCAAACGATACGTTGACTGGCAACAAAAAGTGTCGATTCACAACGCATGCGGCACCGGGACGGAGGCAACAACGTATAACAGAAGAAGTGTTTTTCGATATACCGAAAATGTGATCTTTCTTTTTAACGATAGCTCTGCCCACAGCAACTCATTGTATGTACATACATATATGTCTGCTATTTCCAAGCGAATGAACACCTAAATGGAGCCGAAACTATTATTTACGAAAAATAAAAATAAACCAACATAAAGCTTCAAAAACCAATTTTGCTTCATAAAATTTATTATTTATTTACGCTTTCTTCAAAAATAACTATGACAAAATTTAACAAGAAGAAGAAGCAAGAACACCAAACCGAAATTTACCACAACGCAAAACAAGACAATGAATGCTACGCCGAGCATGTGATAGATAGCTAACCTTAAAAGGAAGACACAAAGCACAGCAATCTGACAGGTTAATAAAATCGAACCGATAATCGACAGGACGACAGCACAACAGCAGGCTAACAGGACAAATGGACGGGCTGTCAGCTTTAAACGAATAGGAAAGCACCAAAGGCAGACCCAGACACACTCACAGACTGACACAAGGCAGGCAAAATAAAGCTGGAAAATTTTGACATAAGTGCAAAAACAACAACAAAAAAAGAAAAATATAAAACAAAAAACTAACAAAAGCGAAAGTGTGAGCAGGTGACACAAATGCGTAAAAAGAAGCACAAAAAAACGTAAAAAATAAATAAAACTGACCAACATAATGGAAATTTTGTGTAAGGCTGTTCATTGTACATGAACGTGCACACAGACAGATAGACAGACGGACAAATGAAGGGACAGACAGACGGCACCAGCAGGCGACACACGTGAACGCCTGCTGCAAAAATATTTGAAAAATTTATTTCATTTCGGCATAAAAACTGTCGATAAATCTTCTATAAGAAAAAAAAAAATAAAAAATAACGAAAAAAAAGAAATGTTCAAAAAAGGCAACAACACACACAATCAAATTATTTATTGATTAATGTTTAAAGCAGCGATTTTTTTCTGCCTGCAGTTGCTACGCAAATTAAATATAGCTGACATTTTCCCCTTTTGTTTCCCCAATTTTTTTCTTTCTTTTCCTGCACATTGGCTATTTTGCATGCAGTGTCTAAAAATGTTTTCAAAATAAAATTAAAAAAAAAAAAATGTAAAAAAACAATACAAAAAATGCATAAATATATTAAAAAAAAAAAAAAAACGAGCAACTTTACAGAAAAATATGCAATGCAAAAGCTTGTGCGTATGCATTTATGGCGAGATTTCAGTCGTATGTCCGCGTTAGACAGCGTGAGACAGACGATGCAGCCAGTTCGCTTGGCCCAAATACAAAGTCACTGACACATGTCGACATGCCATTATATGACACTGGAATCTATAAATTTTTCAATTTTTTTCATAACGCACACACGCACGCATGCCGCTGGCTGCATCCTGCCACCCCGTGGTCCTTTTTATTCGCATATGGCGGACAGTACGTATACCGATTTAACATATTCCACAGCGTGTGACTTTTATTTTAATTTTCATATTCTTTTCATTTCCATTTTTATTTTGATTTTATTTGCTTGTCTATTTTGTTTTTTTATGATGTCATTTCCGGTTTTGCAAAAATTTTAAAAATGCAGTTTTGTATGCGAATTTGGCAAAAATAAAAAAACACTTAAAACAAATAATAAGCGACATATAAATGCAATCATTTTTATCATAAAAAAGTGCAATAAATATTTTAACTTTATATGCCAAAATGTTTATTTTATCGATTTAATATTTGTTAAATCAATTACGTAATGATTGTCTTCTGCAGCACTAAATAAATGCATTAAAAACTCACTCTCACCGGTAGCTGTCACTAGTTAAAAAATGCATAATAAAATGCAAACCACGCTGAGACGCCTGAAAATCGGTAGCGAATAATCGTAGTTAGCCTCAAAGAGTAATAAGCTTTTTCAAAATCGAAATGTACTACGCAGCCTGGCACATAGCAGCATTAGGAAATAGTGAGCCAAAAATCTGTAAAAAAATTCCTAAGAAATCAGTAAGCATTGTTTTGTTTTGCGCTTATCATTTGGCAGAGCCACTCAAAGGTCGTAATCACATTATTAATTACCCGACTTGCTGACATGCCTGCCAAGTTTAGCATAAGTGCCTGCAGCTAATGGTTACTAAATATCTGCCTACTCAGAATATCAATGAAAACCCATATGCCAACTGCACAACAGTTTTTCTCGAGGAAATTGCTCAAGGCCACTGTCCCTGCTTAGCAGCTGTCAATTTTGGGTCAGGACATATTTATACTTATATGCTGGCCTATCCAACATGCGAGTTTCCCCCTTTTACATGTGATTCAATTCACACCAAGCCTAAGTTCGTTTCATATTCAGTAAGCGGCCAATATTGGCAATTTATCCTTTCAAATATCGCACTCTCAATTTAGCTTCTTTCAAAACTTTTTTCATATTATATGCCACAACTTGAACTATTATTGGACAAGTTGGCAAAAGCCTATTAAGAATATCCCTCACATTTTGCAATACAAACATTTACAACTCATGCAAACGACAAACTCGCAGAGGCGCGTGCGTTATGCGTCATAAACGAAATCATTAATTTCAGCAATTATTATCTGATAATGCTGCTTAATTGGCAATTTTTATGTGCAGCAAAATTAATTATGCGCAACAACTAAAAACAAATGTGTCAAATGGCAGACCGTAAAATTTATTCTGCACGCGGCCCCCGACCAGCAATCAACAACCGACAGAACAGACCACAGCAGAGCCGACCAACGCAGAGCCAAGCTTGCAAACGCATTTCTAACTGTTTGCACAAAAATTATGCATAGCAAAAACAAAGTGAAAAAATATGAAAATTATAAACAACTAAATCAGCAAATATTGACATTTGCAGCGGTGTCGAAACAACAACTACAACAACAACAGCAAAAATAAGTAACAGCAATAACAAGCAAACAAAGCTGACGCAGAAACAGACATGAGCCATGAACTATGCGCCAGTCTAGTCGAGTTCCGCTCAGAGCAACCTACAAAAATATAAAAAAAAAAAAAACAAAAAAAAAAACAAAATATATATAAAAATAAAAACAGAACCGTTTAGTGTGGGTGGCAGCGTTTGGGCTGTGTGACTGGGTTTGTCGGTGGGAAGCAGGAGTGGAGTGTGGTCCGTTGAAATGCAAACACAGCGTCAGGCCGCAAATAAATATTGCGCAAAGTCAAATACATACATTTAGGCGCATAAACATAAACACAGACTTCACCAACAACAACAACAACAACAACAACGACAGAAGTGAACACGACCAATAACACAAACATAACGCATAACTAAACAGACACCGACATTAGCCGCAAATCATTTAAATACACACATGCCCATCCGCTGTGCACACATGACTGACTCAATAAAGCGCCAAAAGGTTGCACAGACATTGGCTACGCCATCACTGTGCTCAGCTGGGCTGGACTGTGGAGGGGCTGTGTGTGCCGGAAGTACGACATGGCCAGACACCGCCAATAAACGAGTTGGTCCGTTGCGCAAACATTTTAGTTGGCCGCGCCGTGTCCTTTGGCAGTCATATAATATTACACACATACAGGCAGACAGACAGACAGATTGACAGGCAGAGATGCTATTAGGCTGTTAGGCAACAGACACAGTGTGCCAAAGGACTTGAAGTTGTAGTTGGCATCGACATTCTTTTGTCTTGTTGAGGCCTTAACATTGTCAAACTTCTCTAATTACAAATGAAATGTTGTTTAGTCAAATTGTGCCCCAGAATGCCTATGGCCAGAGCAGTAATGACATGCGGACGAAATGACGCATAAAAAAAGGCAGCAGACACATCAAAAAATAAAAAAAAATATATATATAAAAAAATCCTCATATATATGTAAAAAAAATCAAAGCAAAAGCAAATCAAGCGTTGTGCTAAATTTCACATAACTTAGTAAAATTGCCAAAGTTTTGCTGCGTGTGAAAAAGTCCATAGCGACATGGCAGGGTAGGCTTAGAACGGCTGCTGCTGTTGCTTCAACACTACATATGCGTAATTTGGCACACATTAATTACGACAAAATAGCGCTAATTCCGTTAACATACACATATTCACCATGCCATGCCCCATGGCTTGGATGTTATTTAGCATTTTTCGTTGCCTACCAGCAGGCGCAACATTTGGTGTGAAAAGCGTTTTCATATATTTTTTATATGATCACTCATACACACGCACACACTCACGCAATCATGGCTCAACTTAGCAACGTGTGCCATGATATTTAGTTATTCTAAGCGTGGGTTTTATAATAAATGCCTATGCACGTGCTGCGGCCTCACTGCCTCATAGCCTTACAGTCTCTCAGCATACTGATATATAAGGTGTCCCGCGTGTGTGAGCCGCTCTTGCGTCATTGTCGCTAATTAAAGCATTTATATGGCAGGCGCCTACTTGTGTTTACATTAAGGCATTGTTGGAGTGACTACAAGAGGTTGAGCGAACTGTGCGAGAAATTACTTTTTAATCAGCTAAAGGTTAATAAACCCAGCCTCCACTTAAAAGAAACTCATAGAAAAATTAAACAAACTGTCTAAGTAATTAAGTCGACGCAGTTTAAATTTTGAGAATAAGTCAAATTTATGTATTAATAATCAATAAGCACATAATTCACTATTTTATAGCAGGTCCAATACTTAAGTTTATTCAATGCTGTTTTGACGATTTTTTAAGTCATATAAGGCAGTCTGCTGCCCTATATATTTATCAACGGAATTTGGTTTGATTTGCTGCAAACGAATTTCGGAACTAAATTTGCGAATGTGTATTTGCGTGGAAATTACTATATAAAAATATAAAGCAATAAGCAATCAATTTTGTAATGCAGCGACTTTCTTGTTTTTATTTTCTGCCTATTTTTAAATATACATTTTATACAATTTTCAGCTGCTGATCTTTAATTTAATAATAATCATCAACACAAAACCATGTAACACAATTTGTCAACAGCAAGGCGTTGAGATAGTCAAATTTCATAAACCAAAAGCGTGCATCCTTTTAAATATTAAGTTAACATCAAATCCCAAGAACTGCGTGCAGACAATTAATTGGTCAATTAAATTAATAACCCAAATCTTTTTTCGACTGAATAATTTCAGCTGAACAGATATGACATTAATTTGAAATCAAGCAAAAGAAGAGTCACATGCTCTCGAACCTGCCGCAATAATCTAGAGGAGCAATGCACTTGTGCTGCTGTCAACCAGACTTTGAAATGCGTTAGCAGCCAATCAATTCGCAGACTAGGCATTAATGCAAACTCAGACAGCCATTAGTGTGAGACTTCAAATTTCAAACGCAAATAAATTGTAGGAGGCCACAACAGCAAATCAGCCTGAAGTAGCTACTTCTGCGAGTATCTGAAGTTGTTTGGCAGTGAGTAGCCAAATGGCTGTCTCGTGGGCATCAAATGCGTACACGACAAATCATATTATCTCAGACAAATAAAACATAAGAAAAGCAAAGCTAAGTGAGGCAAAACAAAGACAGCAGCATTATATACTTGTATTCTCTTATTTACTAGTAAATACTTGCACATATGTATTGTATATGGCATATTGTATGTGTATGTTTGTGTATGTGCGTAGGTGACTGTGTGTGCTGTCGTACAATTTTCGATAAGAATCAAATTAAAATAACAGGCCAATCAGATAATAGACGCTTGACAAAGGCACAAAGGAAACCGGCAACTAGCCAGCCATGCAGACAGGCGAAAATAGCACAAAGAAAATGTATAGAAAAGTCGTATATAAACACAATATATACTGGAAAAAAAGAAAATGTCAAGTGTGTGGCAACGACAGCAATTTAAACCGAAATAAATAATATTTCAGCCCACACACACACACACAGACACATTCAGCCGGCGTTGCGCTGATAGCCACACGCGACATGTTTAGCTGCCGGGCAAGTAGCCAGCAGCAATCGGCAGCATTGCACCGATTGAACTTTGCTGATAACATGCCTAAACAAAGCCATATAGACAGTATTTAATTTACGTATATTGGCTGAATGCACGCGACGCAGCTTTAAATCAAAATCCAATAAGCAATGCGCACAATAATAATACGTATACGACGCGTGTGTCGATTAGACGCCGAGCAACGCATAGCCAATAAAAATACAATTTTGTCTACAAATGGCAACCATTTCTGTTGCTAAACAAATTAAAGCCAAGCGGCGTGCAGAGTCGCGCGACTTAAGCTTAAAGCAGGCGCGCAAGAGAAAAGGCAAAAAATGCTGCCTACTTATAGGCAACATGCATTAGATTTATGGTTTTACGACGCCGCACAATTTCGGGCAGATTGTGTTCATTTTTATTTTGCCTACTGCGCTAATGCAAAGCTAATTCGCTGTTCAAAAATAAAAATACAAAAAAAAAGCAAACCCTGAAGAAAATGTTAACGGAATAGAGAAAAACGTAAAGCAGTGTAAAGTGAAAAGGAAATAAACGTAGCACGCGTGCTAACATGTTTAACAAAATATTAAACGGAAACGCAGGCAAACGCCTAAGCATAGAAAAATCAAGCAGCAGACATGGCAGCAGTCGCAGTATGGCCAGCGTCGGTGACGCGCGTTGGGGCCTTTGTTTGCCGCACTGCAGGCCAACATTTGTTTTCTTAGCCGCCATGGCGATGGCATTGGCTATTGTGCACGGTTTAGACGCCTCAAGTTTTCGCCCCTTTACGCTTGGATCTTATTTTCTTTAGATTTTATGTTTCTTTTGCTTTTATTTTCGTTCGTTTTGCTTCTGCTGTTGCGCATTACATTGCTTTTGCTTGCTTTCGCTGCTGTTACTTCGTGCACTCTTTGACATTTATACAATTTTGTTAAAAATTATTTCTTAAAGCGTTTTTCTCGAGTAGACCTTTGGGTAAAGTTAATGGACTAGAAAGTGCCTACAAAGGCCAACATGCAACTAAACCAGACAAGTTAAAATACAAAGAAAACACAAAGAAAAAACACAAAAAAAAGAACCGAAAGAAATGAAGAAGGCAAGAAAAACACAAGTAGAAAAAAGGCTAAAACATTTGTAAGAGTGAATAATGTGCATAATAAAGTGTCCAAAACAGTTTTTCCTTGCTCGCTTGCGCTTAGGTCCCGTCCGCCCCATGTTTGCATGCCATGTTCGCATATTAAATGTAAAAGTGTGCCATAAAGGGCCAACTAAGACATTTGTTGCAGCAGTCTTTTAGGCGCTGCCACGCCACACCCCCCCCACACACACACACACACAATCATACACACTGCCAAATGCTTTGCGTTAAAACTGTCGCAAGAATTTGCTTTAATGGCGCTTTAAGTAGTACAGCGCCTGATTTATGCAGGCCTGCCGCTGGCCAAGAGTTAAGGGACTGCGGCGCGCTAAGCTGCCGAACAACTTAACATCAAAACTTTCTTTATTTCGTCTGCTCAGCAAACGCATTTGCATTTGATTCCCAGAAAAAATCAAGTGACAAGTTTTATCCGCCATCAAAAGCAAAACAACCTCTAAAGCTTTTTAATGAGCAAAATTTTGCAAGAACAAGTGCAGTAAGTGCCTTGGCTTTCATATACTTACTCACTTCGGTCATACTTGGTCGTTTCGGTATGCCTAAAAATAGCAATATACCTTGTTATATAGCAGAAAAAGGAAACTACTTGTATTAAGTTAGCATGGCAAGGTGTGATACCAACAATAAAAGATACTGACTACTGCCTCGTAATAGGCAAGGCTATGCTCGAAAAATATCACCTAACCTAGCTATTCTGCAAGACAACCTACACAGTATGCTGATCAGCTAGAGGCTCTGTCGAGTATGGAGATTTGCATTTCATTCCCGACCTTCATAACCATAAGCCTAGGATTGCGAAAGTCTTGTCGCAACTGTGCATGCCAATATAAAAAGGGTCTGACTTTGATATGTCAGCAATTGTAAAATGTAAGCATATTTTACCCCTCTATTGTATATTCTTTTATTTTTTTTTTTTTTCCTTACTGTCTTTTGCACTGTTTGGCTTAAGTTGCCATGCAGCCTGAACAATAGTCAACAAAAACATTGTGAGCGGCCATGGCTAGAAAAACACATGATAGTGGCAGCCTCTGTGCAAGTGAATGTGGACTGAGCCGAGCCCGCCTGTGCAATTGAATTGTTTGCATTTGTCGTCGTATGTGGTTTTAAATGTATTTTTATTGATTTTCAAAAACGCCTTTGGCAGCTGCACACGCTTGGTTGCCAAATTGAAAAGTACGTAGCCCGCCTTTGCAATAAATTCACTTGCGGCAGGCAAAACAAAAAATGCAAGAAAATTAAAAAGAAAAATAACAAAAGAAAACAAAATTAAAAGAAATACACACAAGCAGAAAACGAATGCTGTTGACTTTGGCCAAGCGTGCTTAAAGTGGCGTTGCCTGCTGGCCTGCTTGTTACACAAACTCAGCTGCAGGCGTTACACTTACACAAACTATTTGCCATGTACTGCCTGAGAGTGCGCAGGCATACAAACAAAATTTAAAATTAAGCAGCCATAAACATAATGACAGGCAGCAAAACATAAAAATGTAACAAAAATATAAACTAAGCTTGCATAGGAGAAATCAGAGCATTGCAACTGACTGTTCTGCCGCAACTGTCATACAGCTTAAATTTTGCCTGAAAGTAGCCTTTGCATACCCCCGATTGCTTTTAATATGCAATATATACAAAATACCATCCAACAGCGGAGCAGCAATAAAAGCTACAATGCCTTAGCCTCATTACAAAACAGCAGCAGCGGCAGCGGCAGGAGCAGATTAACCACAACATGCCATGTTGTACGCAACACGCGCCGCGCCATGCCGCAATCGACCAGAGACTAGACGCAGGCGTGTGTCAGACATTGTCAAGACGTCAAAGTTGGTGCACACTGTGTCTACTTTAAGACATAAAAGTGCCTGGCTTTTGTTTGCTAATACAAAACGCACATGCCGCTTAACGCAGACAAAGGTTTATTTAGGTTCACAAATATCCCAAAAGTGTGTAACCGCACCCAGCGCAGTCTGCAGTCCACAGTGCGCAGTACCCTGCCTTAGTTCGCCAAGCTTACACAATTGTCTGCCCGTATGCACAGCAGGCTGCTCATCCTGCCCTCCTGCGCTGTTTCGCCCCCCTAAACTTGTTTACCCACGTGCCAGTTCGGATAGCAGACATTGCCTTGCTGCTGCCTGCATGTTGCTCACCAAGTGCTTTTTGGCTACAAGCGTTGCTCTGTTGCTCGCCTTATCGCAGTCAATTGCGCAGACTTAGCAGCATCTTTATGTTATTAGGGCCACCCATACACACGCATATTCAAATGTGCCAAGAGTTATGCTGTTGCTTGGCAAGTAGGTCGGAGCACAGAAAACAAACTGCGTTCATTTGGCTTTTTACAGGGTGTGTTGCAAATTTGAAGTGCAATTATGAATATATATAAGACAAGTATACTTTTGCAAACATTGTAACGCGGTGGGTTCAATTTCCAACATTAAACAATAAAAAAAAAAACAGAATATTGATACCAATATTGATTTCCGATAATTTCTTTGCAAACAGCTTCGAGACTTGAAGTTTTCTTTAAGTAATATTAGGATTCGCATATAAGCAATATATCTCAGTAACTAGGAAAGTTGCATATAAACACACTTAATGCTGATTTTTTAACAAATCATTGCTTGGACCATACCTTCACTATTCTTTAACGTGTAAACTGGTTTACTATAATGTCAAATTTCTTTAACTAATAAAAAGAAGCTTCCCTAAGCTATGTGCTAAATTAATACGTATATATAATCCGTATCACCCTGTAATAATTACGTTTGTTGCATATAATTGCAAAAATTACGCATACGCCATGTTGACAAAAGACACCACTTATAATTGTCAGTTTCATTTGTGGCACGGCGCGTATTATATGCATGATTAAATGTGTTGCACAAATAGCCAACATTAATTGTGGCAACACTGGCGACTGACACCCAGCCTTACACGTTGACATTTCGGCGACAGACGCCAAAGCAAAGTAGGCTTAGCTAAGCCAACGCTTTGTAATGGCACACCAACACACACCGACACCCACACCCACTCGTACACACACACACACACACACATACGTCGTTGAACTTCAATGGCAAAGCACATAAATAAGCACAGAATTGCGCGTGGCTCGCCCATTGTCATTATTTTTTTGTCAACTTTATTTATAAGCGCATATAGCATATAAAGGATTACAACAATCCTTTATTATCACGTTTCACTTTGTGTCAGTGCGGTCGTTGTTGCTGTTACTGTTAGTGTTGTCATTGTCAGTTAGGTGTGAAAAAATGTATTATATTACATAAATTCATACCCAATGCACAATAAATACAAAATAAAAATAAAGCGAAAAGCAGCCACACAGCTATAGTCCTAGTCAGAGTAGCCAAGGCAGCCGAAGTTGTAGCAGCCGGAGCAGTCGGAGCAACGCTTAAAGTGTCCGATTTTCACCTCATTCATTTTTGTTGTGGGAACTTGTCACCTTTTGTATAAAACATTTCAGGTTTCCACTTTATTAGCAATACAATACACGTACGCATAAAAAATGCATGCAGGCATTTGCAGAAGCACATGAACGACAAAAAAGGGAACACAGAAGAAAAAAGAAATATTCTGCCTTTTATTCCATATGAAAATGTTATACAACTACATGTGCCACACACAGCAGCATATATAACACACATAGTTTCATTAAGAAAAAAAAAAAAATAAATGATCCTATAAGCATATATATGACATAATATTTAGCCAAAAAATCGCAAAGGTGCTTTTATGCTTATGAAAAACGACACCCATGCCAGGTTTACACATATATGCGTTATGCACAGGCGGTCAAGTCAAAGTCCAACGACCAGCCACGATTTATGTAGTTTTTTTTTTTTGTATTTTTCAAATAACGCATAACGCATATATGTGTAAACCTGGCGTTGTGTTGTCTCTATATATATATGTGTGTGTGTGTGTATGTGGAAATTCAACACAATGCATGGCCTGAATTTAACTCTTTCATATTTGTTGCCGCTGTTAGCTGCTTGAGGAAATTGATTGTCATACAATTGTGTCCATTTTTCGTGGAAATTGTTGAAACGGCCTGAATTGATTTGGGACACCCAAATTGGCAAACGTTGTTGAGCTCAAAAAAGAAAAGTTTTAAAAAAAAAGCAAATACTATAAAATACACAAAAAAATGTTTGCAGATACACAGAGCAGCACAAACATGGTCAGCAAATATTGGCACAATATGATTGGGGTGGCTCACATAGGGAGAAAAACAAACTGATATGCGAAAAGCTGCTGCCACGCGCGACAACTTTAAAGCGCACAGAGAAATATTAACAACAACAACAAGCCACCGGAAGTTAAAAACTTGTGGACAAAAAAAGTTTCGCACGTTTTGTTACATGTGTCCAAGCACACGTGTATTTTAAATGGCTGTCTCTTTATGTAAAAAAACTTAAAATTTTATATTATGTAGATCAGGCTTCACGCTCACATGCTTTGGCAAATGTATACAAATGCTTTGCTGTAAATATCGAAAAAGGTTTCATTATAAGAGTGCAGCAACACTGTAGCATATTTCGCCGAATTTCGTCTAGCGGTTGAAATATTTGACAATATTACTTTTTGAAGTGTTTTGCTCTTAGCTTTGATTTATTTCCATTTAAAAATAAATAAAGCAATCAATCTGAAATTCTAGCTTTTCTCCATACATTTCTTATACTCAGTTATCAGCTTAGACAATATCGTATATATTACAAATTAAATATGCAGAATGCAGCATAAAGTAGGGAAAGAGTTAATTCTTCCATTTGTCGCCGAAGTCCGCTTAGCCGAAATCGAGCTTGTTGAACACTGAGTGTTGCTTGATTTTAATTGTACTAAATTCGGTAGCATTTATTGTGTGTTTTGCATGCCAAACTTTCTCTTTAGTTTCTACTTTTGCAAAATTAAATAATTTTAAGAAACAAAACTTTATGTGAAATTTTAATAAATGTTTTGCACAGCACAGCAACATTCATGTGCATTTGACATTGACCGCATCAAACATTTTAGCCACTGAATGCTGCATATTTATGTTGCAAAATGGCAAGTTTAAATAAAATCTTATTTAAAGCAAAGAAAACCAATGAATTATATCGGTAAAGTCAGTATAGACTTTAAATCATACTTTAAGCACTTTTCATTTAATTTAAGTAAAACAGAAGCGTTTAATTAAAACTTATTTAAATAAATGCAATAAAGAAAATCATAAGACGCTGAGTTACGCTCTTTGACTTTTTGGTAATTAATAAATTTCAAGTTCACATCAACTAAGTCTACATTAGCCAGGTCATCCGCTGAATTTTGTGCGTATTTAAACGACTAAGTTTTCATACGCTAGATAGTCTCTTTTCCTTGGCACAGACACTTCTTTGAATAACATTAACAATAACTGAAGATGTGGCAAACAAAATGGCATATTTATGCTCAAATAGTCACTTAAGTAAGCATAAATGTCTCAATAAATATCTGAACTGCCACATGCAAGTTAAGCTTGTAAAATTGACTTCAGTGTACTTTAAATGCCAAAGCCGTACTTTTTCAATTATGAAAAGCCGTTTGCTTGCAGCCTACAGGCAGCTTTAAATTATTTTTAACTCGGCCAACAGCTGCGCACATGCCAAGCTATAAAAAACGCCTTGAACTTTATCTGCCGCCGCAGGTGCATGTGCAAGGCAAGTGAAAGTGAAGTGAAGTCCTTGCTGCAACTGTCGTACTGTATCCTGTGCGTATGTACGACTAACTGACTGACTGTTGACTTGGCTGGCACTAACAAATTTAAACAAAGACCCGGCCCGCACGTAATAAAACTGCACTTAACTTACGCATAACTGCACACAGTTTTACTGCTGTCATATGCACGCTGTGTAAGTGTGTGCGTGAATGCGAGTGGCGTGTAAGTTTTGCGTATAAATACGTATGCATTTTAATAATGTTTTATAGACGTGTACACCTGCAGAAAATTATATTTAAATAATGCATTTCTTGCGCAGACAACTGCGCCCACACGGGCAGGTAGGCAAACTGACAGACTGGCAGAGCTGACAGGGCTGACGTAGCTGGCAGACTGTCGCAAAGCACAACTGGCAGACACTTCATAAATCCATTTCCATGAATTCGAATGAATTCAATGAATTCGATCGAGTTCCACTTGCACTTGTTAAGCTGCCTCAGCCGACGTCGACGCCACTTTCTTGCCGTCAACGACAGAAGCCGGCAGTCAATGTGAGATATGCGATATGGCGTGCTGCTTCAGCTTCGCGCTTGTCATATGCAAAACGAAATTAAAAATTCACTGCGGAGATAAAAATGCTGCGCACGAATGCATAAATAAGTGCGTAGCGGTGTTTTTACTGCGACTGTAGTGTACTTTACCCATATACTAAAAATATTTGCACGTTTACATGCTGCACACAGTGAGTGCAGTATATATGCTTACACTTCAATTGAATGGCACTAGAGCTGAGTTGGCATGTTGCTGCGAGTGCGACGGCGAGTGGGAGCTAGTGGGCGTGTCAGCGGGAGCATTGCAACAAATTTATGTCAGCTGCGTTTAAAAAAAAAAATCAAACAAAAAATGAAATGAAAAGAAAGTTTATAAATAAATTCCAGAGTAAATAGTTTGCAATGTGGACCTTACACTCACACATACATCTTATCACATATTTACAATATCCTAGCTAGCTGCAAAACATTTTTATATGCAGTCAACAAGAACAACAACAGCAACAAAGCACAACAAACAATCGAAGCTACAATGGAACGTTGTCGAAGACGACGCAAACGACAGCAGCAACGGCAACCGTAGAATCAGCAGCGGCAGCAACAGCAACTTCAAACAAAGTTAAATTTATGCAAAACTAAACATGCAAAAATTTTCTACTTTCGCCTTTTGCGTTATTGCTGTTGTTGTTATTATTATTTTATGCTGCCATTTACGAACGTTCGCTTCTTTACATACCCTTTGCTACGACAACAAATGAAGTAAATTGTTCTGTACTGGGAATAAACAGGCAACATAACAACAGCGACAACAACAACAACAGTCATAAACTGTGCAAAAGCACTAACAATACGCATATAATATAGGTCAAATACACTTTGCACTACGTAAAATTGTGTTGCAGATGCACCTTTGCTGCATAACATGGCGTATACGCAATATTTCTGTATTACGTATACGCATTGTACACGCAAGTGTATTAAAAACGCAGCCCAGCAACGCTGCAGGGTTTCAAATAATTGTTTAGCTTCCATTTTACTTGCCATGCCAACGACTTGGCGAAGAGCTGGAACATACTTATTGTGTAGACTGTAAGCGTTGTTCAAAAATGGAAAATCTGCAAAGCAGCAGCAAGGGCAACGGTAACGGCAATGCTTAGTGCATTAAATACCGACAGCAGACCATACACACACACACACACACGCTTAGGCACTTAACATACCAGCCGCTGTTATACTTTGCTTATTTTTTGTGCTTAAAACGTTGCCCTAAACTAACCGGCGAGTGTGTGTGTGTTGCAATAAATTGGCGCAATAACAAAACCGCAATCACTTGTAACACAAATCTCATGTTGCTCCATATATGCACGGCACGTATAAACACGTACACTGTACCACTGTGCCAGCGTGAGTCGCTTGGCATTTTCGTTTTTGCATATCGCATGAAATTAGCTTATTTAGCAATGAAACACACACACATACACAGACGCACATACGCATAGCCGCATTTAGGCGCATAGTCAGTCGACTCGACTCGACTAGACGCGACTTCACTCGTTAAGTGGATGCTGGCTTTTGCTCGTCGCTCGTCGCCTTTTACGTTATTCGTGGCTGCACGTTGCTTATGGCGGAGGCTTGTTTTACTCGTGTACAGCTGACTGCTGCACCACTTCATCATTATCGTTGTCTGTTTGTGGTATGCTTGCTGTTGTTGTTTTAGTTGTTTGTTGCTGCATGTGGCATGTGGCCTCTCTGCATATTTAAGCTCAACCATGAGCTGTAATTTTGTCTCTTTTCGCAAGTTGCTCCGGCCACCTGGGACAAAATAGATTGCCTCTGCCAAAGCATGCAATGTTGTTATTGTTATCTTTTTGCTTTTTATGATTGTCGTTTGCTGTCAAGGCTAAGGTTGCACTGCGGTTGCTTCAGTTAAAAGGGAAATGCATCCATCCATGCGCCACGTCTGTGTCTACTTGGCATTTGGCATGTTTTTCCTTTGCCATACTTTCTGCTCCGTCGCTTCGCGCTGCGTTAAAGCCTAATGAGTTCTGCTTCTTTGGGACATGAGAGAGAGAGAGCGCGATCAAATTAAGTGACACGAATCCTTTCGAAATCTCTTTTCCTTTTTTATTTATTATGGAGCATTTGATGCATGCTACTTATTACTGTGACTTATAGTGAAGTGAAGGTTATATAAACTGTCAGTGATTTTTTAGCAGGCAACTAGACAAAGTAGTAGACAACGTAGAGTAAAGTTTATATATATATATATATTTTGTAATATTTCCGTAGTTCGTTTTTTGTAAAATTAAACAATATTTATTTATTTGATCATTTAATTTCACATTAACATTAACTTTAAAATAAAAAAATATGTAATAAAAAAACTTTAGTCCCAAAGCGCTATTGTATTCAAAATTAACGTGAAGCTGACAGGATTACATGAAATCGCACATACATATATGTAATTATACCATTAAGAATACATTTGGAAAAATATTCCATTTAAAGTGTTCTGTTGGCGCAATTGAATTATTTATTACTGTCAAATAGACAAAAAACCATTTTCAGCAATACCCAAAATTTGCCTTTTTCAATACTTTCTGTTGTTTTTTTTTCTTTTCATTATGATTGTCACTTATTCAGTTACAGCATTTTTGATCACATCATGCGATGCGTTTTTCCCACCATTCTGACAAAAATTAGCACAATTACATAATGTATGCCAACAGCGTTTAAATGCGCAAAAATCAACATGAAAGCGCTGCTGCCAAAAAGCAAACTTAAATGTGTAGTCAGCTGACGCACATAAATCTTAAATAAAACAGCCAAGTGCAGATTTCTGCTCAAACCATCGTAGCAAAAATTACCATGTGCTAATCAAACGAATCATATGCATGACAAGCAAAAAACACTGGAAAAACTAAAACAAGAGCAGCATAGAGTAAAGTACAACAAAGTGTAGCAAGGAGATGGTTTCAGATGGGTTGCGATGAGTTGAGATGAGTTGAGATGTGCTGTGCTATGCTGTGATGTGTTGCACAGTGTTGGCATTAGCAAGACAACGTGCGCAGGCAGGTGGAGGATTTACTTGGACGCCATGCATGGCTGTGAATTGTGCAACTCATGTGCCTAATACCCAACTGAGCAAGCAACTTAGAGAAACTGTGTGTAGGCAACACTTGAAAAAGTGCAAGCAAGATGAGCTAAATGCGGCAGGCGGCGCCGAGACTGCAATAAAGCAGATGACTCACCGGCAGTGCGGGAGTGCAGTCAGGGGGGCAAGCAGTGAGTCGGCGGTTGGCATGTTGGGACTTAAGCAAGAGTTGCTAATGCCAGCACACTACATTGGACTGTGGGCTGTGGGTTGTGCGTTGCTTGTGTGCTGCTGCTCGAGACTGCTGGCGCGTAAAGTTGCTGAAATGACACGCTAAGAAAATGATAAAGTAGTTGCCATACAGTTGATAATGTGTATAACCAATTCTACGCAGGGGCAAGTGATGCAGGGCGGGGAGGGCGAAGTTTGTTGTTGGCAAAAGTTGTGTATACACGACATTCCATAAAACTGTTTAGACATGCAAAAAGCGACATGCAGCAGAAGGCAGAGCAAAAGCGCAAGTGAACCGTTAAACGGCAAGCGGCGGAGAGGAATGTGAAGAGTGAAGTGAAGTGAAGTAAAGTGTGTCAAGCTCAGTGACACAATAAGCAAATGCATTGCATTGCGTTACGTTACGTTACGATATACTTATTCTTGTTGTTATTGTTATTGTTATTGTCATTTTTGTTGTATTGCTTGACAAGTTTGTTGTTGTTGCTGTGCGTGCAAATTAAAATGACTGAATGCAGCTTCAGCGCAAATGTGTGTGTGTGTGTGAGTGTATTTGCCTGCCAGACGCAACAAAGCCAATACAGACATGTAGCGCGTAAGTTGCCTTTTTTTGTGCCACTGTGCCGCGCGTGCATGCAACATCATAGGAAGGCTTGTGCGGCAGACATGTGCGCCTTTAAATGCGATTATTAATACCTCTCCTTGGCCTAATTCATGACACTTTACTTGACTTGTGCATGCGCGCAAAAGACAACACACAATGGCAGCAGCAACAACAACAGCAGCAACAATAGCAGCAGCAGTAGGCAGGCAACAATGTTATAAGCATCGCTTAAAAGTGTCCTTGTTATCCTTTTTTGTTTTTCTCCATATATATTTTTTTTTCTTGTCTGCCTACGTTTCATATGTCATATGTGCTATAACTGCAGCGACTACAAGGCAGCAGCCGCCCTTAAGTTCCTTTGTTGCTGTCTGTTCCTTTTCGCTTTTGCTTATTGTTGTCCTTTGCTGCCCTGTATTCTTGTGTGTTCATGTGTTGTTCTTATTGTTGTTGTTGTAGTTATTGTTGCCGGCACACAATGCGTCATAATTATGCATACATGTTGACTACTTAGGCGCCTGTAACGAATATTTCCCATTTGTATTGTTGGCGCTGCTGCTGCTGCCGTGTGCGCATGCTTTGATCTGCAGCCCAGCGCCTTTGCCTAGGCTTACCTTGACGCATGCCACATTATTGAGAAGCTTTGCACGTAAGCGCCAATGCGCCTCGGCTGACAATATTTTGCGTGGTAGTAGTCATTGTTATTGTGCTTATTGAACCCAAGCTTAGCGGATTACTTTCAAGGACAAAAAACAAAACAAAAAATAAAACAAAAAGGAAAAGCAAGGCAAGTTATGAAAAATAACGTCTATGTGCATTGATTTATAACAAACCGATTTGTCTGCTGGCATATTCATTATTAATGATGCATAACGACAGTCGACGTATAAAAAACAAAAAAACAATAATGAAAAAAAATACGCTTAAGCGGCAACATCTAAAAGAAATGCTGCACAATGACAAGTTCTGCGAAGCAGGGCAAATCGTCGCTAATATGCAGTAACACATGTTGCTATATTTTACATCCATTCAAGCCCTTTTCAAAGCAAAAAAAAAAAAAAAAATAAAAACAAAGATGGAGACAAAAAACAAAGCAGCAGAAAAAAAGTTAATAATGCGGGAGCAAAGAGCATAGAGCACAGCGATATACATAATGGCAGCCAAGTCAATTTGCGTGCGAGATTCACAAGTGGCGCGCAGCATCGATGACGCTCGGCGACGCACGCCGACGTACATGCTTCGATTACACTTCAAACGCAATCATTTTCTATATGCCAACCCGGCGCATGTCCTTAAGCATTATAAGCGCTGCTGCCGATGCTGCTGCCTCTGTTTTGTATACAAGGCAGCCATAAATATTTTTCGCTCGATCAAGTGTACTAATTTAATGTGTTGCTATGACTATATAGCGCCATCGTTCAACGGTCTTATGCTATCAGCGACAGGACATGCTATGCCAAAAGATTTATGACAGCCGCCGTAGCAGGCAATAAAAGCAATCAAATCGATGCCCTGCCATGTCTTGCCTTGGCTGGCATTGCGTTGCGTTGCCTGGCATAGCAGACAAATGACAACGTTGCTAAATGGCTTTAACGCACGCGCTCACTCACTCACGCACGCACACGCACACACACACTCTGCAACATGCAATGCAGGCAGCAGCAGCGTTTGACTTGGGGGCAGCAGCAAATCGATTGCTGCTGCAATCAAATTGACGCAAACATTTCCTATTTTTTGGGGGTTTGCTTTTTTGGTGTGTTTCTCTCTTTTTTTTTTTTTTGTTTCTTTTGATATTTTGTTGCTAGTTGCGAATTGATTAATGAGCAATGCTTGCTGCTCAAATTAGGCTTGGCCATTTTGAACAAGCAGCAAACGATTTTTCCATGTCTCGCCTTGGTACGCAATTTGGCGCAATTTTTTATGCGCATTCATTTGTGCATAATGCGGCAAGTTTATTATTATGAGCCGTGTTCTGTGGCGCTGCCCGCATGCTACCACTGCCGCTGCTGCTGCCACACAGTGTCAGCGACGTGCGCTTATTGGCTTGGCCTAAGCTAAAAGCCATGTTCAACATGCCATGCACACACAAGCCCAAAATAAACAAACAAACAAACAAACGAACAAACAACGCACACGCCTCACATAAGCACAGCACTCAGCCTGCAAGAGAGACGGAGAGAGAGCGAGTGATTTTGTGTGTGTGTGTGTGTGTGTGTTTGTGCGTTTATGCGCTGCATTCATTTGTGCCACACTGCGTATAATTAACGTATAAATTACATATAGTGTGACGTTAATAATCCAGCGTTCATAGATTTCGCTCACATGGCCCTCCAGCCACCAGCCGCCTACTGCCTCTCTGCGCATATGTGCTTTACGTGCTCAGAACTCACTTAGATCCAAACAACGCCCGGCGCGCATTTCATTTGCTCGGTTACAGCTGTGGTCTGCTTGCGGCTTATGGCCAGCGCTAAATTATCGATAATCAATGAGTTTGCCATTGATATTATATGCCAACCAGGACTGCTGCGCTTATGCCAATGTTGCGCTTACGCCATGTTGTCACATGGTATGGTGTATTTTGTTTGTTCATGACTACGCTCGGTTATTTGCTCGGTTCTATGCTTGGTTGCCTCAACGGTTGGTTGGCTTGGCTTGGCCTGACTCAAATCGACTCAGTCGACCTGTCTCGGTTTACTCAACTCTACACTGCCTCGGTTTGGTTCGGTTTGGTTTTGTTTCATTTTAGTTTCGTTGCGTTTCATTTCGGTTTGTTTTGCTTGGCTTGGCGTAGCGTGGCTTGGCTTGGCCCGCCATTTGACCGCAGAGCAATAATAGTTTATCTAAATAATAGCCGTATTTATATGCGCTTAATTGCTTTTGAGTTGTTTATTATATTACAGCGCATTTGCCGCCTGCCTGAGTGTCCTTCGTTCTTGTTCTTTTTTTTTTCCCCCCGAATATCCGCCGACACTTTGGCGCTGCCATGCGCTTTTAATTATTCAGGTGTGTATGCGCCTAGCATGCATAAAATATCTAATGTACGCACTGTGAGTTTTTCTGTGTGTGTGTGTGTGTGTGTGTATGTGTGTGCGGCTTAACAGTCAGAAACATTTGGTAATGCCATAAATAAGCAAAATGCTCACGCACGGGTAACACTACTAAAAGCAACCGCAGCTCTGAAAAAGGTTAAATGGCATATCAACAGTGCAATAAAAAGTCAAGTTTAACTGCAATGTACGACCAAATTGTATTCACTTTCAGTTTTGCAAGTAATAATTTAAACGATTTTATCCTTCGCTAATTTTATAAGCTAATAAAAGCCAGGCAAAGCAGCTCTGGGTCGCTTTTTAATACAAGTGCAGCCAAGCTTAATTATGTCAGCTGCGTCGTAAGCGTTTACCAGCGAGAAGAAGCAGAGTTACTGAGCTACTTAAATATGTTACAATACTTGCTTTCTGCTTTTGCATATGAAAATAGCTGCAGTTACTTTGTTTTACTATTTTATTTAAAGTGCAACTTCAGTTAATTTACTCAGTTTCAGCAGTCAAGTCAAGACTATATTGGCATAGTAACGACAAACGAAGGGGATAGGGATTTCATGCCAAGAAAATCATTTTTTTTTATTTTATTTGTAATATTTTTGTTATTTATTAACAATTATAGAAACAATAATTTAAATTATGCAATTTTCTTTACAATGAACAACTTTTCCAGTTTATTCAACTTTTTTATATTGCTTATAAACAATCAAAGCTAAAGCACTCACACATCAGCATGTGCCAGCATTTAATCTGGCCCTGCTGCTCCCTCATCTTATAGCTATTGGCCTTTGATTTCGCGAAGATTGTCTATAAAAGGATTTCCTATGATCAATATTTCCTATTTCAATATACTTAATTTTTGCATCACTTTATAATTTAAGGAATTTTTAAATATGAGTGTGGGAAGTTTGAAGTCAGAGCGAAACCGTATAATATACATATAATTTTTTTATTTAAGCTTCAAAAAGGTAGCATCAAAGAAACAGCTTTCCAAAGCAGCATTAGCATCGCACACTTGCATATACTTTATCAAAATTGTAGAGCGCAGCTTATTATATTGAATACTTTGTTTGTTTAAAATAATACACATAATTTGCTGTCACCCATTGTGTGAAATAAATGAAAACGTAGTAAACAGCTTTTCTTTTATAGTCAGCGTAAGCGCATCAAAACATGCCAACCACAGGTAATTAGCTGCGAACAGCCATGGCAATGTCTGGCCAACTTAGCTGCTGCCTTTGGCTGTGGCCGCCGTGTCCGTTGCCATGAACACTCATTAGCACAGCATGCATAACAAAATACCTCAAAGACCAGCAGCACATCAACGCGTTGAACAGCAACACTCATGCATGAATGGCCACGGTGCGCGCACACAAATTTTGTATACATAAGCTGCACTATAAAGTGGTCAGCTAGCCTAAGATGCACAGTTGGGGGCTGTGAGTGGTTCAGCTTGACTTGTAGTCTGCAAAGGTGCCTTTGCAATTGCATATTAAGCTCAAATAGGTCTGAGTTGGCGCCTGATGGCTGCTGCACGATTGCATGCAGACAAAGGCACAACGTAATTAGAAAACACTGCAAATTTGTGTAATGATGAAATTGCCATGACGAACTGAGGACGCCTTATGCGCGATGAGCATATAAGTGGAAACGTTAAGCGGTTAGGCAGTCCGGCAGGCAATGTCGAGTGCATCAGCATGTGAAGACTTAAGCCCAGCAACGCATGCAAATCGCAGCAGCTTTACCCAAACGACGCACTTCCTAATTAGACGCTATAGGCGGCACAAGTGTTGAACGCTGCACTAATCATGCCTCAGTGCAGCAGTCGATGGTATTTTAATGCAGCAGCAACCACAGCAAACGTTTAAATTGCTTAAGGCTTCAAGCTATGTATACACACACGTATACACACACACCCAATACTCACTGCCATGAGCTGCGCATGCCAGCGTTTTGCTGCTAATCAGTCATGCAATTACTTGCGCTTCATCTGCAAAGGCACAGCCCTGCCCTGCCTTGCCGCGACACGCCATGACTTGGTTTTATATAAAAAATAATAACTGTCAAGTGCAAGTTTGCCGCACCACGTAGCGCTGCTTGACTGTTTATTTGTTTTTATTCTTGCCTTGCTTTGCTTTGCTTAGCTGCTACGTACGCCACAGCAGCAACAGCGTAATGAAACGCTTCGTCATGTGTCAGCGCTTGTGCAATACGGGAAGGCACAGCCGCAGCACCAGCCACTGCAGTTTGAGTGTGGCTTGCGCTGGCTGCCTGTCATTAATTTCATACGCCAAAGCACGTTGCCATTGAAAGGCACAAAATAAAAAAAAAAACAGTAAGGCAAGGAAAGGACAACGCACCACCACAGCAATTTATTTTCTACTGCGCAGCACACTAGTCAGCTCAGCTCAGTTCGACTCAACCAAACTCCACTCAGCTCAGCTCAACTCGCTGTTGCCTAACTCGCAGTTACGCTGTTTAAATTAAATAATTCCCACAGGCATTCTTCAGTTTTACTTTTGTCTGCATGTTACGCGTTTCGCTGTTGGCCTTTGTGCGCGTTTATAGTTGGCCAGCTTTGCCTGCGTCTGCTGCCGCTGCCATTGTCTTGCTCACACGCTCTTTCTCTCGCTCACTCGCTAGTAGGCAACTGATAAATGAGCGTCTAATATGTTCGTTGTTAATAAAATTGGCAAATTAAATGTCAAGCTTCACATTTTGTTTTTTCTTCCTCGATTTTGCCACCAGCATTGCCGCATCCACATCAACTGACGCTGTCTTTCTTATGAATTAAGCTCTGTTTATTTGTTTATTTTTTTGTTCTTGGCAATTTTTTAATTTTCTTTTTATTGGTTGTTTTCTATTTCAAATTAAAAAATTGCCAATGAAGCCAGCTAAGCGCAATATGCCATTTTGCTTATTGCTTTTCTGCGCTAGTTCAAACTACACAGCAAACACACACACATCAAAGTCACAGCACACTCAGTGAGGCGATTGCTGCTGCAGCAGTTAGTTCGGTTTGTGGCAGTGCTAATGAGCAAAGTTTGATTACGTATACGCAGTGTGGCACGTAAAAGTTTTCATTTAATATTTGCTGCCAACACATGCTCGCATGTCACAGCAATGACAGCGTTGACAACAATAACACAAAGCAACAACAATGCCAACAACAAACAATTTGTCATAAATAATTTATATGTGTTTTCATTTAGATTTTGGTTTCTTTGCGAGTTTTACTTTCATTCGTTTCTTTTTACAAATTTTTTACACAACGCTCACACATGCTTGCCAAGGCTCATGCCTGTGACATTAATTTATTGTTTACGCGTCACATTTTTTACAGTTGCCAACGCTTGACTTTTTTTTTCCTTTGTTGTCTCTTTTTTAAATATTACTGTATTCTATGTGCGCTCTCTCGCACTTACACGCTTACACAAGTTTTATTGCCCGCAGACTGTGTTGACATTTGCTTCGGCTTTGGCTTTCGTTTCTTTTTTGACTTTGCTGGTCAGTCAGTCGCTTTGCGCCATTATGGCTTATTATTTTGCGCCATTAACATAATTATATGAAAATTAATAAATGTTAATTTACGCAAATTACGAAAGGCACTTACAAAAAATTAACTAATAAAATATTTAACTTAAATCGCCGCATGCCACAGGCAACTTAAATGTTTTAAATATTTTAATTTTGCTGCCAGGCGCGCGCCATACCAAAAAGACAAAGCCAAAGTCAAAAAACACAGTACCCAAGTCAAAACGCGTTGCTCTATGTTCTTGACGTCATGACGCCAGACTTATGCAAATTTCTGCCTTTCATCTGCTGCTCAGATTGCAGTAAGCAAAATTTGTGTAGAGCTTTTGCTGATGTTGCTATTCTCAATTGGCAGCAGCAGATGTAGTCATACAGATGTATTAAAAGCAGTCAAATCAAATATAAATAAGTAAGAATCGCAAAAATTGGCATTAAGTAACGCATAAAGCTGATGTATAGACAGACGCCAGCAATTGGCTCAGAGTGCGGCAGGCATTTGTATGCACACTTGAGCGTGCTTACAATGTAAACAGCATTAAGCCATCAAAATTTTTGCCATGCCTTAATTGTTAACACTTCCACTCATAATAAAAACGAATGTTAAGGGCAAAGCGTATAAAAATAAATATAATAAAAATCAAATAAAGAAACAAAATAAAAATTTCAAGTACAATTGAACATGAAATCAAAGGAAAAAAGAGGCAGCAAGCAAAGGAAACAAATGCCTCGCAACAAAATACACAATTAAATTAAATTAAAAGGAAGCAGCAGCCAAAAGCAGGCAAGAGTCGGCCAACAGCAGGCGGACAGCCGACAGGCAGCGATAGCAGCGCCAATAGCTATTCAAGTGTAAATTTGGCAGCAGCGCACAAAAGAACCTGCGCAGATAATGCCAGAAATAAAAAACAAAAAAAAAAAGAAAAAAAAAAAAAATCAAGCACGAAACAAGTAAGCAGAAGAAGTGCGGGCAGCGAGGATGCTATGTGTGGCTGTGGCCAAGAGCTGCGCATTGTGCTGCCGATGCTGGCAGGCAGCGTGTAACGTTAATGGCCAGGCGTAGAAAGGCGTAAGCGATTTTGTCGCATAGGCGATACACTTTTTTATACACTGCACACTCACACACACACACACACCAACACTCCCACTCACACACACTCGCAATCACTCGCACACGAACGGATCGCAGTAACACTTTTAATGCGCTATAAAGTGTAACGATAATGATGTTGTAGCTGGGCTGGACTATGGCGACAACAGCGTCGCTTTAATGTGCGCCAAAGTGCCAATTATCGAAAGTGCTGTCAATGCCAGCGACTTTTATTTCATTAATGTTTTGCTTTTCTTTGCAAGCTTTTCTTTTTTCCACTGTTTTTTTTTTTTTTTTTCATCATCTTTTTTTCCTGCTTTTGTGTGGGTTTTTATCTTTACTTGTAATGAATTTTATGCCATTTACTTTGGCTCTGCGCTCCCTTTTTGGTTTCTTTATATTGTCATTTAATAAGCAACGCAACACGCTGCGTATGTGTAATGTTTGCTTAAGCACTACTTAAGCAGCGCATTTTGTGCTCTAATTTTTTTTTCTTTTTCTTTTCGGCAATGTACATATACATATACAATGTGCAGCATATCATATAATGAAGCCTATATAAATGCCACAAAAGGTTTTGACTTCACGTATAGCCCTGGGTAGGCATAGCCAAGCCAAGTTACGCATGTATGAGGTCACTAATATAAAAATGCAGCATATTGAAACATAACAAAATAAAATGTTATAAACTTGGCACTAAATACGCATGGTTTAGTGTTGGAAAAGAAGAAGCATACTGGTACGTGCTGCGCTAAAGCACCGGAAAACAGGTCACTTAAACCCATTTAGTCTGTAAACATTATTTTATTTTATAGCTACTTAAAATCAGGCAATAGGAAAGCCAGCAGATAGCAGCAGCTAACGGGCAACCTTTAGTGAAATATATTTTACTACTCGTACCTTTATGCACGTAAGCAGAATGCCTGCTAAGCTATTGTCGTCTCTGATTTGAGCTAACGATCATTATTGACGCATAAAACGAGGCAGCAATGGCTGCGACGATAGCAGCAGCAGAGACAATAGCCAGACAAGCGCGCAGGTAATGTCTTGCCATTGCTTGGCGTTACATAAAAAAAGGGGTTATCCTCTTTTTGCTTTTTGACAATTCATTGTTTTATCGACTGTTCGTTTGTGCATTTACTGCTTGTTACTGTTTTTTCCTACGTTCTACTAACTTTGCGCATTTAAGAAATGCAAGCAGACAACCAAACAAGAAAAAATCTAGAAATGAGCAGGAAGAGAGTGTCAAAAAGCGCTTCAAAGTAGCGCCAACTCATGCGCTTGCCATTAGGTCTGTGCCCAAGCTTATCTGTAAATGGCATCTTAATGTTATTGAAATGCTGACTCAACTGTTTGCTAACTGCTCGCACGCTGCCCTCTACCGTCTGCCTGCGTCATGGCCAACAACTCTGATTGTGCTGTCTATCAAACTGATTTTCTCTGTTTTTCGCTTTTTTTTTTTCTTCTTTTCGTTTCTATTATTTCCTTTGCTCCTCTGTATGTTTTTATTTTATCCATTTTTATTTAAGCCAAGCTGCCACTTGCGTTTGCTAAATGATCTTACCTGCCTGGCTATTTTATTATTTGTACTTTTGTTATTGCCTCCAAATTGCCAAATGCTTCTTAACATTTCAAAGTTTTTCTAAAGAAAAAAAAAACATAACATAAAATTTTTAAATGCGCAAGTTTTGTTTCATAATTGCAGCGCCAACACACGCTTAATATTACTTTTGCTTCTATTTAAGCTCACTTGACATGCTGCCTGCTTACAAATTTGTGCAGGCACAACTGCTACCTGAAATTTGCAATACAATAAGCACGGCGGCTTGCGCACGTCGCAGCAATTTGACAGTTGCAGCAACTGCGAGTGTGTTAAAACTTTTGCTTAGCAATGCTGCAGCGAAGCCAACTGCCAAGCGAAACAGAAAAGTGTCAAAAAGTGTTGCCTACCACAGGGCGTTGCCTGGCGCACATGGCAACATAACTTGAGCTTAAACACAGTTCAAAGCGTAATTTATTATTGTGCTGTGTAGGAGTGTAACATGCCACTGCACGAGTCAACGCTATTGATACAAAATAAAATATGAGTATACAAAATTATTATTGATTGCTTATAACGCTTGCAGCGCAAATGCCACGCACGCCAGTAATTTTTTTGTTTTTCTTCTTGTTTTCCCCCCCGTTTATTCTTGCATTTGCTGATGCTACTGCTGCTGCTGCTGTTCTGCTGGTTGTTATTATTATTATTGTCTTTGACCTTTTTTGTTGTAATGATTTCATTAATTTCTAATGCCATCAAAAAATATACACAAAACGTTGCCGGCAGTTATTTGCGCACAGCCGAGCAACAGCAAAAGCAAAGCAAAAAGGCAAAAGTTGCTGCATAAGGCAGCGGCAAAATAGCAAAAGCAACACACACAATAAACAAGCAGAAAAAGCATTTACGCTAGCGCAAACAATACGCACAGTCAAAGCAAAACACACAACCAAAAAAAAATAAAAATAAATATATATGAAAGCAAAGAAAAAAAAAATACAAGCGAAAGCTAGAAGAAAACAAAAAATCAACCCACATACACACACATAGAGGAAGTCATATACATTCATTTTGTTAATAAAATCTAACAATAATAAGATACTTTTGATGAAATTTTAATTTTGTAATGCTGCCGCTGCTGCCCCGCCCCTACTCATGCTCCTGCTCCTCTGACTGCTGCGGCTCCTACTGCTTTGGCTGCTACTCTTGTGCTATGCTGCCTGGCATCCTGTGTGCCTGACGTTGCGTTGCGTTTCGTTTCGTTTTATTTCGTTGGCTATGGTTTGGTTTGTTTCATTTCATAAAAATTAATTTAGCAAGCGCAATTTGTAATGTAAAAAATATATAAATTCATGTTATTTAATTACAAAGCGGTAAAGAAAAAAATTTAATAAGACATTTCTCACAGCCGGCAGACAAGGCGAACGCTCCACTGTTTGTTCTCAACAAATGCAGACAAGTCAAATGACGCATACGCACACGCACACGCAGAAGAATTGCGTATGCTTCGCTTGCGGAAACATTCTACGCATTATATATGCGTAAATATTTAAAAAGGAATTCATATGAACGAAATTTATTTCATTTAATTTAATTTGTTTCACTTGCTTATTTTAATTGCCACTGCGTAGTTTATTTACTTTGTTGGCATTTTTTATTTGCACTGGGGTATGACTTTTAGCGCATATTTCAATATGCTATCTATGTGGGAAAGTGATGTAATTAACATAGCTAAGACGCTACTTATATGTAAAATGATGTAACAGAATTTATCATAAAACAAAATGTATGACACGTTTAACAGTCGTTGACATTCAGTCGGCTGGCATTTATGCTTAAATTAATATGAGTAAAATGCAAACAATATGAATGCAGCTCTTAAATAGAAGTTCTTTGAACATGTAAAGGAAAGGCAAGAGTTAAGCTAAAACATACCTCATAAATCGATATACTAAAACTAAACAGGGTCAGCATCACATTTGACATCACTTAATTCCCCTTCATATAACGACATTATTGAATGAACCTGCAGCATAATATGTTTAGCTAAGAAAAATTTTTTCAAAACTCTTCAGCTACACAGTAAAAACAAACGGTGTCAACTGCCAAGGAGCATATGTATGTGTCATTTTGTATATCCCTTTCATAATGAACATTTCCAAAAAAAAAGGGTCAGCAAAATGCATGAAAAACAATTGGACAAGGGATTGATGGAATGAAAAAAGCGTCCGCTTCAAAAAGGACACCTCAATTAGCTAAGAGTGACATATTTTTAGATCTTTGCAACTTAACAAAAATATTAATAAAAAATAGAAAAAAGGCAGATATGCATTCCTACGATTGCAAAATATTTAAATATAAAAACCTTTTTAATGCTAAGCACTAATTAATGTAGACACGTGTTTCAAAAAGCAAAAAAGAAAAGCAAAAATGTAAATATTTTACGTTTCCTTTTAAAATTGTGTCTTGCAAATAAGGCGCATGTCCAACTGTCACAAACAAAGACAAACAAATTTCAGTAAATCAAATAATTAGCCGCTGGTGTTTTGATTGTGTCAAACTTTACACAAACTAAACACCAACCCGAAACCCAAAAAGAAAACAAAATAAATAAATAAACAAAAAAATATGTACAGTAAAGCAGACTATAACCTTTTTAGCAAAATTAAATAAAAACTAAACGCAGTCAACAAAACAACAAACAAATAGGCAAGCAAAAAATAAACATGAAAAAAGAAACCAACCGCAAAAATATAAAAGGGCAACACACAAATTTTCTTTGATTTATGTGCTCGTAAAAAACAAATAAAATTTACATATAAAACATTTATGTATATAAAAATTGTATAACATTATTATAGGCTGTCTTAGTGTCTGTCTATATGTTAAATAAATATATGCAGTGCAGCAGTGGCGAGCAAAATAAAAATAAAAAACAAAAATGATTTGCTACTTCATTTGGCTAGCTAATAAATTAAAACTAAAAAGCTGCAAAAATAAGCAAAAAAGTAAATAAAACAAAAAAAGGAAATAAGGGACTAACGCAGAGTAAGCGAAAAATAATACCGACCAAAAAAAAATGGCAAACGCCAATAGAAAATATGCTAGCGTCTGGTTACAATAATAATAATAATAATATTTTGCAACGTACATGCGGCCATAATGTGAACAACGAAATACTTTTCACAGCAGGACGGCACATGCTCGGCCATTTATACTCTCGTTGTCTATGCGAGATGGGTTTCTATAAACGCGTATCCTTTTTTCGTGCCGCCTGCTTAGCTGGACTGCAGCAAAGCAAAACTAGCAGAGAAAAAAAAAAACATGCTATAATAAAATGAAAAAAAAAGAATGCAAACAAGAAGAATTTTGAAAAATGTATTGTGAAAGCATAGCGCAAAAAAATGTGTAAAAAAAAAATCTGTTCAAGTGCACATATATGCTTATATGCAGGCGCATGTATCATAGCATTGTTAACATAGCAAAAAACAGAAAAAAAAATAAAGCAAAAAAGAAAAAAGTACAGTATATGCAGTGCAATGTACCCTGCTATTTGCAGCATTTATAGCCGCTACTTCTGTGCTGCGATGCGCGCACTCAACGTCTGTGTGTGCAAGTCTGTCTGTCTGTCCGGCTGTCTGTTTGTCGCAGTGTCTGTGTTTATGGTTATGTCGCTGCTATGCGCTGCAAAGCATGCCACATTTTACGACTGTCATTGAGACGTCGCATGCTTTTTTATGTGAAGTGTTGCTTTAAAATGCCGCCTGTAAAATTTAAGCTGCCGCATATTTGTTTATATGACAAGAACATGCCAAACATTAATTGCTAACGCATAAGTGCACAGTACAGCAGCTATAAGCAGCAGGCAGCTGGCAGCGGGCAACGGGAAAGAGGCGGCAGCAGCAACAGATCAAGCAGCAGGGGCACGTTTCCGTTAGTTAATGAGCTGACAGCCGTGTTCCGCCATTATTTTCATTATTATGCGCGGCATATTCAGCGTTGTGTCGTCTTCATCAACGAACGACATGTTATACTTAATTGCCACACTAAAAATGCATTAAGAGGCGTGAAACACACGCTTATTCACACACTCACATACACATTTACACACACACATGCATACAGGCTAATAAAACCTACAGCATGTCGAAGGCCTCTTGCGCCGCTCTCTGTTATATAAGTGCGCTGCTGTAGTGCTTTTAGTTGCGTTAAATTAATTGCACATAAAATTATAACCGTAGGCTAACAAACAGCAAAACCACAACAACAATAACAATAACAATAACAACAACAAAAATAAGTAGCCAAACACGAGAAAAAAAAAAGGAAAAAAGACCAAAAACAGTTAACTTCTGCACTAAGCTGTTTAGTTTTAATGCCAAGCGCAGACATGCGCCCACGTGAAGTGTGCGTGCTTTGGCAGCACATACATAAGTGCAAATGTCATTTATATACTTTATGCTCACACTTATGTACTTTATATATGTATGCATGTATGTGTGTGTGTGTGTATGTGTGTTTGTAAACATATCTCACACTCTGTATGTGTTTATATAAGACTAATTTATGTGCCCAACGAAATAATATTAATCAGCACACATTTCCGGCACATGTACGCAAGAGCAGCCAGCAAGTACTTGTTTTTGTTATTGTTGTTATTGTTGTTTGTAGTCTAGAGTGTCGCCAGCAGCAAAAGTTTGCAGCTATTTTAGTCCTTAATTAAAGTCAACGCCCTTTGCGCGCGCGTATGTTGTCTGTTTAATGCTTATAACTAATCAAGTGTCGCTTACAGTCGTACACGCTCTTTATCACTCCGCTCCCGTTTACACTCATACGCAGTTTTTCTCGCTCTTGCGTTATGTGTGCCAGCCAGTGTTTGGCCATTAACCGCATTTATAAGTCATTATTTTTATTGTGCCTGACGCGCATAAATTCGACGCAAAGGCGCATTTAAACAGACAACTTTCTTCGACTTAAAGTGCTGCACATGCCTTGTGCGTGAACAATGTCGCTGCTAAGGAGCTAAAGCGAAAATTGTGTGCACTGCTAAGGCATTATCATATAAATTCACTTTTCAATTTGTAGCCTGCTGCCTGCGACATGCCTCACTGCCTCACTGTCAGCTATGCTGCGATTTGATGTTGCTGCGCTGACTTAAATGCCAGCGGCAAAAACAAAATTTTTAAAAGAAACTGCAACTCATGGGAGCCAATTTAACTCAGCAGCACATGCACACACAGACACACACATACACTCACGTCACAGAGAAATTGTGGTGTTGTTGATCCTTAATGCAAACAACATAAAAATCGGATAATATTATAATGTATATGACGACATGTGGCATAAATACACCCACGCTGCCATTGATACCATATACACAAGAAACTCCGCACGCCTGCTACACGCTCGGCTACACCTACCACACCAGATTCTTATATATGCACATGTATAAATAAATATATATATATATTATATATATATACATAAGCATGTACTATATGCTTATTATCCTTTTTTTCAATTTTTCTGCGCGTACTTTGCCATGTCATCATAATCAGCAACAATACCAACAACGGCAACCACATTATCAGCCAACAACAACAACATTATCGTCAACAACATCATCAACTTTATTGGCACTTTTGCCTTTGTTTTTGTTGTTACTGTAGCTGTTGTTGCCGCCTGTTTGGGCGTGTATGCATACTCTCGCATGCCCTTACAAATTTCAAAATACACAGAGACAACATCTGCATGTGCGTATGCGTGTGTTAAGATTTTCACTGATTTCCGGTTTTTTCTTTTTTATTTTTCTTTGCCGCTGCTGCCACAGCAACAGGATTTTCGCCGTATTTCTTACATTTTCCAGCTGTTTTTTATTTTTCTTGCCTTTGTTTACTGCAAATGCATATAAAGCGCTAGCAGATTTACACAGCCAGCGAGTGAAGACGTCAGCTGCAAAAAACCACAGCAAAAACAACAACAACCACAACCGGCATATATGTATGTGAATATTACACATATGTACTCCTACACGCGCTTGCTTCATAAAAGTATTCAAATTGAACTTTAAGTTTTATGCCTGCGTACCTTGTCGGCACATTTACCTTCGTTTTATTTTCTTTATAATCTTATTTTTTTATTTTTGTTGGTCTGCTGTTTTCTTTTATGCCTGCCGCTGTTGTCGCTTGCTACTTGCCATTATGTACTTTAAGCAGTGGTTAAGCCGAGGCTTAGCTGTGGCTGCGTCTCAGTCTCAAACTCAGTACTGTACGGGCAGAAAGAGTTGCTTTTCTTGTAATGTGTTTACAAGGCACAAAAGAGAAATTTTTTACCTCGTAAAAGAATATTGAAACTTCAATATTATTTTAATTTAAAGTTGCTCATAGGCGGTTGCCCCGAATTTAGAGCGAGTGTAGACTTGTCAGATTGACAAAACGCTGCGCAGCTGTTAGGTCGCTTGCGAAAAGTTTATAAAGCACATGCAGACACGTCAACATTTGAAAGGCCTTGAGGAGCATATGAGAGAGAGAGAACGGGTGCGACAAAAAATAAAAAAAAGGAAAAAAAGAAGAGATAGACTATGCTGTTGAGTAAACCAATTTAAGATTAACGAATTTCACAGATCTAGACAATATTCTTCCCATAGAGGTCACATATTTGTCCCCAAATCAAGAGATAAGTTCATATCATAGCTTTTCAACAAACCCAATCATATACATTTAATAGGAATACAGCTTAAGATTTTCTCAATATCCTAGAATCCATTTAACATTGCACTATCTACAAATTTAAACTTCATTTAATAGAAATATCCGTAATGTATGATTCCCTGGGCTTAACAGAACTTCCATTCCCTCTCCTTTACTCCACAACGAATTTTGATTATTTGAAAAATGAACGCCAAAAATGTACGACAACTTTACTGATACATTCATAACCATCAAGGCTCAAAATTAACTTTGACTTAGCTAATTGAAAATAATGCTGTAAAAACGTTTTGTGTGCGGTTAAAGTCAATACATACGTAGTTCCGCTTACACCTATTTTGCATTATCAAAATATGCCCAAAATGACAACAAAAAAAAAAATCAAAATCGAAAACAATTTAGCGTAACAAATATAAATTTTGCCTACTAAGGCTTAAGCAGACATCGTCAGCTGCCGACACACCGCAACGCAGCAATGCGATGCCGCGGTCTCTCATAATTTACTACGTACATAAACAGTTATGCTGATGGCCTTCGATTTTTGGCGGTCATTAGTCGAAAACCCAAAATTGTTTTAACCATATACGCAGACAAATGAAATCCAACCTAACTAAAGCAAACCAAAGCAGAGCACATCAAACAGTTTCAAGTCAGACCAGAGCGAGAGTCAGAGCGAGAGTCGAAAGTCAATGAAGCAAACTCAACACATTTCAATACACATCAGCAATGAATGTTTTAGGCATTGTCGCTTTGCTGTCGACCGGAAATTTCAGTCGTACGTCGGTCGTATGTTTCGATTTCTAACTCATTTCATATGCAAATATGTTCGATTTGCCATTAGGCGGTGCCTCATTGCGGTGTGGCCAACCGCGTGCCCTTGTCTGTGCCTCTCTATGGTGGCATACACTGATAATAATAATAATAATGATAATGATGTTACCATACGCATATTCTACTCTCACTGTATATATATGTGTGTGGGAGTGTATAAGTGCGCGTGCCTGTGTGTGTGAGTGAGTGCTGTGGCGATATCAGCAACATCATAGTCAACATGGAGCATGGAGCACAATCATTTGCATTATCTTTCGTTTAGTTTAACGAAATGCCGAAATTAGCAAAACATTTAATTATAGCAATTAGCTAATTGGAGATTTGCGTCTGTGTATGTAACAACAACACAGCGCTGACAACAACAACCGCATTAGCAACAATGTCAACAGCGTATTTGATTGAAACTGTGTGCAGCACCCTGGCAAAGGCACAGGCCGGATGTGTTGTCAGTTGTTGTTGTAAAAAGCCACCCACAGCCAAACACTGGCAACTGCTCAAAGCTAACGAAAAATCAATTGCAAATAAGCATGATTGTGTTACGCATGCACACAGTACTGTTATCTATTCGGCAAGGACACAGCGCGCATCACACAGGACACAGGGCATCGCTATTGCTTTGACAGCATTTTGCCTTTTAATTTACCTAATAAAGAAATAAACTAACTGATTAACATTCAGTTTGAAATTAAAAACTTCCTAGCTCTGCGGGAGGGTCCTTGGGTTGCTTGACAAACGCATGTCTATATTTTACAACGTTACAAAGAGTTTCACCTACTGAGCCTGACGCATTAACTGCATATAGTCTCAGAGAGTTGCTTTGATGAAGAGTAACTGGAACATGAAAAGCAATTTATACAAATATGTAAGAGAGTTCAAAATAAAAAGACATTAGGGAAATGGATGGCTTATGTTAACATTAGACAACGAAACCGCGCAACCTTCTACTCCATCTTATGTATGTAAATATTGTGAAAGAGTGACAATGCAACAGAATTTACAAATTTAAAAAAGAATTGTATAATGTTGAAATTGACTGATTTTATATTTTTAAAGTAATCAATTTCTTTGAATATATATAAGAAGCTTTGCTCAAACCAAAATACTTGAATGCCACTTTTTCTTTTCGGTGTTTTTTTGTAATTTTCTTGCAAAATAAATAAATTCCAAGCAAACTTACATATTTAAATATGATGTCTATTTTTGTAGGAAAAATTAAAATGTCAACTTGGCACATTTTTATTTCGAGCAGCTAATAATAAGCAGGCAGCAAATATAATAATTATGTAGCATTGCCTTGTGCACAAAAGTATGCAACAAAAGTAACATTTTCTTGCTATCAGCTTTTGCAAGAAAATAGCAAAAAAACTAGAAAGGCAGGGCTATAGTCGGGCGTAACCGACTATAGAAAACCCTGTACCGAAGCCAAAACTTAATATATTTTTTTGTTGCTTTAATATTTTGTATTCATTATGTAAGGATATCTCAAGAAAAAAAAATTTTTTATTTTGTAAAAGCCATTTTTCGGCCGATCGTTCCTATGGCATCTATATGTTATAGTGCACCGATATTAATCATATTTAGGAATATGATTTGAATTTACTTAGAATCAATAAATCCAAAATTTGGTAACGATATCTTAATAAACAAAAAAGTTTTTCTCAGTAAATGTTGTTTTTCGGCCGATCCTTCCTATGGCAGCTATATGTTATAGTAAACGGATATTTATAATATTCGGGAATATTATTGGATATTACTTAGAATTAGTAAATCCAAAATTTGATAACGATTGCTCAATATACAAAAAAGTTTTTCTCAGTAAACGTTGTTTTTTGGCCGATCGTTCCTATGGCAGCTATATGATATAGTGAACCGATATATATTATATTGAGATATGTAATTGGGCATTAGCTAAAACTGTTAAATCCAAAATTTGGTGCAGATATCTTGAAAAACAAAAGGGTTTTTGTTACTAAATGTAGGGTTTCACCCGATCGTTCCTATGGCAGCTATATGTTATAGGTCGAATATCGAAAAAAAAAAATAAACTCGTTATGCCTATGGATTGGCAGAGTCTTCGTGCCAAATTTGGTGATTGTAGGTCTTACCGTTTCCGAGATCCTTGCGTTCATACGGACAGACGGACAGACGGACATGGCTATATCGACTCGCCTTTCGATGCTGATCAAGAATATATATACTTTGTGGGGTCTGCCACGCCTCCTTCTGCCTGTTACATACATTTGCACAACTTTAATATACCCTTTACCATTTTTTGGTACAGGGTATAAAAAATAACACAATTAAAAATTATAAAAAGATCCTAAGCAAACAAAGCATGCAAAAATATATCTATGTTTATATATATTTATTTATATACATAAAGCAGCATGCTTACATATTTAAATAAATGCCATGAGAAAACATGAAAATGCGTAGCATAAAAATACGCACCAAGCAAATTGTTGTGCAAATTATGTCAAAGTGGAAAGCAAAGGCGCAAAAACAAAATGCATAAGAAAAACAACGTAAACGAAAAAAATAAATAAATAAATAAAAAAGGAAAATGCTTGAAAGGAAACGCTTGAAATGAACCCTTGTAGAAGATCAACGCGTGAGCTATAAAAAACAGTAAAATAAAAATAAAAGTACAACAAAAATGCTGGCAAACTTTGCTGGGAAAAATATTTTACAAAAAATTTCACAAAAAACAAAAAGGAAATGAGTAAAGAAAAAAAACATAAGAAAGATATTTTCGCGCTAATTTCACTTTAATGTGTCATTCGCCGCTTGCGCCTGTCGCCATTACCCAGCCACGTTTTACTTAAGTTTTAATGGAGATTTTGCGCTTTGCATGCTGCTCTTTGTTTTTTGTGTTTTTTCATTCCTGCTTATTTTTCCGTAAAATTTTTTATTTTTTTTTTTTTTTCTACTGCTGCTGCTACCCACACAATGTCTTTAGCGTTGTTTGCCATTTACAGCGGCAACCCTGCATACTGTCTTTTACAAAGTGCTAATTCGTTGCGCTAATTACTTGTCATTTGTTTTGCAGCCTTAAAGACTTTGCATGCGTAACTTAACTCAACTTAAACACGATTCTTTTGTCTTTGCTTTTGCTTGCAGGTCCACCCGTGCTCTCCGAGTCCATCATGGGCACCATGGGGCGCCTGCCGTGCAATGTAACGCCGCCCATACTGGAGGATCGTGTGGCCTTGGTTATCTGGTATAAAGTGGGCCTCAAGACGCCGATTTATAGGTAAGATCATGCATCATTCTCTCCTCTAAAAAGTCGGTTGCTGTTCATGCAAGTGCACGACAGCATGTCAGTCAAGCTTGCAGCGCATTTGTATAGTAACCATGGCAACTTAATTCTTTTGCAACAATGCCATTGTCTAAGCTCAGCAACAGCAACGGCAACAGCAGCAGCAGTAACAGCAACAGCAGGAGCAGCATCAGCGTCAGCGCAATCACTTCTATTGTCATTGAAATCGATATTGAATAACTTTTCTGCTTAATACAAAATTGAAATACCAAAGAAGTTAATTTAAGCGACAGCAGCAGCAGCAGCAACAGCGCACAGCAGTCTAACTGTAACTGGAAATATGAAACCTTGCTATCGCAGCTCAACCCCAATCCGAAACTCGAACCCGAACCCAAGACCAACTCGCACACAATACTAAACTCACTCACTCTGCTTGAGTGCAGACAACCCCTTGCCAGCTGCCTGCCAGCCCAGCCCGGCCCAGCGCAGCCCTTCCCATGCGAAGGCCAGCCAATGTTGTCTTCGATGCAATGACAAGGAAAATTAAATTCTTGCTTTCATATTAAATCAGATGAATTGAAAGAAAAGCAACCCGCAGAAACGCCTGCGCGCGGTGAGGGACACAATCGTTTCGAGTCGAGTCGAGCATTGCCAGCAAAAGAAACTGTAGAAAAACTTTGCTTTATGATTAATTTGCTTGCTGAGTGGTTTTTAATTACAAATAACTTCCTCAACTTGGTTACATGCCTTTGGTCTTTTACGCAATGCTAATTACTATTTTCTTTTGACCATTTGCAGTTACTTGACTTGGCTTGAATATATTTCACGCATAAAGACAAAAGTGAAAATGCTTTTGCCAAAAAACAAAAACCGAAAAAAAAAACCAAAAAATAAAATAAAATGAACAGAAAAGAAGAAAAAAATGCCAACTCTACAACATTTCGGCCAAAATCAATCCAATCGCAGACTTATGCGTGCGAATGCCAAGCATTAAATGAGGGGTAGCGCGGGTGTGAACGCAAAAAAGAAAAAAACCAGCATTGCATAAGAATCCAATTTAAGTTTCGCGCCCTGCTGTCGTCAGCGCCGTTGGTTGCTAGTTAGACGCTCTTGTTCCATGTTACAGCGACCACAAACTATTCAACGCAGACATGAATAATTGAAAAAGTTTCCATGCGCTAACCTTGGGCATTCGTTTCAGTGTAAATGAGCTGAGCTGAGCTAAACTGAACTAAACTAATGCTGCGCTGCGCTGAGCTGAGCTGCGTTGCCATGCGCTGAATGGGATGCGCTACTGCTGCGCATTGAACGTCGCGGCTATGTCTGTGTATAATTTTCTAGTTATGCTAATTTGACGTCAGCATTGCAGATAGACGTTGAATCAAGCCAACACACACACACACACACACACAAAGCACTGCTACGCGAAACATAGAACGTTGTTTTAATTTTTTTTATATCTCTTTCCTACTTTGTGTTGGTTTTTTTTTTGTTTTTTGTTTTTTTCGCTTCACTTTGCTTTATGTTTGGCTGCCAGTTTATTGGTTTGTTTTTGTCTGTCTCACTGTTTGTCTGTTTATTTGTCGGTTGCTTCGTCTGCTTGCCAGCGCAACGCATGATGAACAAAAATTGCTTAATTAGCAGACATTAAATTACCATGGAAGAGCGTAAAACCCCAAACTGACATGTGCAGATTTTTGACGAACTTTCTGCGCTTAGTTAGCAAATTTTGCGCCTTCCTCTTCCTTTGCATTTATTCTTTTTTTCTCTTTCTCTATTTTGTTTGACGCACATTTGAGTTAGCTTTGTTGCGTCTTTTGCTATTATAGTTTAATATATTTTATTTTTTTGTTTTTTTCTTTTTTTTTAAATAATATTATAGGGAACGCGTTGAAGTTAATTAACTGGCGTAGGCTCGGCAACGCTTGCCGCAAGCCGATACCCAAGACATGCTGGCTGTGCCATCGCAAGCCTCAATTTCATGTCACTGGGGTGCAGCAGACGTTATTCTTAGAAATCTAATTAGCTAAGCTAACAACATTTTAACGATACGACATTGTAGGTGTTGAGCAACTTTCAATACACCACAAACTCAATACCCCAGAGAGTGTTCATTTGTTTAAAGTCAAAGTTAAATATGCTCAGTGCACAATGCTGTGTTGGGAGCAGTAATAAAAGAAGCAAATGAATAAAGTCAATGAAACCACAGAAGCAAATGAATAAAGTCAATGAAACCACAGCTTTATTTATGCCAACATCTTAAAGGATGCTAAAATTATTAGACGTGGTCTTAGGCCTTATAAATCCTACTATTTTTTTATATGAAACAGTGAACTCTTTAAATCATGCTCAATTAAAATTTTAGAGTACTTTGTGCTCTCTCAAGAAATCAAATCGATGATAGACTATAGGCCCATATATTCCCCTACAAAAATAATATTTTAACAACTATCGAATTCATAGCTTGCAAATCATAATCGAATCAAATTTGATGTGTTTCTTTTTTTCTCATTGTTTAAATTCAATTATTATTTCAAACAAATATTGTTGATCGGTTTTATTAAATAAAATGAAAATATAATATATGTGTCCAACTTAAACAAAAGCAAAAGCACCAGCAAGCAACATGATTTCCTCTCTCCAGTCAGCTTCAAGTTTTGTAAACTCAAATAATAAAATTATGTTAAGCGGATATGGATAAATCTGATATTTGCAGATCTTCAGTGTTCAGGTTCAACAATTGCTGATCCTCGGTGTCAATGCGCACCAATTGCTCGCTATCAAAGCTCAATAGATTGCTGATTGTTGGGCCGTTGTTGTTGTTGCTGATTGGAATAAGCATTTCCGGGCCTGTTCCGCCGGAGGAAGCATTGGCCGCATATTGTTGTTGTGGTGTGGCACCATTAGCTTGCTGAAGTTGTTGTTGATGTGTTTGCTTTTGCTGTTGTTGTTGTTGTTGTTGGAACTGCACAGCATGTTGATGCCAATGCACAGGCGCTAAGTTTCCTGCAAGGTCACCAGACCCATTCACGTTTCCCATAACATCTGCCATAGGTGTTGCCAAAAAATGTGGCATCTTGTGTGGCATATTCAGATTATTCATGTCGTTGTTTCTATCCACAACAATATTTGCTGTATATTGTTGTTGCTGCTGTTGGCGTTGGTGTTTCTGCAATGCCTGTGTGTCGCACTGTCGTTGTGTCAAGTCGTGCTGCACCAAAATATTATAGCTAGGCTGCTGCAATGTTGCCGCAACACCAGCTTCGCCTACATATGCCTGTGGCTGATTTTTCGATATCATTTGCGTAGTTTCCATCTTTTGTTGTTGCTGTTGATTTTGCTGCTGCTTTAATAACCACAATTGTAGCGGATCGCTGGCAATCTTCTGACGCTTTCGCCGCAAATTTTCCACATCCGAATCGAGTGGCTTATACAGGAAGGGCAGTGACTCACTGGTCACACCATCCGACGGCCGACGCAGCTGTAAGCAGACCTTCACCGGTGCCGTTATGTCGAGTGTGTGATAACGCGGCGTCTTAAATGTTATGGCGGTCTGCTTATGCACATCCACATGCTGAAACTCACCCAGGGCCTCCCAAATAGTGCGTCCCTGCTTCTCCTCAAACAAGCGTACAGAGATGTCCTCTTTGCTGACTTTCTCGCAAAGCAGTATGACCTGTGTATTGCCCAACACGGTGGCCGAGCAGCTGCACAAACGAGTGATCACCAAATCAGACATTGCCTTCTTGTCGTATATAGGCTCGGAGACGACGGGCGGCAGCGGCAGCGTAAAGCGTCCCTTCTGCTCACTCTCCATGAAAACTTGAAAGCATAAACGCACCACATTCAAATCGATGCTCGAAGGCTGACAACCGTGGGCGAAGCCAGTTTTGAATGGATCGACGCGTATCTCTTCGCGTTCCCTTAGCGCCGAATCAATGTCCTTCTTCTTGACACATTGTATGCCCAGATTACTAAACACCGCACGCATCGTGTCGCTGTTTATCTCCAGCGTGCAAACGCCCTTCTTGCAGCCCTCCTTGCCGACAATGTGATGCGGATGGGGCCGATAAGGCGCATCCTTGGTCACGCAGGACACAACCACCAGAGCACGGCCCTTAAAGCCAACAATCTCAATGCTCGGATAGGTTTTATGCTCCGACGTCGAATTGACGCCCGGTATGGAACCCGCTGTGCGGCCCTCGCATTCGTAGCGAAAGCGCAGAGCTTTGCTGGCGGGTTGCTCGGTGACTTTCACAAAAGGTTTCTGTGCTATGTTCTTCAGCAACAAGAAATGCGTGTGTTGTTGTTGTTGTTGCTGCTCCTGCGGACAATTAGTATGCACATTTTGTTGTGGCTCCATAATTTTTTATTTAATATTGTTTTTTTAGTCTTTGCGAAAATTTGAACTTTACGAAAACGAACACCGCTGACTTAAGAGTAAATGTAACACTGCTGCTAATAAAGCAACTGAATGAAGTCATTTATTCGACAGTTTTATTTATACCAAAATCTAAAAGTATTATTATGCAATTATTGCACGCTTTTACCTAAGGTGCACTTGCACATTTATAGCAGCGACCATCATAAGACTTTATTTGTTTGCTTTAATTATCCTGCGCGCCTTTAACCCTTGCGAAAAATTTCTACCTGAGACAAGGACGCGTCTAATTCTCATGCTTACCTAACCCGCACATGTTCGCTTAAAAGGGCAAATCTAATAAAATTGTCATTAAGCAGCCTTATTATTATTTGCAATTATTAACTCGTTAACTATGAGCAATATTGTCGGTTTTAATATGAAAAGCATATTAATGTGAATACACCAACACCAAGGAAAATATTTACCTGACCACGAATGCATAAATGACAATAAAAAAAGGCAGGCAATAAACTAACTGCCTTGCCAATGTCGATTTTTGCTTTATTATAGTTAATAAACCAAAATTATTCTTCTAGAAATTTAATAAAATAAAACCATGTCCAAATGCTCCGATGACCGTAACCAAACAAAGTTTGGAGCGTAGTTTACAAAGCGCTTACATAAATTAAAGAAAAAGTTTTATGAATAGTTTATGTAATATATATATATATATATACAAAAAAAAATTCAAAAAAAAATTTATGCAGTTTTAAACATAAATTTTGTAATTCTAAAGTCTCAACACACTGATTTCTAAGTTACCGATTTAGTTAGCCAAGATATTTTACTAGAGAATTAAAATTGAAAAAATTAAAATTAAAATTAAAAGTTTATATAAATAAATTTATATTTGATAGCTGCAAATTAGTAGATCCGAAGCGGAATGAAACTGCCATAAATCAACCTGTCATATTCGCAGTAACTCTTTGAATGAATAATTGCCAGCTCAAATACTTGATTCCAAATTAAACATTGTTGCAAAATTTTAACTACCATCTACCATGTATTGGCCATTTTCGCGAAAGGTATGAAAAAATAAAATCCATTTGGGCAATCACAAGGTTGCATGTCTTTATTCAGGATAATACTTAATAAACTCAGGGATTTTGCGAAGACTTCGTTACTCTAATGACAGTTTATATTTAAATTTTTTTTTTTTTTGGCGGATTCTGTTTGCTTTGCGCCAAGCCCCCAATTCTGCGCAAAATACCGAAAATACTTCTATGCCAACAACTGTACAGGAATGTCTGTTGTTATGGCAACTCTGACTTAAAACAACTTCAGTCAATGGGCATATTCGATAATGCCTAATTGCGAACTTCAACAAATAATTCGCTTGCTCTGGCGCAATGCGCTCCCGCACTGACCACAGCGCAATGTCGGACTGCAGTGGCAAGTGGCGCAAGGAAAACAGAAGCTGATGATTATTAATTCTTTAGAAAACCCAATTACACAGTTTTAAAAGTTTTTCGACAAGGTGTGCGCGCGCTCAGCCTGCACAGACCAGCCGTCAGTGGGCAAGGAGATTTGGGTAGTGGTGCAGTGCGAGCGGAACGTTGCAATAGCTGCTGCTCTGATTATTGTTGCATACTTTTAGGCGAAAAACTTCAAGTTTGTCTATTGGATTGAGACTCTGCAAGGCGGAAGGAAAAAAAGTTAAGTTTTACGCTGCTGGCATTTTACTAACTTCTTCTGCTGTTTTTGTGCTTAAACTGAATTCATGACTTGTCGCTGATACACTTGCATTTGCCTTCTTTTACTTGCTTTTATTTGCTTGCATTTTGCAAAGCATTATAGAGACTTCTTAAGTTTTTTTTTTTCTGTGTAACAATTCCTTTGCTTTTATTCAATTACAGCGTCGATACGCGCGACTCGAACTTTGCGCAGGGCACTCACTGGTCGGATGAGACGTACCGCGACCGTTTGTCCTTCAACGTCGAGGGACGCGCTGGCACGCTGGCCATCAAGTCAACGGTGGAGGAGGATACGGGCGAGTATCGCTGTCGTGTGGACTTCCAGAAGAGTCCAACGCGTAATTCCAAAGTGAATTTAACTGTCATAAGTAAGTATGCGATACTGTGTGTATGTGTGTGTATGTTAGCTTGTCGTCGCCATCATCAGCAGCAGCAGCAACATCATCGTCGCAGTCACAGTTCTTGTCGCCTGACAAAGACGATAACGTTAATTAAAACGCAGCATTGCTTAAGCGTCGGGGGACAAGTTCAGGCACTTGTGTGCGCTGCTTACTGCTCCTTGGCTGCTTAAGTATTTTTATCTTAATTTTCGTTGCTTCCTTGGCCAGCTTTACCACCCAGCAGCATGTCTTGGCAAGCTTACGCATGTGTTGCCATGTATGCCATACCAACTGCGACTGTGACTGGGGTTGAGGCTGACGCTGCTGCTGCTGCTGCTCGGTAAATAGTTTGCGGCCAATGCGTTCGATGACAACACAATAAGTTTACAGTTGCCGTTGCAGTGCGCACAGCTGCACTTGTTGTGCGCCAAATCGTTTTTACTTATACAAAAGATACTTTTCTACTTTGGCACTTACGAGCGAGCAAAAACAGCATGAAACGATATGTGGCCGCTCATTTGGTATAGACAAACACATTAGTTACAGCGCGCTAAGCTGCTGCGTCCAACTGTCTAAATGTCTGTGCATCCTGCCTGCTCCTTATGAGCTTGCCACACACACCAGATGCCGCCGCCAGCTTGCGTCTGTGCTTCACTTAAGCAAATAGCTTTAAAAGAACAAACTTAGCGAAAGTTTTTTTTTTTGTTTGTATTGCTTGCTTTGCTTTATTTTTTTCTTATGCTATTTTTCTTTTTTTTTCTGGCAAAGCGTTGCATCCCTGTCGCCTTTGGCCCTTTAAACTGCAGCATAGCGCAGCGCAGCTTTTACTTTGCGCTAAGTCGCTCATGTGGGTCGTCAGCTAAAATTACTGCCACTGACTTTGCCAAAGCGTGACAAAGCAAACTAAAAAAGCAATTGCACAGCACAAGATGCAGACGCAGCCGAAGGAGAGCAAAAAGCAACGCTCGCAACAAGCTGTAAAATGCCGGAAGTTGCTGGTCGTACTAAGTCGATTCGAATCTGTCAGTATAAGAAAATTCAGGCATTAAAATTTATCTGCATTCGGTTGCATGTGCAAAGAATACTTTGCCACATACCGCCCACTTCCTAAAAACACAAAAAAAAAAAAAAGGAAAGAAAAAGGCAGAAAAACGGAATACTGTTAGTGTACCCACACATACTCTCACTCACATACGTGCAAAACTTTTCGCCTAACATTGGTTGTTGACTGTGGGCTGTGGCCTGTTGTCTGCCATGGCGAGGCATCCTTATAAGGAAGCAGCAAGTTGTGCAAAAGATATTTTATTAGATTAAAAGTTTTATTTGTGTGGCGCAAGCGGAAGCGGGCAGACATTTTGCCAAACAGAAAGTGTTAAAGAAAAGATTTCCCGAAAACTAACGAGTCGCAGCGCAGCCAAGGAGACGTAGACACCGTCAGCATTCGGCGTCTTCAAGTGAGACGGCTAAGTGTGCATTCTACCAAAATCTCGCAGCTACAGGCCACTTTCCAATAATTAACAATTTTAAAGTGGTTAACCAGGATAACTTCGACGGGAAACAATTGCATACACTCAGCAGTTCTGAGCTGCACTTAAGCAACGCAGTTAAGCAGATTTTAAACGTAGCATCAGCATTAAAGGGATCGTGTTTAGCTCTAAGAGCAGCTTAACATTATGGCCTTAGTGTAAATTTCAAAATTTTGATGATGTGCACTTCAGAATTTACTTTACCTAGAAGTATTTCCAGTCTTATAGTTTAAACTTTACATAAAATTACATAGCAAGTGAATTGATGTTGAGAATTTTTGCAATATTTGCATTCACGTATTAAAATTAAAGCACTCATCTCTATAGTATAATGCAATTGGACTTTTGCTGCAGAATTACAATCTTATACTTATAATCTTATACGTATAAAATATACCTTAACATCACCAATATCTAAGCTACTACAGCTGATAGCTCAATAAACAATTTTGTCATGTTTTTGTTGATTCTCTACAAATCTGCTCTGCAGTTACTTTCTATTGCTGAGTACAAGTATAAAAACCAGCGAATTTTAATGCTTTCAGTGGTTCATATTTTCTGATTTTAGCAATTCTGATTTTAGAACATCCAATCACCTTATCTCTCTCACTATAATTGCTACAACAAGCAGAGAAATAATGTTAGAATATTTTTTAATTTGCATTGGCAATATATTAGGTTTGTAAAATACAAAATTTTAAATTTGAATTTCATATTATAAACTAAGCAATTATTCTGAGCTTATTCACCTTATGTAAAATATAATATAAATTGCACAAAGTACTTGATAATTCTTAGAAAATCTTTGTTTGTTCAAAATACTGCGAAGCCATGCAATCAGCTGCCATGAAAAACATTTCCTGCTAAAAGTATGGCACTCCATTGGCTTATTGTCAAAAAAAGGTTGAATTCAAGGAAACACATTGCTGCGCTTATTTTTAGAAAAGCAAAATAAAATAGTTACTTCAATTTTATTAACGACAAACGTGTATATAAATATGTCTAACGCATAAAAAGGACTTATTTATGTTATGTATATGTCAATGCAGCACACGGCTTATGTGGCATTCGCTTGCTTTGCAACATGCCGCCACACAAAAAATTTAACTAAACGCGAAATGAATTTAAAATCTCTACGAAAATATATTAACGCAAACTTGGCAGCAGCAACAGTGGCAGGAACTGCACGGACAGGCAGACGGCACTCTTACACTAAACACACATGGCTCCTCCTGCTGCGGCTGCTGCTCCGGCTCCTTGCACACCGCAAAGCGTGTTGTGCTGATAGTATTTTTCATTAAAGGCGTCAAAATGTGCATTTAATGCGCACGGAAATGAGCAGCAGCAAAATATATGTGATGTGTTAAAAGAAAACGACAAAAAGCAAAAACAAAAACAAGAAACACCAACAAAATAGAAAAGTAGAAAAGTAATAAAAGCAAGAATAAAACTTAGCTGAACTGCGGTAAGAAATGCGAATTGCGAAAATGCAACAACAACAACAACAACAGTGACATCATATAAACAACTTCAAATGAAACGCAATGCCATGAAACGCGCGTATATTACCAGTCTGTCTGTCGCTCCGTCCCTCTGTCTGTCTGAGCGTCTGTCAGTGCATTCAACTGCTGCCTGCCATGTTCCCACCCAGTTGGCTGCAGCTCGTCAGACTTGCGGCGGCATGCGGTGTGCGCGCAAAAGCGAAATTAAAAGTTTACCCCAAAAAAAGCGTCTGTGAAATTTATTTCAACTGCTTTGCACATGCTTTGCCTTACCCCGCTTACCCTGCGCTCGCATTACTCCGCCTGCAGTTTATTTTATGCGCATATCAGTCTTTCACTTACGTGTGGCTTGTGTCGCTTTTGCTTCCTCGTTCTTTTTTTTTTAGTTTCTTTATTATTTTTTTAGCTTTCAGCCGCGTCTACTTTGCCAATATGTTGTTGTAGTTTTTAAGTCATGTTTTATTATATATTTTTTTTGATGCTGATGTTTGAGGCTGAAAACAAAGATAAAAGAAACTGTAATCTCTGTAGGCACATTTAATTGTGCCACGATTATTAAAGGAAATTGCTTTGGCTGCTTAAGTAATTGGTTATGCATGTCGGCAAAGTGTATTAAAGCGCAATTGAAACTAATTTCAGCACCCCCGGAGTCAATTATCATACTCGATAGCAAAGGCGCCACTATCAAGGATCACACGCTGGGACCCTATAATGAAGGCTCGATAATCAACATCACATGCGTGGCTGTCGGTGGTAAGTTCCTATTGCTCTGCTGGCATTGAGTCAACTTGAATTGATGCCATCGAGCAAGTGAAATAAAACATACACAAAAGACTACTTAAGCACATGCATACACAATAAACAAACAAACAAACGAACGAACCGCATAAACGCACAAACGTAGAGCAGACAACAATGACGAATGCGAGTGCGATTGCGACTGTGAGTGCGAGCACAAGGACAACAAGGACAACGAGGACGATGACAACAACGACGACGACGCACAACAAAGTCAACTGTCAACTGTCAATGACAAGTGATCACTGGCACACACATGCCGCAACACTCAGCGACAGTTGTGTGCTGCTTCTGCTGCTGCTTCTGTCTGAACGCTAAATAAGCAACTTTTGTTGTTTGTTATGCGTGCCGCACAACAATGAGCAGAAGCGTACGATATGCGCTTTTATTTAATTTCTCTGCACAATACACAATCATCATCATCAGTAGCAGCAGTAGCAGCAGCAGCAACAAACTCGCACTCGCCAGCCACATCATCAGCAGCATTAGCAGCATCAGCAGCACTGCCAAAGCAATTCAAGCCCAAGCAAGTCAAGTCAAGTCAAGCTGCTTGTGCTGCACATTGCTGAAATATTTACGAAATAATTTCATTTTATTTAATTTCAAACTCACATGTGTGTAGTGTGTAGCATACAGCGTGTGTCTACTGCATGTAGCATTAGCAACACCCGCACACCCCACACCACACTACAAACTGCGCACTCCACACTCATGTGCGCAACGCACACAAATTGCATTGAGAGCACTTGAAAATTGCTAAAAGCCAAACAGACAACAAATGAAACGAAGTTGACGGGCCCAGCAACAACAACAATAACAAACACACAGCACTTGCACATGTGTATAGCAATTGAAAAAACAAACACACAGAGACACAGACACAGCCGCCTGACAACAGACAATAGGCAAGGCGGTACGCACAGCGCCTTGCACATTTAAGACATAAACAAACAACAGGCACCAGGACAATCAGCAGCACACACACTGCGCCATAGCTTGACTCGCATAGCAGAAAGGACACACGACTCAACTCAACTTGTCTTGCCTGTGTTTATGACTGTGACTGTGACTAGGACTAGGACTCAAGCCCTAAGCTGCACAACAAACATATCAGAGACACTCGTGCAGCAGCACACTCGAAGGACCTGCTGCAGCAGCACAGCGCACTCACTCAATAATTTTCCACTTTTGTTTGCTTGTTTTTCTACTCACGAATGTCTCTTACACTTTTTCTCCCTTATTCTCTTTTCCCTTTCTTTTTTTTTCTATTCATTTTTTTTTTCTTTTTTTTTTTTGCCTAACTCGCTTACACACTTTTGGTCACTGGCTTGTTTGTATATTGTCTTTTTTTTTCTCGAATCCTGTCATTGCTGCTGCTATGCCAATTGTGCCGCATTGCATTGCCTTTGTGCTGCACAGGACGTCCACAGCCGAGAGTCACCTGGCTGAATGAGCAGACGGTGCTCGACGTCTCATCGCATGCATTGTCGGATCGACGCGTAGGCAATGTATTGTCCTTGGGCAAGCTGAAACGCAAGAATCTGCACATGCAGCTGACGTGCGAGGCGGCTAACAACAATCTGACGACGCCAATTATCAGCACAGTCACGCTCGATATGAATTGTAAGTAAACATTGTCACCGTGTGTGAATTTGCACGCATGACGCTGTTTTTTTTTTTTTTTTTTTTTTTTTTTGAATTGATTTTTTAGAGCACACGGTGCACAGCAAAAATGCAATTAATAGACCGTATATGAAACATTTTTTCCTTTCTGTTTCTTTTCACACTAATAGTGCGGCCATTGATTGTGAAACTGCAAGGTGAGAATCGTCCTTTATCCGCGGATAACTCCTATCAGCTAAGCTGCGTCGTTATTGGCTCACGCCCCGCACCCACGATTACCTGGTGGAAGGGTAGCACGTCGATGAAGAATACACATGAAATTGTAAGTAAATTTCACTTTCCTCCCCCAAAGTGATAAAAAAAAAAACAACCCTAACGCTAAACAAACCCCCCAACCCACATAATGTGGCAACGGCATTTGTTTACAACAAATTGTCTCGTCTGGCACGTTCGTGGCACATTTTTAATATTATCCTTAACCCCGTGTGCAGTGCCCACGACCACAAAGCACATACAATGAGAAATTGCGGTAATTTGAAGTGTTGTTGTTGCCGGCAGTCACGTATCTTGTTGTAATTAGCAGTCGTTCCTATGATGACTCTCGATTGAGCTAGTCCTTGACTGGGCTACAAGTAAGAGAAGCAGGAAATTAAGTTTGGCGTGGGTGCACACTCAACCCAACCCAACCCAACAATCCAACCCAAGCTAACTCAGTTCAAGTCCGGGCTCAGTTCATTTTTGAAGTTTGAGCTGCGCAATAAAATGAAAAATTGTTGAAGTTTGCCCCTGCCTGTCGTAACGAAAACTAATTTCGACTTTAAACTGAGGTGATTTTTATAATTATGACATAAAATCAGAAATAGGATATTTGTTTTTTTCTTCTTCTTTCTCTTTTATTTGATTCTATGTTGTTTTTTATATAAGTCGTAAACATTTGTGTTTACTTACATAATATATATTAGACAAGAGCAGCTGCAAAACTAAGCAACTTTTAGTCAACACAGGCAAAAATGAATCAATGTTGTAACGAACTGGCTAGCCGTGGTATGCTCGCCGCGTCCAGAGTTCGTTGCAGAAATTTATAATTCCTGGTTACGGTGGATATATCTAGCAATACTAATGTTCCGTATGAAATGAGTACGCCGGTGGATTATGTAAAATATAATTTATTGAATTATTTCCTTATCTATGTTCCTTATATTAAAAACTTATACTAGGATGATTGCCTTCGTGGCCGGTGATCTCCGTGATCCTGATTGCTTTTACTCTTGACGTACTGAGAACGAAGAGATGTCGACCGAGTATGACCTCGATTGATATATCGAGTGGAGTTGGGTCCGTTGTTGCTTCTGATGTCCAGCGAGTGACGCAGCTCGAATAATCGGCTGGGATGCTGCGTTTGCACTAGAAAATATTAGTGTTGCCAAAAGTATGTGTCGTTCGAGTTATCAACTGCGACACTACAACTATTTGACAGGCTTTGCGTAGTTCGAGTTATCAACTGCGACATTACGACTATGTGACAGGCTTTGCGTAGTTCGAGTTATCAACTGCGACGTTACGACTATATGACAGGCTTTGCGTAGTTCGAATTATCACTGCGACGTTACGACTTAGTGCGAGTGTGCGTAAGTCGATCGATCCTACGACTTGTATGCAAATTCTGACTATGCCGAGTTGTTAACTGCGACATATGTGAGGATTTGCGTAAACCCTTGCTAGCGATCTTGCGCATATAAGCGACTGCTGCTAGGAGCTGATCAGAGCTGATCAGAGCTAACTATCCTTAACTTAAGCTTGGCTTAAGTACTGCTACGTTATTAAACTGCTTGTGAATTATAGTCACTCATGCGAACAAATAAAAGAGTTGTCTACTGTTGTCCTGTGTTTGTTGTTGTTTTTGCAAGTTAAATTAATATTGAACACAATAATTAAGAACATTTAAATATTTAACGCTTACGCTGGGATTTGAACTTGGGTTATTGTTATTTAAATTGATATTGTAATAAAATAAATAAATAAATAATATTTAAATATTTCGCCCACGCCGGGATTCAAACCTAAGGCTCTGGTATAGTGTACTAGGACATTATCCGCTATGCTACTGAAGCGGTTGGTGTTTACGTTGCTATGTGTTTATATGTAACGTTACTGTACGTTACAATGTATTTCAAGATGTTCAGGGTTAACTTTTATATAAAGTATAATGCTGAGACAGTTTGGTCTAAAAAGTAGTAAAAGTGCCATGAGTCTCTGATGACCAGTTTCGTTATGAAGGGAATAGAGAGCTTAGCAAACAGACTTGCATTGCAGATGGCATTTTTTAATTTTTATCTAATAAGAATTTTTTATTACTCAACGTACGTTAACTCAGTTTTTGATACCATGACTTTACTGTATAATCTGCAGACAGAAAAAAATACAATTAACTAAGTTGGCCAAATAAAATCCGATTTATTAAAGAACTATGGATCAGTTTCCTCCGTGAGGAGCTAGTAAGCTTTAGCCAATTAAACTCTGTCACATAAATAACCAATTTTAAATAACCCGTTTTATTGAGCATTCTTTTTGTCCAAGTTACGCAAAATATTAAATAGATTTCTGTTTGAGTTTGAAGCAGAAATTATAAGCTGAATGATGTTGAAATATGCAGCTCATGTTAAAAGTAATTAGATCAATGTAGTTCATTCCTCGACTTTCTGCTTCTAATGATTTTGAGCTGTTACTAGAAATTTCCTGTGCAACAACATGTCACAAATGTGAGTGAACAGGGAATAAATAACATTTTTTTTTTTTAATTTCATCATTTCACCGTTCACTAATAGATTGTGTAGACTTAATCTAGTGTGCTTTTGTGTTCAAAAACTGAATAGAAGTATTTTTTTACACCACGTTTACTCTGTGTTTGATTCTATTAATTACTGCTTATACATTACTCTCTTTTGCTTTCAAACGCAGGCCAATCCCGATGGCAACATGACAACATCCATACTCACCTTCACGCCCACAATCGATGATCGTGGCAAATTTCTCTCCTGCCGCGCTGAGCAAAGCATGATACCCGAGTCGGGCATGGAAGATGGCTGGAAATTGGATATCTATCGTAAGTATCTTCCTCCTTCTGTTAGTTGCAGTCCATTGAAAGGAAATCGAAACACAACACAAAGCAGCACAAAGTCAATACGTAAAACACGCAAAGAAGAAAACAAATAAACAAAAAAAAAAAAAAAACTACAACAGAGAGAAGCATTGATGAATTATTTAAAAAGCGGCAAGCGCAGTAAAAAACCTTTTTCAATCTTTTTCTTGACGCAGCAATCATTCAGCAGAGTTAATTAAAAATTTAGTTCGTAAAAGCAACGGCAACATGGCGAGGGCATTGCATGTAACGCAGCTTCTTTGCGAAGCGGCAACAGTCAAAAACGCCTCCGTTGTATGTGTGTGTGTGTGTGTGTGTGTGTGTGTCAGCGGCACAAAACCCGCGACAGGCGAGACGCGCATGGCTGCCATATATATGCAGCGCACTTAAGGGCAGAACGACAGACAACTTAAGGTGGCACGTCCGCCGTCTGTCCAGGTCGTCGTGTGCTTAACTTGCCTTCGCAGGCGTGTGCGTGTGGCAGTCAACTTGATACAGAGAGAAGAAAAAGAAAAAGAAAAAATAAAAAGCAAAGCACAATGAATGAAAATAAAGTAAACGTTTTCCGCTGCTTAACACTGAGCGCAGCCATGCCCTGCAAATGAATTTGTGTTACAGGTGTTGGTGGCGTATACGCAATCTTTAATTTAAGCAAGAGGCGTTACAACTGCGCCAACGCCCACACTAAAGCTGCTGACGCTTTGCTCGGCTTTTAATCAAAAAGGATAGCAGCCCAGCGCAATCAAGCTGTCTCGCAATTCCACCTCCCTCACCGTTCACCCTCATCGGCCCACCCATTCACAAACGCCGTTTGCCTTTAGAACGTTGTACACCGCAAGCGGCGCTGCAGCACCTTGCGCTATTTACTGTTTCCGTTTCCGGCAATGACGACGACGCGGTCGGCGCACACTTTCACTTTTTTTTTTTTGTGTTGCCTTTGCTTGGCAAAAAGCGTAAGCATATACTCTTCCTCTTCCTCTGCCACTTTTCATTTTTCTTTTATTTTTATTTTCATTATTTTTTTATTTTTGCTGTTTGCTTTCATTTTTTGTGGCTTTTATTTTTATTTGCGCACTTCCTGTCTGCGCGGCGAACTTGTGGCAAGTTTTTAGCAAATTAATTTCAATACTGGCAAAGTAAGCCATGCAAACTTTTTAACTTTCAGCCGCTGACTGACCTGCTTTTCCGGCGGCAGCACAAAGCGTTTGCCTGCCTTAGCATGCCGGCCATTTGTCTGCCTAACTAAATAACACGAGCACACAGGCCACGGTCAGGCAAAGCAGTGGGCGCTTATTTGAACGCTTGCCGACTGCTGCCCATGCCGATGCTGCGCAAAATTTTGCAGAATTTTTTAAACAACATCAAAACGCTGTCATAATCTGCGCTTCCTACTTCGCAGCGTCGCTGCCTTGACCACTTTGAAGACAGACCACTTCCGGTTTGCTGTTTGGCTTTTGTGCGGCCATTTTGTGTTCATTTTAATTTTTTTTATTTTTTTTCTCGTTTCTGATTTTTTTTTTGTTCGTTTGTTGCTTTGCTGTTAGGCCACATTTAAGTGGTTTTCTTTCACCTTGGCTGCCAATTTTTTCACATTTCTTAAATTTTTTTTTTTTCGCCTATTTTTTTTTCCACTGCACACCGCGCGCATGTTTGGGCAATTTGATAGATTGCTTAATAAGCTTAATTTATATGCGCTGCCACTTTGATTTAATTAACTTGGAAATTTACTTGTTTAGGCTGCCATCCTAAGCATACAATCCTGCCCCCTACTATTACCCCCATCCACACCCCCACACAAACCTGCACCGCCATGCCTTGCCATGATAACCTTACTTTAATTTGTACACAATTTTTCCCTTTTTAATTCGCTACAATCCTTTGCGCGCACAAAAGCATCTTAGGCATTAGCACACACAAGTTACACAAAAACCCATAGCAAAAAAAAAAGAGAAAAACCATTTAATTATACATAAATAGCCTTGCTCACGCCTGGCATAGACTATGGCGCAGAATGCCTAGACTTTGTGCTTTGTCTTAGTCAACAGCTGGCAGAGGCTTTGCGCCAGGCACTAAAGGTTACTGAGCGCTTACAGTATTGTGGCCTTTGCCCCCCTCACAACTCCTTTGCTGTAGTTGTTGTTATTTTATTCAAACGATTGCGCTTCTTTGCCTAACTGAAATTGCCTAATTTGTTGGTTTTAAAATATTTACACCTTCATTTTTATTTTCGAAACAAAAAAAAAAATGTTTACTGCTTCATGTTATTTTGCCATTGTAATTTTTTTTTTTTTTACTCTTTTTTTCTTGTGTGTGCTCTTTTATTTGCTTTTCGCGACTAAGCTACCGGCATTGTGCCTGTATATGTTATTCATGTACTTTTGCTTTTATGCGTTTTATTTTTATTTTGTATTTTTTTGTATTTTTATGTACCACAGTTTTGCCTTAATAGGCATTTTATTTGCTAAAGCAATATGCTTAGCTGTTTTTTCGTCGGCTTCATTTCAAGTGCGCTAACGTTTTTATAAAACAATTTTTGCCGTCTAATGGCATATTAACAGCAATTTACGCATGCATATTGCCATGACAGTCTGAGGGTTAATTTAATTTTGTAAGCGTAACGCGAACATTGGAAGCCAAGTAACCGCTCTGCCATTCCAAAAATTCGCTTGTTCTAATTGCGTCAATCTATTTACCTCAACGGTTTAACGTGGCTTATGTAAGGCAAGGCGGATGATTTTGCTGTTGGCCTTGAACTTTTTTGTACGCTTCTGTACTGTACTGCACAAAATGTTGTCTATCGTAGTATTTGAAGCTTAATTTTTTGGGCAGACAGCAACAGGAACTGAGCACATTTTCGTTATGTGAGCATATGCTCTGACAATGCCAGTAGCAGACACTGTAATCTTTCTGTAATTGAACTCTTATCAACTTCAAAGCAGCAGAGCAAGTTGACGATGCTTTTGTTTTCTGCACTCAAATGCCAACGTAATCGCAGAATGGTCAGCAAAGAAAAGAACTCAGCTCACTGACTGACTGATGAACTCATTGTCAACTTCCATGGAATTTCTATCAGCATGGAAACTCAGACTAGCAGCAGACTTTGTCGCTGTTCTGAGATGTTTAATGTGAATTAGCTCTGTGTAAATCTAGCTCAAAAACTTTGCATACTTAAATAATTTTTTTCAAAGTCCGAAAACTTTCCCTATTAAAAATATTTTTTCTTTGGTTGCCTGCAGATATACCTGTGGTCACGTTGGAGCTTGGCACCAACTCCATGAACTCAACACTGCGCGAGGGCATTGACGTCTTTTTCGAGTGCAATATCAAATCAAATCCATGGATTTATCAAGTCAGCTGGCGGCATAATGTAAGTAACCTTTTTTTTATCTTTTTCATATGCTTCTTCTTCATTATCGACGCAACAGCCCCAAGTGTACCAAGGCCTACCGCACACTTTTTATAGAAGTAATAAAAAAAAATGTTATGTAAAGTACAAATTCATGTTATGAAAAAAAAAAAAAATGGTTAAAAAATATTAGCTGCAAGCTTCGTTAAGCTCGTCAATATGCTAAAAGCACAACAAACATGAAATATTAGCGCATAAAAATTGAAAATTACTATGCATGCGACGTACATAAATCAACCGCAGGCCAAAACAAGTCAACTGGATTAAGTCGTCCTTGTGCAAAAAGTAACTACGCCAACGTATAGCAAAAGGGCAACCAACAAGAAGAAGAGCATGAATAAAGCAAATAGAAATACAAGCAAAACGAAATAAACGCAACCCAAGCTGAGCACACAACAAATGTACTGCGAATGTTGCTTAAGGTATAATTTTTCCATTAGCGACTACAGACCATGCATAATTGTTGCATACGTGTAGGCGCAGTAGCCCTTTACACTTAGCCTCGCTATAAACGTTTAAGTTACTTTTTACGGCATAATTGAATAAAATTTATTGCATTATTGTTAAGCGCAGCATTTAATTTCTCATAGATGTAATAATTTTATATAAATTGCCAAACGTTACGCAAATTGACGTTATAAATCGCATGCGGCAGGGTTATTAGCTTAAATTGAATTTATCTCACATGAGGCAGCAGTTATCGACAAATTGAAATTAACTTAATAAATAATTGAAATAAAAAAAAAAAGAAAACACATAATTTAAACGTGCGAGTTTTAAAGGCAGAACTTCCATTACAGGGCAACATACTGGAGAACAACATCGCCGAGGGCATCATCGTTGCCAATCAGAGCCTGGTGCTGCAGAATGTGAGTCGCGCACGCAGCGGCATCTACACGTGCGTCGGCAGCAATCGTGAAGGTGACGGCGAGAGCAATCCTGTGCAGTTAGACATACGATGTGAGTATAGCAGCAGACAGCTAAGTGTCATATATGTATGAGTAAGACTGAGTGCATATAAATACGTAATTTAGTTTATTAAATTCACGCGCTGTTATGCATAGCTTGAGGCGTTAATTGAAATTTAATTGCATGCTGCAGAACACATGACAACATGTCCGGACTCTTATTGCATTAGCTTAAATTGTAAAATATTTGACTAAATTCTATATGCTAACAAAACGGAGACGAAATCAATATGCCTGGCCAAGAGGCAGAGAGGCAGACAGTCAGCAGTTGTCTGTCTGTTGATTTTAAAGTGCATATATGGCAATAAAAGAATTTTATGCATATGTACGTCATGTCAAACATTTAGACAAAATCTCAAATATTTGTGACAAATTTGCATTTGTATTTTTGGTAAATTACCAAACAGCAAACGAGAGACGGACATTGCAAAACAAAGCAAAGCAGTGCCAAATAGCACCAAAATACAGTAAAACAAAATGAAAATAAAATGAAAATGACAACAAATGCACACGCAAACACACGCATATACAGACAGCAGCCAACAACCGGAAGTAGTAGCACACACACAGGATGTAGGACAAAGCCAAGCCGAGCCAAATACATTGACAGGCAGACATGCCTGGCAAAACAAACGAAGCCGCTTTATTTATGCTATGCTGTGGATTGCCAGGCAGCAAAGCAACGTGCATGGGTGGTTTTTGTGATTCGGATTTTTTTTACTTCTTCGAATTTTTGTAAGCTATAAAAGGCACAAAATACTGACATATAAATTAGTAGCAGATATTTTTTTATTAATCACGCCGTGCCATCTTTCTAAAAAATCTTTGTAAGCTGTAAAGCATATAATGAATGATCCCAAAACTATATAAGACGGTTTCTCCTTGCTATTTTAAAGAATAAAATAAGAGTTCTTACAGTCTATAGAAGAATATAGATTGTCAAAATTTCTTTACTCCATAAGGAACATTTTAAACAACATCAGCACCAAATTCGACTTCACTTAGATTCAACAAACAGCCCTCGTGCATACATCTATTGTATATGGACGGATGTCAACGGAGGCATGTTTTAAGTCGGTTGCTCTGTGCAGGTTTTTGTTGCATATTTAAAGGCTGCACACTCGCATTTGCTTCTTAGTGCATGCAAAATGCAAATTACACACAAATGCCATAAACCCAAGCATAGACGTTGAAGTCGAAATTATTTTTGCACAAAATGCTACAAAACTGTTGGCAACAACAACAACAACAATGACAAAAAAGCCCACCGACCAAAAAGCAAAATAGGCAACAGCAACTGCAGCTGCAGCAACAATGATGGGCGTGGCAGGCGTATGTAAAATAAATAATGAATAAATATAAACTTTAATTAGTGCAAAATTCTGAATGCAAAAGTGTCTGTTTTTGTTGAAAGTTTAATGTTACTTGATTTGGTGTTGCATAATTTTAGGCAAACTGCAATCGACTGCCAGTCGGCTTGAAGCAAGTTTAATTAAGTTTGTTAGTTGTAAACGTTATAAGAACAGAAAAAGTACAAGCTGGCATTTAATAAGCCGGTCATATATATTCCATACAAAAAAAAAAAAAAAACAGAGAAAACTGAAAAAGAAAAAAGCAATTCAAGTGACCAGCAAGCCTGCAAACCAACTGCTATACAAGTAAGCGTCTGCAGGCTGCTGCTGTTGCTGCCGCTTTTGTTCTATTTAAGCGCACAAATTGAACTGAAGTCAATGTTTTCCTTTAATTATGCAAATGCAATGCCAATAACAACAAAGTGGCACAAACATTACGAACAGTACAACAAAAACAACAACGACAACAATAGAAATTGAATGCAACTGATTTTCATTGAACATCTACTGGGCGGTGGCAGCTAGCCTGGCATGCAGTGCAGGCAAGCAAACAAACCAACTAACAGACAAACTGACGGACAGACAGACAGACAGACAGCAAAGCAACGAAAGCAAGCGTGGCAACGTAATAAAACGGCTTCACACTCAACTCAACTCAACTCAACTCAATAGAACTCAGCGCAAAGCGCAGAGCACACACGAAGCGACTCGTTGCCTTTTTAACTTTGTATGCATCCTTTTTATTTGCCACTCTTTCCTTTTTTTTTTTTCTTGCACTCTTTGCAGTCGCGCCCGTTTGTCGAGCCGGTCAGCGCACCACTTACAGCTCCGGACGTCATGAAACTGTTAAAATTGCGTGCGAAATCGATGCGAATCCAACGGAGGCGTCCTACATCTGGAAATTCAATGCAACACAAGGCGAGACCATTGACATACCGGCATCACTCATTGCCATCGATCGGGGTCGCAGCGTTGCCCATTACACGCCAATGACGGAAAACGTAAGTAGCACAGACGTTGCAGGCGATGCAGGAGGCAGAATGCAGGATGACGGATGCAGGACATTCGGCTGCTGTTTGCCGCTGTGCATGAGAGACAGCGCATAAATTATGTTGGCACCAGTCAGTTGCCACATTGATTGGCAACACTCAAACACGCAAAGCAACGCAATGCAGCGCATATCTGACGCCATTGTCCTGCATGTCCTGCTGTATTCTTCAACTTTTATGCTTTGCACGTAAAACTCTTTGCAGCGTGTGCGTGCCGTTGCCGCCATTTGGCAACAACAATTTTCCAATAGATTCACATAATTTTCCAAACGAATTGCGGTTTTGAATTTTCAATTAGGGTTGCGCATACGCAACGTTGTCTTTGTATTAAAATTGCGCCGCAGGTCCCGATGATAAAAAAAGTGCAACTCAAAATCCTGTTGCCGCGACATATGCATAAATTAAGCACACTGTGCATATTGCAAACATTCGCCCACGCCCACATCAATACACGCCACGCCACGCCCACTTGCGCACATACTCACACATAACTGTTTTTGTTCTTATTGCATGTTGCTCTTTCACAGGACTATGGTACACTGCTGTGCTGGGCAAGCAACGAAATTGGCGATCAAAGTGAACCTTGTGTCTACACGATAGCGCCAGCAGGTGAGTACAGTCCAGCCTGACAGACTAAACCGCAACTTAGCGCAGACAATTGTGTTGATTTTTTTTTTGCACATCGCTGGCTACGTTTGGCGTCAGTGACGTCGTTGGCGTGGCTGCCGGTGTGTGTATGTTTCTGTTTTTGAAGTTTTTGTCCTTGTTTCTGTTTGCTCTGGGTTTTTTGTTTTTAGCTATGCCACTTTGCTGCTGACTTTGAAGGCTTTGGCCAAAGCGTTGACTTTGGCTTCGATGACTTTGGTGCAGTCAACTTTTAAACCATTTTTGCGGATTATGCAAAGTTTTTGTTGAAAGTTAATTTCGTTAATACACGACTTCCGGCGACTTTTGGTCGCTGTTTGTTTATTGATTTTAAGTGGGCGGCCATTGCCATATACAGACAGCTGAACTGGCAGACCAACCAACCGACCAAGCGTCCGACCAACAATGGAATATGCTAAATAGGATTAATGGTAATGTGTAGCTCTAAAGCGAACGAGTGGACTGCAGCGTAATGCTGCTGCTGCTGCTACTGCTGCTGCTAGTCATGAGTAAAAGTAATTGAAAGTTAGCGAACGAGAAGTAATGTACTACCGAGCTGTGCTCTGCTCTACTCTGCTGTGCAGCGCGTTTACTGCCAAGCTAACGCAAACAATTGTTCGGCATGTTTAAAGCAAACAAAGGCCCGCTTAACTAAGATAAAGCAGCTGGATAACTCTCACAGAAGCGCATAGCTGTGGCAGTGCGCATACACCGAAATGAATATGCCGATAGGCTAAAACAAAAAGTGGCTGGTTATTCAATGATATCACTCAAATTAATCCTTAGTTGACTTTCAGCTCTGAGGTAGCTTTGTAGGCATGTCAAAAAATAAAAAATAAAAAAATTTCGCTATATAAACAGACGTTGGCAGACACGAATTCTATAAGGCATTTTTAACAGCACAGGATTTGGGGTTATGCATCTGTATGTTCTACCGCAGCAATAAAAAAATCATTGCTAATTTTCTGCCTAGTGAGAGAAATCAAAGATATATGTTTCATTTTGCAATTCAAGTCATAAGAATAAGTTATAAAAACAAAATAGCAACACAATCAACGCAGATATCGAATCTTCACGTGCGACCTGCGATAAGTAGTTTGAATTGAGTTTTTATTGCTTATGTAACGTTATACAAAAGTTTTCTTCTCGGGCCATTCTTGACTCAATCAAATATAATTCTACATTTGTCCACCTGCGACTTGTACATGTCATTTTGGTGACTCTTCTGCATTCTACGCGTAGAAACGACTCTTGAAAGTACAATAGGTCTGCACAATTCACGGTACCAATGTATAATACCCAACAAAAATAATAATAACACATTTTATACTTAAAGGCGCTTCCTTTCAACTTCAACGAATAGCACAATCTACATTTTATCAAACTCCATTTAGTGTCGCTCAAAATGACTGACAAATGCCACAGGTCCATGCAAACCAGCAGCAAACGGTTAGCTAAAGCCTAAAAGCATGCAACAGAAAATTCGCACAAACATGAGAGGGCATTTTTTTCAATCTTTAAGCCGCTTTACCAATGAAAATGCTGCAAAATGGTTTAACGAAACAAGTCAGTCAACAAAACTAAAAAAAAAGAAAACGTTGTATTATAAAAAATCATTTAACAACCAAAAAACAAAACGAAAATTAAAATAAAATAAAAAAGAAAATTCGTGACCTATATGCATGCGTACAATTTTCCACGCCGCTGCATTGATACGGCTCTAAATTTCTACAACATGCAACCAACCCAACAACAACAACATTAAAGAACGAACACTACGAACAGCCCACTTAGACACGCGCCAACTGCTGCAAGTTGTAACATGAGCATTTACCATTACAGGCGAACCAGATCCATTGGTCAACTGCACGCTGCTCAACCAGACATCGACCGGCTTTCAAATCGAATGCATCGAAGGATTCGACGGCGGACTGCAGCAGGATTTTATAATGGAAGTCTATGTGAATGGAACGACACGATATCCGAAAATTTTCAAATCAAAGTGAGTTGCCGCAACAGCACAGACTGCAAATGAGCTGATGAAGCTGACGGAGCTGAGGAGGGCATCCATTGGCCACTTGCTCCTCTGCTCATCTGCTCCTCGGCTCGTCGGCTGTGCTGTGGCCGCCGCTGGTCACTTGCTTGTAGAGTTGGCACGATTTATTGCGACATGCAATACGTACGCAAGGCTGCCACTTTTTATTGTCGGCATCATAGTATGCCATGTGCATGTGATTCTCTGTGACGGTGTGTGAGTGTGTGTGTGTGTAGTCATGCTCACTGCAATTGTAATCGTTTGTGTGTGCATCGCATTTGTGTCGCTTTGTCCTTGTCGTCGTCATCAAGAGCAATGTCTGCATGGCCATACATTCACACACAATAATCACACAATCACATGCGCATTGACTTTGGAGTTACAAAAACCAGGCAGCCTGGCAGCCAACTAACCAAAGCAGTCTCATTCTGCTCATGCCAACAAACGTTGATTCATGCATTCGTTCATTCATTCATTCAATCAGGCGTTCATTTATTGCTTCCTGTGCTTTACTTACATGTAGCTCTTCCCAATTTCTTTGCACGTTTTCGTCTCTCCTTTTTTTTTTTTGCGGTCTGTGCTCGACATGCATTCGAAACTCGATTCGTTGTGCATTATGGCAATTGAAAGGACACCGTACTTTGAGGTGCGCGGTTTGGTGCCAGGCATTGGCTACAATGTCTTTTTAATCGCGCACAACAACAAAGGACGCAGCAATGCAACCATCTTGCAGGTGTACACGCTCAAGGATCCCGAAAAGCAAACAGGTGAGTAGTCACGACTCTTAATTAACTTTCGACTTGAAACTCTACGGCTTTTGATTTGTGAAGGCTGAGAATAATACGATTATGGCTTAGAGATACTTGACAGAATTAAAATAATAATTTTGCTCCTTTTTTTTGTTAGGAGTCTTATAAAACAAAAATCTTTTTGTTTTTTTCTTCTATATTGTGAACTGTAATGCAGCGTAATATGAAATACTGCCTTCTTTGGCCTTTTACATAAGTATTTAAAATTATTTGGTTACTATTTCTAAAATTTCTAAAATACACAATACATATCGACAAAAAAATTCTTCTCAAATTTGTTAGCACATAACTTGCAATTATATAAATTTATTTGTTATTTGCCCCTTGCCTAACTCAAGCCAACTGCTAATTTGCTGCTATGTTATAAGGCAGTAACGTTTCTGTTCAATTGTAAGAAAAATAGCTGACGAAATATGTATGCAAGATTTCAATAGCTCAATGTTAAATACTCGACTGCAGCCACACAAAGCAGTAACATCTTCTGCCAACTGAGGCGCAAGTAAAACGTAGAAAACATATGAAGACAAAAAATTAACAATGCCAGAATATAACTCATATGAATTATTTAACAAAATTTCATTTGGCTGCATAAGGCAGGCAACTAATGTAGAAAAGTATTTTACCGCTAAGCGCAGGACACTCGTATGGGACTGTGTTTCTTAGAGACTTGCTCAAGTATCCACATGTGATTTGCGCAGCACTGGCTTAAATCCAATTGCTGTTTAGTTTGTTTGTCTCAACCAACGAACGAGCCACGTGTGCTTTTCCCATGCCCAACTGTCTACTTATGCTGGTTGGAATATTGCAGTTACTTTGTTGCTTGCCCTCTAAGTGCGTGTAGCACAGCAGTTCTTTATTTTTATTTCAATAACAATTTGTTTTCTTTGTTTATTATTATTTTTCGTTTTTTCTGTATTTGTATTTCTTCTGTTTTGTTTATTTTTTATGCATGCATTACAGTTAGAATTACTTACACAAAGTACAATGAGCCCAAGACCACACTTAATGTTGCAACAAACACACGAGTGCCGAGTACAACTGTCACATCTATTGCCATTGCCACTGCCACACTAACCGCAACGACTGACGATGATTGCGTGCAAATGACAACCGAAACTGTGCAACATCACGACAAAAGTAAGCGTAGCATGCGCTACTTAGTTAAACCCAAAAAAACACATAAAAACCAAAACAAAAAAAAAGATAACCCACCTAACCATTTAGCAGCAATGCAAAATTCCAGACACGTACACGGCATGGCTAGACTAACCAATAACTTCTACTTAACGCCTTAACTAACCGACGTCATAATAGTTATGCAGCCATAAAAACAAAGTCATTCACTCACATGCACACACTCACTCACTCTCCTTCGCTCTCTCTCTCCCTCGCTCTCGTTCTCTCTTGTGCATGTGCATAGATATCTCGTTGGCCTATGCGCCGGTAATCGAGGACATCCGGCCATTCCTGGGCATACTCGCCGGCATTGTGGGCAGCATAATTTTTATTTCGCTGCTGATTGTTGTCGTCGTGCGCTTACGTGGTTCCACCGGCCATGATCGCAGCAACTACACACATCCGGCCACTAACGGCGGCAGCGGCGTCGTCGGCGGTGGCAGCAACAACAATTGCAGTCTGGGCATCGGAACACTCGCACACAATGGCGGACAATCAGTGCAGGATGCCATGCATCGCATCGGTCGTGATGGCACATGTCATGTGACGAGCAGCTTGGACAGCATTGACAAGAATCCGGATATTATACCGCAAGGTGAGCCAATGCTGTTATTTATGCCAAACGACAACAACAACAGCCACAACACATGGGACACTAACTTACTCACACACACACACATACACAGACAGAGCAACACTCACGTTGCCATTATGCACGTGCTAATCGCCTGCGCCAAAAGCTATTTCCGCTTCACCTTTTTGTGTTTTTCGTTTTTTTTGCTACCTTTCGCAGATGGACGCGATGATGACGATGAATGGACAACAAAGGGTCATAATCGTGCCTATGCGACAGCCGCTTTAGCGGAACAAAATGCCGTAATTACCTCGACAACTTATGATCACATCATGCCGACATATGCCGTCGTTGATAAAAAGTCACAGCAGCAGCAGCAATTGCATCAACATCAGCAGCAGCATCAACAACAACAACAGCAGCAGCAGCAGCAGCATCAGCATCAGCAACAGCTCCAGCACCAACAGCAGCAGCAGCAACAACATGCACAGCAGCATGGGCAATATATACAGTATAATACGCTGATACCCGTAAGTAGAATGAACAATGTTGCTACACAGCAGCAGCAGCAGTAGCAGCAGCCACAACAGCAACAACAACAACAACAGCATTAGCTAATATACATACTTGTGCATATGGCAGCTATACTTTAGCTAAAACGCTCTTAGCCACTTTAGCCGCAGCCAGCCAAACATTCACTACCAACAACAACAGCAATGCAAAGCATTAGTCTTGCTGGCTGCTAGTGTGTTGTTATAGTATATGTTGGACACTGCAGGCGGCTGTTTGTTGTAATAGCGCGCGCCAACTTTATTTATGGCACCTCAGCCTGCGCTGCTGCCTGCCACAGCAGTCTCAGGTAGTTCAAGGCATCATTGTTGTTGTTGTTATTGTTATTGTTTTTACTGTTATTGTTGCTGCCCGCATATTTGGGTTAAGTGGTTTTTATTGCCAACATACTTCATTATTTTAGCAACAATTGATAGCCAAGTCCTATTGCCCACCTTAACCAGGGCACACGACACAAAGTACAGGGCACAGGGCACAGCTGAAATTAATTGTTAATTAAATTTAATATTACGTTGAGTATTGCATGCCGTAGGGCATAAATATCTGCGCACAGTTAACGCTTACGTTCGGCTTATATAAAACATAAATTCAACGCATTTGTGTAATAAGCGTAGAAGCAATAAACCGAAACTATGATTGTCAATTACGTCAGCGTCTTACACTTTTCATTAAAAACGCAAACACTTCGTGTTATCGAAACCAATCAGCGAAAATAAATTTAACTCAGTGCGGTTAAGCTGCACAATGTGAATAGCAACACCTCGCCTTGGCCAATAAAGGGGTAAACCAGCAAGCAGCAAACGGAATTGTGGGAAATACCATAAATAACGTTCGAAAATGTGAAAACAATTTTTTTTCCTAGCCATTCAAAAAAAAAAAAAAAAACATATGGTTGAAGGTCGTCGTCGTCGTCGTTGGTTTTGGTGTTGTTGTTGTTGTTGTGGTTGTCGAAAGAAAAGTAATCTGAGCTGATTTAGAAAGAGTGTAAAGCAAAGCCAGCAAATGCTGAGCAGCGTCGTCCCATGCAAGGCAAACGAAGGACGCAGGATGTGTAACCAACACAATTTCAAAAGCATTTAACACGAAATTCCTTTTTTGGCTCGCGCAGCAGCAGCAGCAGCAACAGCAACGTAAAACAAGGAGCTTACAAGCGAGAAATACGAGTTGCATATAGCACACTGCCACGCCCACAAGTGGCGAGGGGCGTGTATTAGTGGCAGCAGTGGCTGCAGCTGCAATATAAATTTCCCATTTACGAATTTAATATAAAAATAAGTTGCAAGCGCCACTGAAGCGCAAGTAAAGCACATGGCAGCAGCAGCAGCAGCAGCACAGCAGCAGCAAGCAAGCCACAGCATTGGCGAGGGTTGACCGCAAAGTTTAGTGTATGCAAGCAACGTCACTGAAATTGAAGCTTAACTTGCTGCTAGCCGCGCACATGGCATGAGTACACGACTGTAAATGCAATCAACAGCAAGTGTCAATGCCAAAGGCAGTGCAGCGCCTATACGCCAGCGACGACACGACTGGCATTAGGTTGAGTTGTCGAACACATTGCCGACACACTATAAACAAGCAAACAGCAGCAGAGCAGCAACCAAGCAGCAGCAGAACAGAGCAGAGCAAGGCAAGGCAAGCCAGCAAGCAAAACAAGTAAACGCACAGCAGGAGTTAAGGCTGGCAGCAGCGAACGCTGGCATGCCAGCTGTGTAAACAAACAACTACTCAGACGCCAACGTCGCTATGATGGCCATGACTGCTGCTGCTGCTGTTGCTGCTACGTTTGCTGCTTGCAACGAAATACATTTTAACGCTTATCAATGGCGTCGCTAACACTAAAACCGTTAACGCAAGTGGAGTAAACACCCGACAATAGCAACAACAACAACAACGACTCGTGTAATACAACAGCAACAAAGAAGCAGAAACAAGAACAACAACCACGCGCACACACAGCCCCTAGCCAGCCAAAGGCAACGCAAGTGCAATGCAAACCTATAAATATCAAAAGCAAAAATAAAATACGGCAGGCGCGTGCATCCCGCATTCCCTCGCCGCCCCTTATGGCCATTGGCCGCAGGGCGTTGTGTTGTGTTAGCAGCAAAGACTGCAGACTAGACCAGAACAGAACAGGCCAGACCAGACCAAACGCTAACGAGCTGTTGGCAATTGTTAGCTTAGACATCAGCTGAAATTGCTATTTGTGCAGCATGCAGGCAGCAGGCAAAGAGCAGGCGAGGGGTAACATGAATCTTAGCTGATTGAAATGTGGCCGCTATACTTTACTAAGCTAACTCAATTTTATTGCATACACACACACACTCTCTGCCTCTCCCTCTCTAGCTCTCTATCTCTTACTCTCTCTGACATTGCATCTGTTTCATTCTCTTCTGTCTCGCTTAGACTGAACTCGCTTACACGGAGCTGGGCGCCAACATGATCGCAGCCAGTGCTGGCGCCGCTGTGCAACGCATGACGCCCTACTGCAGCGCCACACTGGGCCGTCCGCGTCAATCGGAACTGAAACGTGCCGAGCCGAATATCTACTCACAGGTAAATGTCATGATCGACGACACAGTATTCGAAGACTATGCAGAATTGTACTGTGCTCAGCAGGGGCGTGAACGTGAACGTGAACATGCACGTGCACGTGAACGGGAACGCGCCCGCGCATTGATGGCTGACAATGACATATATGTGCATGGTTACTCTACGCGTGTCTGAGTGGGTGTCCTTTTCAACTGCACTGTGGCTCCTTTCCTTTTCCTCCATTAGCAGTTCGATACAATTTTGATTTATTTGCAGTTATTGCTTGTTGTGTTCAATCGAAGTTGAATTTGTGAATGTTTATTTTGTAATAAAGTTCAAATTATTTTTAATTTGGTTTTAGTTTAATATAAAATATTTTCAACATTTTTTTCACACTCTTTTTGGTTATTACAAAAAATTTCTTGTTATTTTTTAGTTCTTGTGTGTTTCTTTAGCATATGTGTCAAAGGTCCTTGTTCAATATACGTGTACCTGGGACCTGTGAAATTTAAATTTGCTCTGCAGACGTGGGTTCCACCTTGAAAAAATATTCTAAACGATTTGCTGCAAGCGTTAGAAACAAGTTTGCCCCATTTGAACATTTCGTGGTCTCATTTGATGAGAAGAAGTCGACCAAAATGAAATATTTTTCAAAATTCCTATTCCAAACGCACAAGTGACGCTAAGACAGTCCCATTTCAGCAACTTTCTTGCTTCATGCGATTTGAATTCTTGTGATCGTTCAATTTCAAATTCAAATCGTAAGCATAACTTTCACACTTGCAGATTATTCGCACAAACAGTACAAAGTAACTTGGCTTCACTAACTTTAAACTGACGTGTCCTATTTTCCTTGTTTAGACACTTAACCTAAACGATACCTTTTGGCAGCAATGAGTTCAAAGTTGAAAGTGCTTAATATTGTCAAATAAACATGCAGTTAAGTTACTCTACTTGCTCATGCATAGCAAATCATGTGGTAGTAAATAAATTATTTAATTTATTTAATTGTGATTTAATTTTTAGTTTAAATAAAACTACAAAAAACTAATCGTATGTATATGAAAATTGTCAACTTAAGTGCGCAATTAATGAGAATGCTGTGATAATCGAATTGAAGTCGCTTTAAATATTATGCACACATGTCGAATATCAAAGCAGCCACAGAAACCACAACTAACCATTCTATTGCTGGGCTTCATGTGTACACGGCATTTGACATTTGCTGCCAGCTGCACGTACCTTGCTATACATTATATTTGCCACATGCATTTAGGTTAATTTTACAATGCAAACTTCAAAATGCACACAAAAGCCACGACCAACTTCATGCAACTTGCAACAACTTTTTATATTTGTTTTTTTTTTTTTTTGTAAATTCAAACTGCACGGCAATAACACAACAATTATGTAAAACTCATTTCAAAAGTTCTCAACAAGCAAATATAATCAAATTAAAATAATTTGCCATAAAATAAAACTACCAACAGCAAAAAAAAAAAAATAAAATAAAAAAACCAAACACATTTTCAAAACAAAACAGAAACTGAACATTGACTTTAGTTGCGTTGAGTCAAGTTGAGTTGAGTGTAGCAACAGCAGCAGCAGCAGCAGCACAGCACTGCAGCATTGGAGCAGTGGGCAGCGGAGTAAAGTGCAGTGGAGTGACGTAGAGCAGAGTAGGGACTTCAATAAATGACAATAATGCCAAACAATTTCATTAGTTAAATGTTTGTTGTTGACGTTGAGTTGTTGTTGTTGTATTGTATATTGTTGTTCTTATTTATGCCTTTATTGACATTCTTGTTGTCATGGCTGTTGTTGTTGTTGTTATTGTTTGTAGTTAGACAGTTAGCAAAGGTGAACAGAGAAAAAAAAATAAACTAAAGCTGATTGGAAATGCTATTAAAACGACAAGTGAGCAGAGCAGAGCAGAGCCAAGTAAATGCAAAACAAAAAGCAAACAAATGCAAAGGCAAACTTACACTTGTGCAACTAAGAGTCTATTACTGTTTGTTGTTGTTGTTCTTATATGTGACATATATGTATTTGTGTGTGAGTGTACATGTGCAGCATTGCTTACAACTTAAGCAAATAAGTAAATGTCAAACATTAGCCAGGGTATCAACATCGTCAACGCAATGCCACAACGTCAGTCTGGCAACACTGAAACTCATTATCACGCATGTATGTAAATTTGTGCTTAAGTGCATTTTAACAACACCTACATACACATGTACTCGCCTGCTTGCCATTAAGCTAATTGTTGAAATCGTTCGAGCTGCACACACACACTCACACACACACACACAGATAGCCAGACTCAGCTACTACGGCGGCTGCTGGCACTCTTGTCTGTCGCAAATGGCGCAACGTTGCCCATTTGCCAATTGAAGTGTGACGCACGTCTTGTGTATGCCGCTTATGCAGGTATACCATGTGCATTAAGCCAAAAGAAAAAAAAAACCAACGAAAAAGCAAATGTGTGCAAAAGTACACTTGCTAAGCCACATGTCGGCTTCGTAATATGAAAATAAAATATTACATATACGCAATGTATGCTAGCTGCCAACTCTCTCAGCTGCTTTTGATTATTTTTGCAAATTGAATTCTCGTGCATTACCCACCAACAACATTTTTGCACAAAATTTATGCAAAAGCCTAATACATATGCCTAAACGGCAAGCCAGGCTCGGTTGGCATAAATTTTGCCAAATACAATATTTGCCAGCTACGCCAAGCGGCCATATAAGCCCAGCACTGTGCGCCTCTGTATTAGATTTTTCCCATTTCTTTTTGGTTTTCTTCTTTGGTTTTTTTTTTTTTTGTTTTTTTGTTCAGTTATACTTTCAGATATTTTGTGGGTGATCAAAATCGCAGAGTAATTGATTTTCGGTTCATTCAATCGCACGTACATTCACTTTATATTGTATAGCAAGAATGTAATTAATAAATGCTATTGCTGCTGCTGCTATGTAAAAGTGCTTTAAATTGAAAAATGAAGAAAATCCGTATTGAAGACATTGTGTGTGTTTGTTATTTCTCAAGCGCATGCTAGATTTGTTATTGAAAATGGCAGCTAAGAATCGAAAACTCATTGCTTAAATTCGACTGTTAATTGCTTTGCACAAATCGATAACTGCCTGCCTCGTTTTTGTGCATTTACCATAAAACATTTGCACATAATACATATACGTATAAAACGCACAATGAAAGCGCGCCAAGGAGTAAGCAATAAAAATGTTTTGTTGTGTTTTATTTTATTTTGCTTAGCACTTGCTTTGCGTTTTTAATGGCATCAAAATTAATTTCATTAAAAGCACGTTGAGACCATTAACGCAATAATATAAATTTTCACATGCATGACAGACAAAAGCACACAGCTAACTACAGCAGCAACAACCAACACAACAACAATAACAAGAACAATGCCAAACACGCACATAAACATACACGAGGGCTATGCAAACTACAACATGCAATTATTGGCCATTGTAAAAGCATACCATAAAAGGCAGAGCGCGTCTAGCCACGTCGAAACGTGTAAAGTTGGGCTGAGTTAAGAGGGCCTGGGTGGGGGTGCGGGGATGGCAAATATGCTGCAACTTGGCAATGCCTAAATAAACGTGGCCAATTCGAAATTAAACCAACAAACGCGAAAACATCCACTACAACAACCGCATGCATAAGCACAGCAACACTGACAACAACAACAAACACGTAAAAAGAATAAACAGTGGGGCAGACGCAACGCGCCGGAAACAGGAAACTGGAAGCGCATATATATATCAATACTAGTGTCTAAGTAAACCAGGGGCCAACGCACGGGTGACTTTAATTAGACCAAAGTGGGCGTGACACTGGGCGGCAGCAGTATGCACATGCATATGGCGTCTAGCTGGACGCTGGCTCGCCGCGTGCACTGACATGGAAATTAAGCATTTTCATATAAACAGCAGCCAGCCAGGGGCCAACTGCTGGCTACTGCTAGAGAGTGTGAGAGAGAGAGTGAAGAAAAATGAGTGAGAGTAACAGAGTATTGTGCATGTGTGCTAGGGCGTCACAGCCATTGTCAGCATACTAACCATATCAAATATTAACTGATGACACATTTACCACACACCCACATCCAACAAGCAGCCACACATAGACCCACTCGCACATACGCAGACATACACACACACTCACACACACTCACACATACATACGGAGACAATCTCACTGAGCCATGCACTCGCTTACTAACTGACTTTGTATATATATGCATATATTGTATACGCATTTGCAGATTGATCTCGCACATCATCCCATGTACTCGACCAGTTCGATGTTCGGCACCGTCGCCAATAGTGGCAGCAATGGCGTCGGCATTGTCGGCAGTAACACGCATGCAACCCTCACGGGCGTCACAATGTCACATCCATCACAATTGGCGACATTCGCAACACAGCCGCCGCCACCGCCCATATTTGCATCGCATCATAATGTGGTCACGGCCACACAATCGCATCAAACGCTGCCAAACGCCATCGCTGTCGCCAGCGCCAATGGTCTACTGCAGCCAGTTACGGCGACGGGGGTGGCCGGCGGTGGCGTGTGCATTAGTCTGCCAGCCGCGGCATTGCATGCTGCCGTGCAAACATCGGCATCGGCATCGGCCACCCAACAGCAGACGCAATCACAGGCTCTAACGGCCGCGAATGATGGCGGAAACGGAAGCATTGTTGGCGTCGGCATGAGCGTTTATGGTGACGTGGTGAGTAGCGTACTTTTATATACATCCATACACATACAAATACTCGTATGAATGTATGCGTTTGTCCTGCTGCATGCATACACGATAATTTGCAGTTAATGCTCAGCAGTTGATTGACGTTTGCATGTAAGCGCTTTTTTTTTTCTTATTTTTTTTTTTTTTTTGGTTGCTTCCTTTTTTTTCATGTTCACAATTTCCTAATAGCATTGACAGCAATTGCATTCAAACACTGCTCTGCACTGGCGAAGCAGTCTAAGCAAATGCGGTCAAAAGTAATTTTAAAGTTCATCTAGGTTCAACGCACTAGCCACGAACATTGCATGCACGCCTTGGCCGGCAACACAAAGCCCTGCAGCAACTCAACTAACCATTCTTATACGCACCGTAAAGCGCATGGCGACAAAATATGCAGCATACATTAGGGCGCGCCTCACTGCGTTCGTAATTTAGCAACTGCAGTGCCAAAGTACTTTCTCGCTAGCTGACGTTTTATGCCAAAGGACATTGCGGTGTAGCAACTTTTGACTCTAATGATTGCAATTATTTTGCCGAAACTGAACAGCACAAAAAGCAAAACCAACAAAAAAAAACACAACCACAAACGCTGCGATGTAGCGGGAGTCGAAGTGGCAAGCAACAAAAAAAGCTAAGCAGCGAGCGAATTTATAATGTTTTTGCTGCTGCATTATATTTTGCGTTTAAATTGTTGCCTGCTTCATTTTTCTTACTTTGGTGTTTTTCTTTTCCTTGTTTTTTTTTTTGCTTTTTTCTTGTGTTACTTTGCTTTGCTTTACTTTGCTATTGTCTCGTGAATTTGAAAAATGTGCGCGCCAGAGGCAGCAGAGCGCAGCGTGTTGCCGCGCGACAGCAAACGCACAAAGAAGGCGCGCGCAAGCCAGCATGGCGCAAACAAATGTACTGTTCTGGCAAGTGAATGCCAGACTGCCAGTGCAATGCGCTACAGCAGGGACATGCTCGCCTGTTTATAAAATGGCATAGACGCTAAGCCAAATACTGCGAAAATATTTCAAAGCAAACAACGCGACGTATGCGCAATGTCAAATATAGGAGACAGTAATATTGCGTATATGCCGAGTAAATGTGTGTGTGTGTGCCGTTATGCCGGCATGGCTTAGTGTAGCGCAGTGTAGCATAGTGTACGTTCATAAACGACAGTCTTGTCATGCTGTTAGTGCGTGTAGATGTGCGCGTGCTTTTGTTGCTTGTAGCTAACGCACTAACACGTTTTATGTCAATTTCGCTTGTTTGTTTCACATTTTGCTTAACGCGGTTTTTCGTTTGTGTTTCAACATTAATTACACTTAAAAACAGCAAATCTTAATGCGCACACATTATTAAGCGGCATGTGTTAATCTTTACAGAACAGCAAATCGAATATGCTCAAGACCGTGCCCGAGGAGCTGCACCATCAGCTGAACGGCGAGGAAGTGCTCATCGCTAAGGATCGCAATCATGCAACGCGCTTTTGACGTTAAATTTACAGCAATGAGCAATTAATCTAAAAACAACGCGCAGTCAAACACAAACGATTGGCAGTGCAATATTCTGCGAAAAGGCACACTGCGTGCAGTAAACGAGATGAACTGGTAAAACTGACTATAAGTGTATGTGGTGTGTAATGCAGAAATTAGCAAAAAAACAAATTAAATAACTGAATAACAAAGTTGCAGTAAGCAAAACAGCACAGCGTGATACAACACAGCGCAATGCAGCGCTGGCAAAACGAAATTTAAAAATTGTATAAGCGAAAAAAATAACTGCCAACTCAAAGTGTAAAAGCAGCATTTAGTGCAACCAAAAGGGAAATTATTAAAAATATAAAAGTCATTATAAAGCACTTTTTATTCAAGCAAGTAAAAAAAAAACAACAACCACAACAACCAAAATCAAAATGGCAAAACATAAACCAAAACACATAGAGCAGCAACAACAGCGCATTAACAGAACACAACAACACAAATTCAACACAACAGACTGCAGCAGACTCTGCTGTCTGCTTACAGTTGTGTAGTTAGGAAACCTCTGTTAATGCGCTGTTATTTGTGCATTTAGCAGCGCCACCAGTGACGCCAAAACTGTTGTAATTAAGCCACATTGGTATTGAAAAATACAGAAATTTTAATGCAAAACAAAAACAATTTAAGCTGTCATAAAAAAAACATAAACGAGCGCAAATAAATTATATACTGTATATACATGAAAAAAACAAAAAAAGAGAAAAACCAAAAAATAAAAATAAATGCGCGTTAAGCAAATAAAATAGTTTAAGTTAATATAAACAAATAACAATTGCAAACTCTAAGAGTGAAACTGCATTTTAGTGTCAATAAGTTATTATTTTTTGCATTAAATAGGTATGCCGCATAATAAAACACATTCAACTGGCATATAGAAATCAAAACAATGGCATGAAATTAGCCTAAAAAACAATTAAACTAAAACAAATACCAAAAAAAAAAACAGAAATAAAATGAATTGTTAATATATTTTTTAAACATAAGCTTTAAGCGCAAATAAAACAAAAAAAAATAAATATTTAAATAAAATAAAAAAAGATCAATAAATTAATTATATAAACACCTTAGCTAAGTAAATCAAATTCTTTATTGTTGTTAATTTATTATTGCATATATAAAAAAATAAAAAAATTAAACGTAAAAACTGACATAATTAACACATAATATTAGTTAATGTTAAGCTAAATAATTAAAAAGAAAATATTTAAACCATAAATAAAATATACTAAATAATAAAATTAGCTTAGTTTTAATTTTAGGTAAACAATCGAAAACAATTTGAAAAACGGCGAGATTGAAAAATAAAAATAAAAACCGAAATACGAAAATTTGTTTAGTGTTAAATTTTAAAAGCCAAAATGTAAACTAAAAACTAAATGAATTTAATTAAACGAATTACACATGATAAATTAATGAAGGAATAAAAATATGCATAACATTTGAATTTTATACGTAAAAAATAAAACATTAATAAATTATAAGCGGGCATTAAACAAAATCGGCGTGGCGCAGCGCATGTAGCGCACCAAAAAAACGCATGTAAAATAATTATAAAAAGCAAAGAAAAAAGAAATCTGCAACTTATGCGGCAGGCAAGTGAAGCCAAGCTGATTTGGAAATAGTAAATAATAATTAAATCTAATAAAGTGTATTATAAAAAAAAAAAAATGTAAGTTTGATTGAAACCATGGAAAAGTTGCTATGCAAGACCCAGACGATAACAACAACTCCAGAGTAGCAGCGTTGCTCCTATTAAATGATTAAAAAAAAATTAAAAATAATAAAAAATTTAAATTGGCTCATACAAAATGTTAGCAAAAAGTCAATTATTAGCTCGGCAATGCGGTAACTACTCTGACTCATATTTACTGAGGGAACTTCTGTTTCCTAGCAGCCTAACTTTTTGTATGATATACATGACAGATGCAATATATATCAGCAAAGCTTCATAACATATATGATGAAAACTTAAAATGCCAACCAACAGCGCTCATAATTTTTCAGCACCAAGTACAGTTTTCATATACGGAAGTAACAGTATGTGTAAGTAAATTCCTAAAATATATGTTACCCATAAAAAAACAAGATACTCATATAGAGCAGCTGGCTTACACTAGATGCGCCACCTCAATCAATGCTTAACAGACAGCATACACAGGCATGTTTGCTATGCAGAGACACTTAACATCCTTTTCAGCATTGAACAGCGCAAACACTTATGTAGTCCCTGCTATGCGATGCGACAAAGCATCACAACGTCTTTGTACGAGCGGCTACATGGATAATGCATTATGCAAATCTAGCAGCGACAAGTCAACATGACTTGCAAAATTTCGTAGCACACAGTTGACAAATATTTGGCATAGTTTTGGGCACAGCAAATGATTTTGGTTTGCGACAACAGCAACGCCATTAAATGAAGTATCTGCATGCTTTAATGGCTGTCGCATATTTAATGCCAATCTGTCGGCATGCTGCACACATACACACATACACATAAACACAGTCAATTGCCCAAACCACATGAAAGACACCGCAGCCACAGCAACAAAACCACAACTGCTAAGCTACACAATCAATTAATCAAAATCGTTCATAAATTATTAAAAGCTGTTTAGGCACCGTCGCCGTCGTGTGTGTAGGCCATCAATCAACATTCAATTAAACAATTTCACTATGCTGAATTTTCACCATTATTAAATTTATATTATGCCACTCAGCTGCCGTTGCTCCTGTCAGCGTTGTTGCCTATATTGTTATTGTTGCTGCTACTGCGCGTTGAGTGCTTTCTGCAGTCGAGTGCATTCTAAATCATAAATAAATATTAAAAATGAATTGCAATTGAAATGCTTGCACGGCGTGTTGCAATTTCCTTTGCCTTTTTATTTTTTTTTTCTTGTTCTTTATGCTGTGCACTAAAAATAAAAGCGCAAACACTTCCGTTTCTAAAATAAAAAAACACAAAACAAAACAAATTTATTGGCAAATAACAATGCAAGCGATTTTTATGCTTTGCCACTCGCAGCACACACCCACACACCCACAAACACTCACACAACATGTCTAACTTTTGCTTTTATTTCTATTGGCTTTTTTTTTTCTTTTTTCTGTTAACATTTTTGCAGCAATTTTTTGGCATTACTGTTGTTATTGATGTTTTTCTTTCTGTTATTCTTTCTGCTGTTGTTGTTATTATTATTGTTTTTGTTGCCTTGCGCGCAGGCAGTTAAGTGAATTTATGCTTTTGCCCTTGCTCCCGAATTTTATTACCGGAATTAAAACAAATTTTTGCCATATACAAATCGCAAAACACTTTTCCTTTTGGTTTGGCTCAGTTCAATTCGGTTTGGTTTGGTTTGATTTGGTTTGAAGCGCCGCAACGTGCATTCGTGCGTTTGTTATTTGGTTGGCTTTTTTGGTGTGCGATTTTTGATAAATGCCAGTTATTTGTTATTGATTACATTTGCAATTGTTTGTCATAAATATGTTTGATGTGATTTTTGTGTATTATTTATGCAACATTTGATTTTAATTGCAGCATTTTGTTTTTTTTTTTTATCGCCCAGCAATGTCAAATTTACTTATTTAGTATTGTAGCGCACTTTAAATATTTACAAATAATAAAGTTGAAGTTACCAAAGTTTAGAATAAATTCATAATAATTTCTGAAAATACTGAAATAAAATTTTTATAAAATATTTTATTTGAAAATTTCCAATAATGCTATTGAGAACTGAATTTTTGGTTTATTACGCATCACTGCGGCATCGATAATGATATTCAAACCATCATCTGCAAAAAGTAAATGTAGATTTGCCAAGCGTACGCTTGTACGCTGTATTCTCATTGATCTAAATTTCGCAAAAAACTTTGCTAAGCCAGCTCCTATGTGTAACTGTAATATTTGAAAACATCATTGACGACTAAATAATACAAAACGTATATCTCATAATTTAGCAGTTAGAGCGGCAATCATAAATCATTATATACATTTTTTAACTTATTCAGATTTGTTAACTATACTAGAATGGGAACTCACTTTAAAAATAATATTTAATTTATTTATTTTTTTTTTTTTTTTCGTGAAATTTACATGTTAGAGGTTGTACTGTGATCTTTTGCTGAAATCATACTAAAAAGGAAAAATAAACAAAAGAGAAACCTTAACAATTGGCACATTGTCTGCATGCATACTTTATTTACATTTTCCATATTTCATTATTTTACTTCAGATTTTTGCTTTCATTTCGCTTTTGTTATATTTCGGCCATTTTTTATGCGCGTGCATGTAAGCTGATTTATCAGCAGCAACTTAAACGGTTGACCGCTGAAAGTGCGCTTTATTTATCACACTTCTTCGATTTATGACGCACTCGACCATACACGGTCACACTCAAGCGTCAATGCGTAAAAGTAAAAATGAAGTGAAATGAAATAAAATCAAATCAATTAAATTTAAGTAGTTAATGCCAAATAACGGTATTGTGTGCACTTTAGCCAAGCTTAAACTGTGAACATGACGGCAGCAGCTGAATTATTGCCACTTATTGTTACACAAAAACTTAAAAAACAAAATAAAAGAAACCGAAATAAGAGTAAACGAAATAAAAGCCAAACATTTTACGTTTTAAGGCCGCAAATTAAATGCTAACAAATAAACGGCAAACGCGTTAATAAAGCTAAAGAAAAACGCACGCAAACGATTTCCGACATAAACGGGCAAACACACATACACACAGGGTAAACATATGGCTGCGTAAATCTACGCAAATTTAGTCAAACAAATCCGTATTATGCCAACGCCGGGCCAAAGCATAAAAATAAAAACGGAAATCACACCAAAAGCAATGCATACAATACGGCGCGTAACACCTTTGCTACAATAACAGCAGCAACAACAACAACTGTGTATGCGAGCAAGAACCACAAGGCAGCCGAGTGTTCGAAGGTTAAATAAATTGCCGGCGTAATGTCTAAACATATGCCATGACAGTCATAAATTTCGAGGAAAAAGGGCTTTAACCCTTTTTATTTATATACTTCTTTCTACTCTTTCTACTCTCTCTCTCTCTCGCTGTCTCGCTGTCTCGCTCTCTCCTAGTCCCACTTTCTCACTCACACTCTCATTTCGCTGTGCGTATGCGTGCATATGCAAATATTATAACTGTATGTGTATGCGTGTTTGCGCGCACATAAAAAGGATATTAAGCGCACACAGGCGCACTTCCGTCTACGTTCGGCATGTTAATATGGCGGCGTCAAAACAACATTAAACGGCACACGCACAGGCACTCGCACACACACACGCACAACTTTACGTAACAACAACACGAAGAACAAGCGGAAACCGGAAATAAATATCACACACAGCAGACTGCACGCACGCTGGCGCAGTCAAGAGGACCAACTACAAACAAACAACAACAACAACACAACAACAACACAACAACAACACAACAACAACACAACAACAACACAACAACACAAACAATGCTGCCAACGATATGCGCCACAATAAACATAAAAAACGCACAGCAGCCGAAAAGTAGGCAACAGCAAATTCGCCTTACGCCATTGACAACCCTTTCCCGCTGCCTTTGCATTGGCCTTTCTCTTTGAATTTCCCTTTGCCTTTCTCTTTATCTTTCCGCTTCCTTTTGCCACAAGCTTTGTCAAGTCCATTTCTTTTTATATACAGTGCTACACTTTTTTCGCATTTCACTGCCTTTATGGATAATATTTACTACTGCAAATTATTTTTTTAGTACGATGCGCATGACGCACAAAGCACAACGCAAGGTAAGGCAAGGTAAGGCAACTGGCTGAGGCCACAGCCGCCAGCTGGCGTAGGTGCAAAAAGGTGCGCAAATAATGCGTAATGTCAATAGGCCTTTGGCATGCTGCGCTGCGCTGCTTGTGTAAAATGCTACAAAAAAAAAGGGGAAAAATTACACTACACTATACTACACTATACTACAACGTAGTGTAGTCCTTTGTGTGCGCATTTCGGGTATTAATCATTAAGCATGGCTTTTTGTTGTTGTTGTTACTGTTGCTTTTGTTGTTGTGGCTGCGGTGCTCAAGCGCACTTTGCGCCAAAGTCAGGTGGCTGACTTTTATGTGCAATGGCAGGCTTTAAATTTTTATGCGAGGCTTTGTTGCGCATTAATGTGATTACCTAGTAAGCTGGACACGGTTGGGGCTCAAAGCTACCGGCAATAAGCAAAGGGTGCGCATGTGAACGCAACAAAATGCCCGCAACAGCATATATGAGCAGGACAGCGAAACATACAGAGGGGAAGAGAGCGAGTCAGGATAAGCAAACGCACATGCAAGTGAAAACTAATTAACAGCGCCTCGCATGTAGGCCAGGTAAGTCACAGAGGCGCTGACATAAGACTTTCATAAGTCTAGACATTTTGGCAAAGTGGCAACTTAATATAAACGTAGAAAATCTTTAAAGTGGCAAACACCAAAAATGCTGGGGCAGACAATATTCGAAATATATGCCAAGAAAAACAATTGTTAAGAAGTAACAATTACAACATTGGCACTTTTAATTGCGCAAAATTAAAATGAAATAAGTGAAAACTGAAACCTCTGCAAAAGCGGAAACAGTTTTTGTTAGCAGTACACAAGATCAAAGCAAAAATTAATTGCGAATGCAAATTCAAAATGCCAACTGCCAACTGGCACAAAAAACAGTAATAAATCAAATAACACAAGTAACTAAAACATTGTATAAGTTAAATAGAAATACCTCAGCAAGCAGCGTGAAAAACTTCATTAATTACGGCAAGCTTTCACTTCTTGTTCTTCGACTTTGGCTTCTGCTTCTTGGGGTTTGTGTTTGTATTATTATTTGCTGTGTTACGACGTACTGTGAGTGCCAAAGTAAATGACAAGAAACAAGTAGCCAACGTCAGCGTCAATGCCAATGTGGCGGCACACGCCCATTGGGCACAACACGCCCAGTCATTCGACATTGTTGACAACTACACTTCGCATATATTTGGTCTACTTAACTTTTAATTAAAGCAAACAAAACCAAACAAAAGCAAACTGAAGCGCAAAACGCAAAAAAGAGAAAGCATGCGAAATAGTAAAATATCAAATGACAAAGGCGACGAAAACGTCACGAAACCAAAAATAAAAAACGAAAAAAAACACCGAAACGACATAAAAAAATATCAGCAACAACACAATACAAAACAAAAATCTCAAAGCATAAACAAAACACAAAACATACGACAACAACAGCCACAACAAACTTGAAAACAAAAAGCATGAAAAAAAGTCAACAGCACGATTTTGAAACAAAAGCCGTCAAAAGCAACACAAAAGCCACGGCAAGTGCCTGGCATTATTTTGCTGGCTTGCCGACATCTTTGAAGTTGCGTAAATTGCATTTAGCATGCGGCCGACTTTTGTGCGCAATTTAAGCAAACATTTTAACACAACTTGCAAATGATAACACAGTTGCCCGTTGACGTTGAGCACAAGTATAAAACGAAAACATATGCCACATAGCTGCGCAGTCATGGCATCAGATAGTTAGCCAAAGGTTATGCAGCAAAAATATTCGATACATGCCAATGACCCTGACGCATCTCTTTACTTTTACTAAGAAATAAAAGCGAGTCTAAGCTGTTTATCAATGCTGAAGTTTGATTAATAGTTATATATATACATATATATATGTCACTTAGCTGCAAAATTTTTCTTTTTTTATATAATTGAAAAACAATTAAAACAGTTTAGACTGTTTTAACACAAATAAGCACTTAACTCTTTTGTACAGATAAGTTGAAGCGGCAAAAAGATAAGTTAAATGGTTATCAATTGTCAATATTGCGCCTGAGAGCATGCAATGATTTTTTACACATTACTACTAAATGAATACGCAATTTGCATTTAAATGCTTTTTTTTCTGTTTTAAGCCACAAATAAAATGCAGATAAATAAAACATCATTAACGAAATTAAAGCGCCTTAAGTCAACATACAATAATTTCTATTATTTTATATAACCAAAAGCAAACAGCAATTAAGCCATGAAAAATATTTGCAATTATTTTTGATTTTTACGATTATTATTTTAATAAATTGTGAACCATTTTTCCCCCTTTTTTATGATTTTCAGTATAGTTGCATATAGAAAAAAAATTGATTTTAATGAAAAACTATTTACCATATGCTATAACGAAAAAAAAAACTAAAAAAATCTGCAATATGCATAACTCACCTTGTTTTCTTTTTTTTTGTGTTTTTTTTTTGTAAGCATTTAACAAATCCACAACCGCTGAAACCGAAAAGGTAAACACAATAAATTGCAAAAATGCAATTGCAACAATGCAAATAGCAACAAAAACTGACACTTAAAAAAAATTCAAATAGCAAATAAATAACAAGATGAAAAACATAACATGAAAATGATTTTACAATGATGACATTAATAAAATATGCGTCAAGCAGCACAAAATAAAGTATAATTATATAATACGCATACGCCACGTATGCTATGGAAAAAACTTTTGATGTTGACATGCAAATCATACACAAAGTACGTAGGCAGGTGGGTGGGTTGGCATGGCTGGATAGGAAGCTGTGCTGGTTGAACTCATGTCGCACATGTGTATGTAGTCAAATCAGACGATAATGCACGTAAATCGAAAATTTGTTTGTCACTAGGTACGCTGGAAATTAAATGGCGTGCCATTTCCGTGTCGTGACTGTCATTTCCGTTTCCTGTATTTACACAAATCACAAAATAAACACAAAACACGCACAACAGCGCCGTCGACCACACCCTCAGCCGCACAAACATCTAAAAATTGCACACATACACACACAAACACACATTCGCTCAAATTGTGTCTTGTGACGCCTGTGTGAGTTTTCTTATTTCAGTTTTCACGTTTTCTCGTCTCTTATTTATATATGATATATATTTTGTTTTTGTTTTTGTTTTTTTTTTTTCTTTTATTGCATACCAACCGGCATAAAAGTTATACAAGAACATAAACTTAAAATGTCTTTATGAGGCTTATAAAATCAAGCAAACAACACAAAAACAACAAAACCGAAATAAGCAACCAAGTCGAAAGAGACATATGAAAATCTGTCGCCACACAAAGCGCAAATAAAATCAAATAAACAAAATTCGTTGCCTTTGTTTGCCGCGTCCCGCATGCCGTGTCACGCCACACCATGCCACGTCACACCATGCCAAGCCATGCCAAGCCAAGCCTCGCCACACAAAAGGCATTTTAAAGTGAGACAGGATATTAAAGCAATGTCAACATGTTTGACAAAGTGAATATGTCAGGCCAAATAACACAACAATAAAAAAGAATTTATTCGAAACAAAACTGAAATAATAAAAAGTGTAACGCTTAATTAAATTGTTTGTGGACATTAAATGTAGCAAACAACAACAACAATAACAAAATTAGTAGACAGCTGTAAGCAAAGTTGAAGACGAGTGACGAAACGTCAATCATTGTGCCACGACAGCTCTGGCAGGGTTTTGCTTCAACTTTCTCATATCTGCTTTGCTTTCATAAACAAAGCTCACACTTCTAACCATGAGGTGCCTTATGTTGCCTAAGCAGATGATATAATCACATGAGTGTTTAGCAGAACGTTCTAGCTGCAGAACACGTACAGCTAAGTTGCTTTGAAAGTTCGAGGTAATAATTAATATATTAACCTAATTTTGACAGCAATGCACATGACAATGCAATATAGACAATGACGAAATCATAGAATCATGGTGATATAGATTTTAATAATCCTGAAATCCTAATTAAAAATCATTAAAAAAAAAATATAAAGTATTATGATGATTAATACCAATTACACATAATATATACTGTCTTCGTAAAACAATAAGAGTGAAATCTCACCTATCAAACACGTGTTCATCTGATACCATCCAAAAAAGCGCACGTGATTTGAAATGACCCAATATCTCTCTTTTATTTATTAGTTGGACTTACAGAAAGAGTCATGAACAAGGTAAGTACATATTGACCTCGTAATGTTTTCAATAAATAAAATAAACTTAACACGAAATTCAACTTCAAATTTTTTTATGCATTGATTTGGAAACCTCAAGCATTTTTAATTGTTATTTGCTAAACTCTACCAAAACCACTCTTGACAAACTAACTGAACACAAAAAAATAAGAAAATAAACCAACTTTTTAGAGTAGAGTTTATTCATAACTAGATGCTTCCTACATGCCTTCCCTGCTAAGTATTTTGTTTGTCACGAGCAGCTTAAAATAATTTTAAGTTCCTAAAACATTTTACAGCAGCTTTGCTTACATGATATACTGCAAACGTATATCAGACGCCTGACCCTTTAAAATAAAATAGCAACTCGTCTCAATTCGTAAAATCACATACCTCAGCCAAGCTAGCTCATAAGCAAGCGCGCACCTTCTATTATTTCAATAGACTTGCCTTAATTTTCAAAACATTCCGAAAGCATTTTCATGCTGTACTACAAACATTTTGCGCAGCAATTAAAGATACAATGGTAAATGGTAAGCGGAGTTCCGACATATAAGCGAGCGCTGGGGCGCGGCAAATTGTAATTCGAAAATGCTTAAATGCCAAACTAAACGTACATGGCTGCGAACTTGCTGTATCTACTTTAAAACTAACCAAATGGGTTTGGTTAAAATTGTTTAAAAGCTTTCACATGTGAATACCGACTTAAAATCACCACAAACGCCTTACAACAAACAAATTGCAAAAGTTATGCGTACCTATGAGCAAAGTGAAATGCTTTAACCGACATGAAATTACAGACGCCAAAATGGCAGAAAGTTTAAAATTTTTTTTTTTTTGTACATTCTGTTTCTTTTTTTATTTGCTTCGGCTTTGACTTGCAACTCACTAACAACCAACTTGATTATAATTTATATGTTGGTTGAAAAAATTATAAACTTGACTCAACAGTCACGGCAATGGCAACGCCAACAACAACAAGAACAGCAAAGGCAACAACGTGCATGGCAAGCGCCATAAATTCATGTACAGACGTCGCATATAGAGCAAACATTTACAGACAAATTATTACGCATAGTCAATGCTTGCGACGGAGGCAGGTAGCAGAGCCGGCGGCAGGTTGGCGGTAAAAAACTTTTAAGTAAAAGTTCTCGTTAACTTTTTCCTTACTTTTTATTGCAAGTTGGTCGCCTGTTTTCTTTCATTTTTTTTTTTTTTCTTGTGGGCTAAAATTTTTATTTTTTTTTGCTTAAAAAAATGTTTGCTAATGTTTAAATATGGTAAAAAGTTATTGCTTACATTGAATTTGACATGCATTAAGGCCGGCATAAGCTTGGTTAACCCACTTATGTATTAACAACTTTCCTTGCTCTCATGCGAGAATGCCTAACCCGGCAACCTCTAGCGGCAAAACTTAACTGGTCAAAGTTGTAGCACACAGTTGAGGCCACGTAACCTGCTTACAGTTTTGGTTTCCTCATGCTGACCCATTTGGTTTCACTGTTTAGCTTGTGAGCGAGCCTCGCTGAGTTGCAAATCAAATAGACCTGCTCAACTTCTACAAATGCATAAGCAAATGAAATCATTGCTGAGTCCATTTATACTGCTCCTAGTCAGTTTTAGATGCAGCCTATGGATTGAAAAGGTATAACGCGCAATGTTCAGTTTACTATATCCGATTACTGTCATATAGTCATGTTTTTGTCAATGCTCATAGTTCTCACTTTTTCCATCCTCATCTAACCAGCTTCTTTCACGCAAAATCATTCAACAAACACTAGCTTACACGAAATAAATATAACTCAACAGACGAACTACAGCATCAAAAGAGTCACACCTGCAGAAATAAAAAACTGTATCAAAAATAGAATAAAACTCAATAAATCGCCAGGATATGACCAGTTAACCGGTAAAATAATCAGCGAACTACCAAACAAGGCAATAAACCTTCTTTGCAAGCTGTTTAACTGCATACTAAAAACGCAACACTTTCCGCAACTCTGGAAAATTGCTGAAATAATTGCATTACCTAAACCGGGTAAAGATCCTACTCGACCGTCATCCTACAGACCCATTAGCCTACTACCTATTCTAAGCAAAATATTCGAAAAATTACTTTATGACAGAATTCAACCAATATTAGACGAAAAAAAAGCAATCCCAGATCATCAGTTTGGATTTCGACAAAAACACTCAACAATACAACAAGTCCACAGAGTGAGCCAAAAAATACTATCTGACCTAGAAAATAAGAAATACTGTGTGGGAATTTTTCTAGACGTGGAAAAAGCATTCGACAAAGTCTGGCACGCTGGCCTACTACACAAGCTGCAAAAAGTATTACCCCAACCTCTGCACAAAATAATAAAAAGCTACATAACTGGAAGATATTTTTATGTTAAATACAAGGATAGCCAATCACCGCTAAGAGAAATAAAAGCTGGTATACCGCAAGGTACAGTTCTAGGACCAATGCTATACAACACATACACAGCCGACATCCCAATACCTAGACAAAAAGAATCGATGATTGCAACATTCGCAGACGACACTGTACTTCTCCACGCACATAAAAACTTGACAACAGCGACAATAGAAATGCAGTCCTTAATAGACATAATGTCCGCATGGTTCGATAAATGGAAAATCAAGATCAACGAACAAAAAACAGTCCAAGTTATCTACACAACAAGAACGAAATATCATCCACAATCACTACATATAAACCAAACAGTCATCCCCATCGAAAAGGTAGCAAAATACTTAGGAATGCACATTGACAACAAACTAACTTGGAAACTTCACATCCAAAAGAAAAGAGACCAAGTCAAATTAAAATTTAGACAACTTTATTGGCTTCTCTCAAAAAACTCCGCACTCTCCACAGACAACAAATTACTTATTTACAAGACAATTATAAAGCCAATTTGGACGTACGGTATACAATTATGGGGCACTGCAAAACGGTCAAACAAAGATCTCATTCAAAGACAGCAGTCCCAAATCCTACGAACACTCACCAACGCAGAATGGTACATCAGAAACGACGACATCCATCGTGAAACTGGAGTTCCAACAGTGAATGACGAAGTGGGGAATATAAGCAGAAACCACCAAACAAAGTTAGCGTCTCACACAAACAAAGACATCAACAACCTTCCGATTGTCGAACTAACACAAATTAGAAGACTAACTAGAAAGGCAGGGCTATAGTCGGGCGTAACCGACTATAGAAAACCCTGTACCGAAGCCAAATCTTAATATATTTTTTTGTTGCTTTAATTCATTCATGTAAGGATATCTCAAGAAAAAAATTTTTTTTTTTTGTAAAAGCCATTTTTCGGCCGATCGTTCCTATGGCATATATATGTTATAGTGCACCGATATTTATCATATTTAGATATATGATTTGAATTTACTTAGAATCCATAAATCCAAAATTTGGTAACGATATCTTAATAAACAAAAAAGTTTTTCTCAGTAAATGTTGTTTTTGGCCATCCTTCCTATGGCAGCCATATGTTATAGTCAACGGATATTTATAATATTCGGGAATATTATTGGATATTACTTAGAATTGGTAAATCCAAAATTTCATAACGATTGCTTAATATACAAAAAAGTTTTTCCCAGTAAATGTTGTTTTTTGACCGATCGTTCCTATGGCAGCTATATGATATAGTGAACCGATATACATAGTTTTTAGATATATGATTGGGCATTAGGTAAAACAATTAAATCCCAAATTTTGTAAACATATCTTAAAAAATAAAGCGGTTTTTGTTACTAAATATGGCTTTTCGGCCGATCATTCCTATGGCAGCTATATGTTATAGATCTAATATCGAAAAAAAAAATAAACTCGTTATGCCTATGGATTGGCAGAGTCTTCGTGCCAAATTTGGTGGTTGTAGGTCTTACCGTTTCCGAGATCCGTGCGTTCATACGGACAGACGGACAGACGGTCAGACGGACAGACGGACAGACGGACATGGCTATATCGACTCGCCTTTCGATGCTGATCAAGAATATATATACTTTGTGGGGTCTGCCACGCCTCCGTCTGCCTGTTACATACATTTGCACAACTTTAATATACCCTTTACCATTTTTTGGTACAGGGTATAAAAAGAACAAGGCCTGTGGACCTTGTGTAAACCGCGGCTGCAACAAATAATTAAAATAGTTATAATTAAAAGTATTAATAATAATAATGTTGATGTCATTAACGTTATAAAATGTTAGTAAATGCTAAGTAAAGTCTTCGAAATTGTTATTCAATGTTGTCTTACTTATGTTAAGTTACATATTATCATCCCGCTACACAGAAACATGTATATATTGTCTACTTATGTAGATAGAAAATACAATAACAATTGGGAAATAAAAAAAAAAAAAAAAAAATCTAACCAGCTTCTAGTCATTGTGGCTCTATTCTGTGCTCTCTGAAACTCAGCTGATTGTCATGCATTTCCGTCTTTGATTTATTGCAAATGAATTTTGTGCATCTCAGTCCTAGACCCTCTCTTCCTCATTTATTTCTTTCCAGGCCTTGTACATATTTTCATGACTTACCTAACATCCTTCTGCTCCTTTCGGGTATAAGGTATAATTTATTGAAGTATATACCATAAACAAAGCAATGCTGGCCAAATTTTCCGCCATTAAGCCAAGTTGCCTGCAATGACCACAAAAATGGCAAGAACCGTAAGAGAGCACTGCATAAGGGTTAAGAGATTTGAGTCGAAGCCTGTATATAACATAAGCCATGCGTGTAGGCTGTAATGCCAGAGTTTTCAATTTCAATAGCATGCGTCTGCAAAAACATAATGGTTCTACCAATACTGGCAGTTTTCAAAATGCAAAGCCTTATATATGCAATGCAGCAATCGAAGCAAGCAGCAACCGGATTCACGCTGGAATAAATACTTTCACATTGGAATTTCAACTTTTTCTCACACATATGGCAAAGTTTACTCGGAAAAATGCAAAAAACCAAAAGTAGACAAAATGAAAAGAGTGAAACACATACACACACATATACGTGAACGATAGCTAGAATGATGGCAAAAGAAGAGTATTGCAATGAAATTTTTCGAAAACTGTAATGTTCACACATTTTTGAGTGTGTGGCTACAACATGGCACAGCAAAACGGATGCTACGCAGTTACTGGCGCTGAAACGATGGACGATGGAAGGTGAGAGGGAAAGAGAAGCAGAACGGTAGGTTTGAGGGTAGCGTAGATGGTTTACAAGTTGGAATTGTTTGCTGTTTGTTTGTTGACTGGTTGCTTCGTTGGTTACTTTGTTTGAAGCTCGACTAGGCTGCCAGCCAGCCAGCCAGCCAGCCAGCACACGACAATGCAAAGAATTTTGTCACAGAACGTTTTTGGCTACGCAACTGATGGCAAGAAATGCCGCCACAACACCCCATTGCACTCCACTGCACCCCACTGACTCTAGTGCCTTTGCTGATGCTGCTGCAAACTGCTGCTGTCGTTTGCTGTTGCCTAAAGCGGAAGGCATGCAAAACTAGTAAAATGAATTGCAATGAAATTTTTCGAGGCAAGCGCAAAACGTTGCACAGCAACTTTTTGCGGCCTTCACTGGCATGGTCCCTACTTTTTCTCTTTATACTTTTGTTTTCGATTTTCGTTTTCTTTTCCTTTTTTTTCACTTTTACCATATTCTTAGACTAGCTTCTCTATGAGGCTGTCTCTGGCTGTGGCTACGGCCGTAGCTGTGGCTGCGGCTGCGATTGCGTTGTCTCTGCATTGACTTGGCCTATGTAAGCGGCTGCATATTTTCTGATACAGTTGCATTGTCGCTCGGCTGCTGTCTGTTGGGCAAAAGTATTGGCAACAAGCCAACATTTCGCTTGTTGTTCTTGTTCCTTTTTTTCATGTTGTTGTTGTTGCTGGTGGCAGTAAGCAGCACTCAAGTACGGCAATATAGCTTTTTGCTTAGACTCCTTAGCATCAGCAGCATATGCAGCATTTAAAACTTCAGCACAAACAGTTCAAGCATAAGTCAAAATACTTCGTGTGGGCGTGTGTCTGGCTCTCCTCAGCATATGTTCACTTTACTTAAGTCAGAGCGCAGACAAGCTGCTGCTGCTGCTGCTGCTGCTACTGTGACTGTGGCTGCGACTGTGTCTGTGTGTTATGGAAGCTGCCGTTGTGTCGTTGTGGCAAATTTGCGTTTTTTTTAATTGAATTTTATGTGTCAGGCGGCATTTTAAGGTAGCAAAGCAACTTGCCAGCAGGCACTGATGCGGCTACACACAGGCAAAGCAAAAAATGCAATCAAGCGACGTTTATTGCGCATACGCACACCATCACACTCACACGCACACACAGGCTGGCACAGTCACTCACTGCCACTTCCGCAGCCTGTTGTTGGCAATGGCATTGGCCAGCGCATATACGAGTGCGCGCATGCTGCCTGGCTAAGTTATTAACATGACTTTATTAACACTCAATTTGTGGTTGTATAAAACAAAAACAAAACAGCAAACAAACAAACAAACAAAAAACATACACAATAAAAAGCGGCATTTCCCCCAAAACCAAAAAAATAAAATAAAAAACCAAAAATAAAAAAAAAAACGTAGCAGAAGGAAGCAAAAAAAAAAAAAACACAAATCACGGTGTTCGTTTGCTTTTGGCTTTGGTTTGAGGTTTGGTTTTGGTTGGGTTTTCGACTACGGTATGCGTACGACTACACGCGGTCGCGCGCGCTTCTGCAATTGCTTGAATTTTATTTGCGCACACAAAACACAGCCAAGCGTGAAAGCAGCAACGGCAGTAATATGCATAAAAAGCAACAATAACTACACCAGCAGTAAGAACAACAAAAGCCACAGCAATAATAAACCAACAAACAAACAAACAAACAAAAAAGCAGCAAATGAGCGGAGAAAAACAACAAAAACAAATCGGCAAGAGGCAAACACGCAACGTATAAACAAGCAAACATCATAAAGCACCGCTCGGCAACAGTCACCAGCCGGCAGCTGCCAGCAGCACTGACCGAGCCTGCATGCCATAACTACATGGCGCCTTGCTTTATGCAATACTTTTTTCTCTTTTTTTATCTGCTTTTTAATTTCTGATTATTTCTTTTCTCTTCATTTTTTATGCATACGTTTAACATATTTAATTTTTTTCTATAGAATTTCTTTTTTTAAATGCTCTTTTTATTGTTCTATTGTTGCAAGCGTTTGAACAAAATTATTGCGCTTGCATAGCTGAGCTGTCGCAGCCACAACATTGTTTCGGCATGAGTTGCTATTTCTCAATGCATATTTAGCACCCTGTGGCTATATACTGACTAAACTAAATTATTTGTAAGGATTTTAATGACGAAACTTTTAATATTATATTCAATGAAAAAAAAAACATTTGAGAATGTTTGCGATGTGGTGTAAATTATGCAAATTATCTTGCTTATGTAATATTGATTAAATATTTTTAAACCAAATAAAAGAGCAAAATGTTAGGTAAACTTGTTGATTGAAAAAAAAATAGGAAAGGCACAGCTTAACAAGTTTGGGGGCAAAAAATAATTTTAATAAAATTATTGGCTATCATGTTCGCTTTCTGCAGCATTAGCAAGAAGGCTGCCAAAAAGTAATTATATGCAAAAAATAGCAAGCTTTAGCACATTAAGCTACTGAACATTTATATAGTCAACTTCAATTAGCAACGTTAATGAACAAAAAAAAAAAAAAACACCACATGAAGCCAAGCCAACGAAAGAGGAATACCATGTCAACAGTCATTAGCATGATAACAAGAGCCTGTCTACTTAAAAATCTTGAGCAGGCTTCGGGTAAGATTTTCCTGTTCATTTGAGAAAATTATGTTTAAAAAAGGTAAGGAGATCTCTCTTTGTTTTTGTATCACCGTCTTACTCTGAATTTATTTATATGAACAGAAAAGACACCCTACCTTACATTTAAATACGAAAAATTTATTTTTACTTTACAAAGACTTTCAATTAGATACTTAAGAAATTTGTTCTTAGCCAGACTGTCAACCCACATGCGCTGAGCTATAGCTAAAATTGTGCTGTACATGCCAAGTTTTAAGTTTATGCATGCAACCGCACAAAACGTCAACCAAACAATTAATACTCAGATACGGATATTCACTATAGCATACCAAGGCTGACCAACGTTTTGAGCAATCTTGAAGAATACACTACAGAGCACACCTGCTACTCATGTGCAGTTGCCCAATTCGCTTTGTGTAAGGTGAAGGACACAGCCGGCCTGCAATCAACGACAACAACTTTGTCATCGCAAATCGTTGCAGTTTCTAACACAATTTCGCCAAAAGTGCAAACATCTTAACTCACTTTTTGCGACACACGCATTTTTAGCAAATTTTGCCGTCGCTGCCAAAAAAATAGAAAAATAAAAGCAGATTAGAGCAAAAGGAAAAGTTTCCCTGTGCCAAAAACCAAAATGTGTACAGAGCAATGCAATTACGCTGGAAAAAATTCCTTGAAAAAACTTTCACTGTGCACAACAGCAACAGCAGCAGCAAAAAGCACAAGGACAGCAATAAGCAGAAACCGTAACAAGGCCTAGACATCAACGTGCAAAGCAAGCAACTGAAGAAGAAAGTGGAAAAAACTTACTTAGCTGGAAAAATTCCTTGAAGTTTTTAAGCGCTTGGGTTATTAACGACACGACGGCTGACAGCTGCCGTGCGCATATGGGGTGTGCGTGCATGCGTGCAAATTTCGTGTGCATTAGAACGATTAGCAACGTCCTTGAACGTAAGCAAAGCACAAACACAACGCAAATGCCGTGCACCGCAATTAACAAGAGAAAAAACAACAACAACAAAAATACAAAAAAAAAAAATAAAAACACACTTGCATACTTTTAGCCTCGGTAAAAAAAAAGAAAAGAAACTAATAACAGTTAAAGCTAAAATATGACGTAAGAACAGAAAGTGAAAGTAGCTTAAAAACGACAACTTACTTAAGTTCCTATGGGAACGGCTTTTTCATGTACTTTGGCAGCATGACATGAGCAAAGTAAATTCCGTTTCTTTAGGGATTTATATGCAGGCATAAGATAAACGAGTTATTCTCCATTAAAATTTAAGCCGCAGGTCGATCTTGTCGTCGATAGCAGACGTAAATTCCAACATAAGCGGGAGTGCAAAAATTAAATTTGTATGAGTTCAAATTTTATTAGTTCGGCAAATTACCTGTCAATTAAAGTATCTATATTTAGTTAATCTGTTTTTAAAATTACGTACAGCAATTAATGAATGAGTGTCACAAAATCAATTTTACAGCTTATCTAACCTAATAAAAATGCAGCAGACAATATGCAATCTACTTAGAAACTTAATTCGCACAGTAGTCATTAAAAACTCAGCCAACTCTGCAATGGCTCACAGTCCAACAGTTTCCTTTTGGATGAGCATTTATAAGCAGCATAGCATTGCACAAAATATTATTAGCCATGTTATCAGCACTTAACTCACAGACTATCGCACTTCAAGTCAATGCCATGAAGCAAATGCCATTGTATAAAAATTGATGTGCAACAATTTCCACATTAGCCATGGAAATCAAGAACCAATTATGAACACATTAAGCGCACAATTACCAAAGTCAAAACGAGTCAAATGCTGCTCGTATATAACACACATACACATAGCCACAGACAACCCAAAGTGTATAATGAAACGCACTGTTTATCAGTAGACTAAGCTAAGCTTGACTGGGCTGAGCATTGCGAGTCTGGCTGCTACAGTTTAGACATTCTTTTGTTATGTTGCAAACTTTTGCAATTGAATTTGCCTACAAAATATTCGTACTGAAGTATGGCACATGAACGGACTATGTACGAAACATGTAATTTGCTTACACACTTGCCAACTTGCCGACTTGGCCACAATAGGCATAGACGCAATTAGAGCAACTGCACAAATGTCTTCCCACTGTTACTTGTAGATGGTGTGTGCGTACGTGTGTGTGTGTGGGAGTGTGCTGCTGCTGCTAAGGCTCGGGCTACTGTTGCTGCTGCTGCTGTGGCTATTTAGCATGTAAAATGAACTTGCGTCAAATCACTTTATGCAAATTTCATAATTCTAAAACATTTCGACGTAATTATGGCCGCTTCAGATGACTCCAGCAGGCGCAATTTTGTTCAAAAAGAACTTTTCGGCAATTGTGTGTTGCCGCATATTTCAGCAATTACAACGCCTGCAAAATGAATGAGGCGCATGGTTGGCTATTTAATATTTTTTTTTTTTTTTTGTTATATTTATTGTACTTTTTTCATGGCATATATTTTTATTGCAATTTACATTTTTATTTTTATTTATCACAATTTGAGAAATGATTTTTATATATTATGTTTTTGGTTTGGTTTTTTTTTCTTTTTTTGGTCATTATATTTGCTTGCTACATCATTATTTATCACAATTTGAATATTTCCAATTAATTACGCATTCATCATCGTTAAAAATCATCATCAAAGTGGAGCCAGGAAAAAAACAAGAAACCAACATAAAACAATTTAAATAAATAAATAATAATAAATGCATGCATTTGTTGTGCACTCATTGAGTCAGCATAAACTAAAATTAAAAAAATAAAACAACAAAAAGCATAATAAATTATTAGCAAGTACGAATTGCAAAAAAAGACAAAACCAAATTATACAAGCAAAACGAAAAACGCAAGCAATTAAATATTAATAAAAAATAATTAGCATATAAATGTCATTGCAGTTATTTGATTTTCGTTTAGTTATTGTGCAGCTTTAATGCCATTGTTTGTCTTATTGTTGCCGTTAATTTTTTATATTCATTGTTGTGGTTGTTGTTGTTGCCACTGTCAATTGATATTATTGCACTGCATGCATGCGGACAGACAGACAGACAAATATGTTGCATAGAAAATTATGCACAAATTTTTAATTATCTAAACGAAATTTTAATAAACAACACTTATGCATCGTAGGTCATTATAAATTCATTATTTTTATACCCTGTACCAAAAAATGGTAAAGGGTATATTAAAGTTGTGCAAATGTATGTAACAGGCAGAAGGAGGCGTGGCAGACCCAACAAAGTATATATATTCTTGATCAGCATCGAATGGCGAGTCGATTTAGCCATGTCCGTCTGTCTGTCTGTCTGTCTGTCTGTCTGTCCGTCCGTATGAACAAAAGGATCTCGGAAACGGTAAGACCTACAACCACCAAATTTTGCACGAAGACTCTCTACATCCATAGGCATAACAAGTTTATTTTTTTTTTCGATATTCGTCCTATAACATATAGCTGCCATAGGAACGATCGGATGAAAACCCATATTTAATAAGTAAAACCCTTTTGTTTTTCAAGATATCTTCACCAAATTTAAAATATAAAAGTTCTAGCCAATGTCTAATCACATGTGTAAATATCATGTATATCGTTTCACTATATCATATAGCTACCATAGGAACGATCGGCCGAGAAAAACTTTTTTGTTTATTAAGATATCGTTACCAAATTTCGGATTTGACAGTTTTAGATAATATCCAATCATACTCCTGAATATGATAAATATCGGTTTACTATAACATATAGCTGCCATAGGAACGATCAGCCAAAAAATGGCTTTTACTAAAAAAAAATTTTTTTTTTGTTTTGGATTGGGTACAGGGTTTTCTATAGTCGGTTACATCCGACTATAGCCCTGCCTTTCTAGTTTCTATATAAAACTATTGCAAAAAAACTTGACAGTTTAGTTGCTGCTTATATGCATAAATATTTAAATTATTAAATAATGTCAAAGCTAAAAAAAATTGCTTGTACAGTAAAAATTCTTTCTGAAAGACATGGGAACTAGACATTTTAAAATTCCGACTCAGTTTAATTCATTTCGGATTTTCTTAATACGGGGAATCCCCATGTGTGAGTTAAAGGCGCCATAAAGCGTTAGGAAAAAACGAATTTTTTTTAAAGCTTGTGTTCAATCCCAAATTGTGCTAGTTAAGAGAGTTTTCACTGTAGCTATATTATGCAATAAAAAAAAACACATGTCGTGTATGCAATTTACCTGTGACCTAAGTTGTATAAAAGAAATTATTAAAAAAAATTAACAAACTAATTAAAAAAATAAAAATATTACAACAAACCAACGCTACTGCAACATTAAAGCCCAACAAAATTAATTGTACAAAGCGTTTTTCACATATGTGAAATTAAATTAAAATCCTGAAAAATTTAAAACAAAATTATGCAAAAAGGTCAGCAGCATAGCAAATTATTAACATAGCCACGAGCTACGTTTAACATATAAAATTAAATTGCACACAAAAAAGAAAAAAAAAACAATAATATAAAAAAATAAACCACAAAAAAAGAAATTAAATTATCATTACAACAAGAACAACAATACGATTGACAAAATGTTAAGCCTTGCGCACTTAAAATATACAAAAGCTTTGCGTCAGTTTTGTGTAATTTACATTAAATTCATATTAATAAAATTTATGAAATGCGATAAAAATGTGTCAGCATTGAGTGCTCCTGCATCCACATACACACACACGCACGCATAAACACAAGTCACAAGTGACATATACGAGTGACCAGCAGTGAGTGTGTTCGGTTAACAGCAACAACAATAATAATAACAACAACAACTGCATGTGGAACTACACTGGCATGCGGCATGACATAGTTAAGCGCCATGCACTGGGCAAGGCATAAATGCAAATGCATGTGCATGAGGCAGCACAGTACGACGCAGCCGAAGGCTCAGGCAAAACGATTATTCGTTACACGGCCGTAATGCATTTGCATTATGCAATTAATTGTATTGACAGCATTATGAAACCTTTTATATCGCAAACAACAAACGCACAAACAAACATGCCGGCCAGACGGACGGACGGCAGCCAAGCGATATGCAGGCCACACACAAAGACGGCAATGCAAACTGACAGTTTTAACATATGCCAACAGCAACAACAACAACAACAACGACAACAACATGCCAAAGTGCATAGCCACAGCCAAAGTCATCGCCATCGACGTCAGAGCCATGCCAACGTGGCATATATGGCAACCGGAAATTGTAATTTAGTTGCAAAATGGCATCAATGACATGCTTTATATGCATTGCACTGCACTTCAGCCGCTGCTGGCTTTTGCTTTACGCAAATGTTGCTGCCGTTGATTTTTAGCTGCGTTTTTGCTTCACATGGCCGCACTTCCGCTTGCATTTTTGCTTTTGTTTGGCATACGATTGCGCAAAGCAAGTTTTATTTTTGTTTACTCTTGTGGTTTTTTCATTTGTTTTTCGTTTTGTTCTTTCTCTTCTCTGCGCTTATGTCATGTGTCAATGCGCTTTGTTTTGGCATTGCCGTAAATTGCATTGTAAATGCTGCCGACATATACATACCTGTACGCACACCAACTCCCTCTCACTCTACCTCTTTCTCAGTCACTGACTGAGTCACTCTTCCATGCAGCACACATGGCGTATACGCAATCTGTATACGACAATCAGCTAAAGACAAATATTTTATGAGCCAATGCAATGCCAACTGACTACACCAAACATACCTTTGTCTACCTGCCTGGCCAACTGCACCAGAAAATGCAGCTGCATCGACTTAATTTGCATATTTTCAACATTTCTTTTGCTTTACAACTCTACCATGCACTTGCACACACCACACACACACACACACGCACATGCTGACACTGACACACCGCACATAGTTTTTGTTTAACTTTGTCACGTCGGCTTGGCACTGTGCAAGCCAAACTGCCACAAAGCTCGTATATAAGATTTTCGGTTTGCTCACTTTGATTTAGTACGCCATAAACACAAACAATGCATTAATAATTGTCTAAACCCACGCCAACGCCACAGGCACTCACCGGAACTCAGTGCCAGTCCTGCGACTTGCACCTGATACTGTTCGAACTGCCTGCCATGGCCAGCACAGCGCTGCACTGCAGTGCGCAGCAGAGCACAGCACATTCTCGTTATACGCTCCAAATGCATGCTACGTGTTGGCCCCAAATCCAGGCAGCACACTTAGCTGCTGTAAATTCCGGCATAGACGCCTTAGACGACAGCTGGCATGGCGCAATCTGCTGATTGAATTAAATTCCCCTAACGCTGCCCCTGCTGATCCTGTTGCTGCTGCCATTGATGCTGCTGCTACTGCTACGGATTTTATGTTGCATATTTTCGGGCTTGACTGCATTGCTGCTGCGTGACTTCAGCTAAGCAGACTTAAGCAAATACTATTTTGCATTGTTTAGTCATGTTTCTAGGCAATTGTGTGTGTGTGTCAATTAAATGCTGCCTTTAATTTTTGACGTGCTTCATCAGTGCGCTTTTGAACTGTGCCTGCGAGTAATTACTACAAAAAAAAAACAAAAAAAATGAAAGCAGCAGCACAAAAAATAAATATAGAAAACAAGCCAAAAACGAAAAAAGAAAGTAAGTTCGCAAAAGTAGAACAATAACAAATGTGCTGCATGCTGTGTTGAATGTTGACAGTAAAACCAACGCAAGCAGCCACAGCTACAACAAATGCTAACTACTGCAGCAGCAGCAGAGGCAGCAGTAATGGCAGCAGAGACAGCAGCAGCAGCTGTCTGCGTTTATAATTTATCCGTACACACGTATAAAACAACATATATGTATATATATGTGTGTGTGTGTCTGTATGTGTATCGTAAAGCTTTGCTGCTGCTCACCGGACATGAGAGTGCAAAGGCAGACAGCAGGCAAGAGGCAACAGCAATGATCGATGTCGTATTGTCAGTTTCATAAAAATGCAAACAGTGCAATTGAGCGCAGAGACGTCGCATTGCGTTGAGTATTCGCTTGGTTGCTTCGTCTGTCTGTGCGTCTCTCTTGCCAGCTCTCAGTCATTTGGCCACTCGTCTGGTATATAGGGCCAGTCAGCGTGTGGTTGGCGAGTTAAAAATGCTTTTGTCAAAAGGCTCAAACTGCCAATTCATAGCAGTTACTCGTCTTGTTGTTGCTTTTTGTTGTCGTTCTTGTTGTTGTTATTGTTGTTGCTTTTATTGCGACACTTATGCGTAGCATGTCTGTTTCGATCAACCAGCTAGCTAACCAACCAACCAAAAAACAAACCAACAGCAACAAACAAAAACAATAAACAAAAGGAAACCTCAAAAACAAAAAAACAAAAAAAAAACAAAAAAAACAACAACAAGCAAGGCAATGAAAAACATCGAACATTGTAAAATGCAATAAATTAAACAATATCTGCGCCAAATTGCTGTCCTTCTGTTCAATTTTTTGTTTTCCCTTTATTTTTTGGGTACACTTTTTTTTTTGTTTTTTTTTTTTTCTTTTCAGTTTTCTTTCCGTTTGTTTTTTAATGACACCACAAAGTAATTTTTGTTTTCCGCCATTTTGTGCTGCCCATCGCATGCAGTTTTTATACTGCACACACTGCCTCTGACTGCCGAAAAGCGACAATCGTTGACACCCATTCGACTTATGCATCGTGGGTGTAATGTATAGAAAAGTGTGCACATATACACATTCACACACGTTTAACTTATGCATATACAACGCTTATAAGCATTAAACGCATACGCAATTGTAAGCGGTCAGCAGTGTTTTTTGTGCGTTGAAATTATTGGGCCGACAGGCTACATGCAAACTGCAGCTGTGACTCCTTTCAATTTATGTATGAATATGTATATTTTTTTCACAAATTTTTTGCACATGAGCGTTTTATTGGCTTAAGAAATTTGTGAAATTTTTAAGCTGAACTTTTAAGTACGGGAGAAATATGCAAAACGCATGGAGAAAATAAGACTAAAAAATGGACGGTACCAAACAGCCAAAGTTAAGACTTCGTACAGTAGGAACTCGTTCATCCGGATAGGCCCTAATCCGGATCGTCCCTAAAACCATAGTTATCCGGTCAGAGTTAAAAAAAATGTGCTCTGCAGGATTGACTTGTTTTAATTGACTCGAAATAGTCAGTTCCTACTATATTTCTAAATCTGTTAGGTGCAGTTGGAAGTTGCATATTTTATGCCTCAAAACTAGAAGTAAAAAGTAAAAACTTAGTAGCAGCGCATATACTATATTATTGGCAGCCTGCTAATATTTTGAAAATTCAATTGAAACCATACAAAAGCCGGCGGGTACGCATAAAATCTTTTGGAACGCATAGCCACATTTAGACAACTGCGATTTCATAACTTTAGCAATTTACTTGTTTTCAATTCAAATGCATATGGCTTTGAAGTTTCCTTGAAATGAAAATAATTTGCACTTACTTTAAACAAAGCTAAACAACAACAACAACAACAACAACAATAACAATAACAGCTATAGAAACTATAAAATAACAAGTAAAATCAGCAACAGCAACAACAACAACGGCAGCAGCAGTTAAAGCAACAAAAACAAAAACCAATACAAGCAACAAACAAACAGCACATAGAATTCAATTGGACAAGTGCGTGTAATTGACCCAAATTGTGATGAAATTGCGCCAAAGGAGCACTTTACGCACACAGCAAGGCGGACAGCGGGAGGGCGAGAGCAACCAAGCGTGACAGAGAGTGAGAGTGAGCAGGAGAGAGGGCAAAATGGAAGAGCGAGCGAATGAAGCGTGTGAGTGAAACTAACTGTGAGTCATGTGGTCAGCAGCAATCAGGTGATGAGTAGGGGAGCGGAGGCGGACGCAGAAAATCACATGGAAAGTGCCCAAATGCCAACGACAACAGAAGCTTGCACAGACCGGAAGTCCTCGGCAAAGGCAACACTTTTCATATGCAATCAAATGAAGCAAACGCGTGCGCTATACTGTATGAGTGTGTATACACACATAATAGCAACAACAACGACAACAGGAACAACAAGAACAGCAAACAAGCATGCTGCTGCATTACTGCGAGAACTTGCAACAACAGCCAAGAGCCGTCAGCAGCATTCTAGACGCAACGCAGGCAAACTGCACGAAGAACGAAAGTAATTTTTTTTTTCTGTTATTTTTCATGTTTTTTTTTTTTTTGCTGTATTTTTGGTTTTCCATTCTTTTTTTTCTTTTTTTTTTTGTGCTGTGGTTTACTGACCAAAAAGCAAATTTTGCGCAATGATTGCATTTTCTGGGCATATTTTCATTGCAGTTTTCCAATGGGAAATTTTGCCAGCCGATAGCGCTGGCAGACATGCAGGCAAGCGAGCATAGAGACGGACAGCAAAGCAGCCAGTCAGGCAGGCAGAACAAGTAAACAGTAATGTATGCGCATCGAAGAAATTTTTGCAAAACGTCTAATGTAAAACTGTGCACTTTTAGCAAACGAGAAATGAAAAAAAAAAAACAATTTATCGGTACATTTAAACAAACGCAATTTACAAGGTTTGCTAGGCATATACATATATGTGTATGTATGCAATTTATGTGCCTCAAGCGCAATGTTACAAAAAGTTAACTACTTTTTTTTTTGTTTTTATTTTTTGATTAAGGCAAAACATTTTTACTAGACTTCTGTACATGTTACCTTCTTATTTAGTAACACAATGCCAAAATGTGAGACAACAAACAAACAAAAGCAGGCAGGCATATGCAAATAAAAAAAATACCCATTAGATCACGCTTAAATAAAAGCTTAAGCAAGAATACTAAGCAGTTTAAATAACTTGAATAGAGCAGCAAACAAATGAAATTAATGCCAGTTGAATGCACTGCTCCAGCGTCATATTTGTCTAGCGTTGCTCAAGCATACACACACACACACATACACACACAAATACACAATAAGCATACCAACAGCCAAGAGCAATGGCGGCGCACACAGCAGCAGCAGCATTTGCACGTCACGCTGAAGGTTTATCGGTGTCTACCTTTTTGCAAAACTTCAGCGATTTGTTTGTCTTAGACAAAAGCAACCAAAACAACAACAACAAAAACAAAAACGAAATACACAAAAAATGCCATCTACAAAAAACAAAAGCTGAAAACTTATAGAGTTGCATAAACTGCGACAATGCCAGCCAGCGCAGCGACAGTCTGTTTGGCACTCCCACCCCACCGTTCACCCTCACTCACACACTCACTCACTCACCATCTCGCTCGAAAAGCTGCTGCGAGCACTTAGGCGCCTGCAGCTATGTTGCATACCTAGCGCAAGTCGCTGGAATTTTGAGCGCATTTTAATTTGATACCTTCATTTATTTTGCTTAAAAACTTAAACAAAAGCGAAACAAGTTTTTGTAAGTTGACTGCTGCTGCTACTCTTCTTCTTCTGTCTGTATTTTTTTTTTTTTTTTTTTTTTGTTGCAATATGCTCAAGACAAGTTGGCAACATTAACAGACAGGCTGCGGCACAGCCACCGCCATTGCAATAGCAGATTCTTCTACTTCACTAAGCTTGCTCCTTTTTCTACTTTTCTCTTCCTATTTCGCTGCTTTTATTTTGCCTACTTTTTGCTATTCGCTACTCGACTGCGCTTAAGCGTTTAAGTAGTTAAAAGCATTGGCACGAACGCAGGCAAATTGCTTGCAGCCTCATAGGCACAGTCTAGGCACGTCGCTCGGCTCTTTAATTACAAAATGCACTGCAAGTTTTGACGCCAAAGCTAAGCAATACAATCGACATACATATATCTGTATGTATGTATGTATGTATATCTATGCACACTACTTTACAACACGCAGCATAACATTATGCAACCAACGCATTGACGCCTTGCTATTGACAGTCATTGTGGCCAACTGATTTACCAACATCGAATATGGTGCACCAAGAAAAAGGCACAAAAAAGCAAAACTTGTTATTTATTGCAACTGCCTTGATACATCAAATGCAGCATAAGACCCACAACAACAGAAAATTTATATATTTAATTGCACATACATTTTTCCCGTTAGATTTTTTTCTCGATATAAATTTTTTTTTTTTTTCCAGCAAAACTCGATCACCTCAAAAGCGCCTTAAACTTTCGTTTGCGCTATTTGCCAATTTTTCAATACATGTTCTATTTATGTATTTATTGTTTAGATGACCTGTGCGTAAAATCTTTGAAAGAAAATAATTTATTGTAACTGTAATTTATTAACCGGTTACTGCTTCGTTATTTCAGTTATTATTGTTTCCGTTCTGTTTCCTACAAAAGCAAAATAAATCACACTGTTATAAAACTGCGTATATATGGTATATTAAAATTATATTATAATTTTTTTTTTGTTTATAAAAGAAAATGATTGTCAACAAAGAAATGGCATCGATTCCGAATGTGTTATCAAACACAACCTGTCTTTGACACATATAGCGTAACCCAATATCCTGACAGCCGACTGAAACGTAACAAGGTTTTTGTTTTCACTCTTTGCTGGCATCCGCAAAATGCGCGTGAAATGCAATTTTCGCATAAACAAAAGGCAAAAATTTCCAGTTGCTTTTTTTTTTTTTTGTTTTATACTTAATGCACTTTTATATTTAAACATTTATAAAAACGTACAATGCGCAAAAAATATTAAATGAAAACAGCAACAACAACAATAATAAAAAAAAAAAGAAAAAAAACCGCGGAAATAAGCACCAAGTGTCACCACAATAAAGCTTTAAAAAACACACAATGCAACAGCAAAACAGAAAGCGAAACAATAAAAATGACGAAGCGTTTACAAAAATGAGCGCATCAACAAACGTTGAAAAGAGAAGCGAGTCTTGTGCAAGTGAGACAGATAGCGCGACTCATGCGGCTCGGCTCGATTTATGTCGCGCAATTGCCAGGCGCATGTATTTATATGAGCGCCTGTTAGTGTATGCATACTTATATCACAAACTGTGTACTTGTGTGCATGTGTATGTTAGCCAGTGTAGCGTGTAAGTTGAAATCAGAGAGAGGGAGAGTGAGAGGGCGGCACAGTAGAGTGGGTAGTTGCACACATCGTAAATATCGTAACTTGACCGCTTTTAAGTTGCATAAATTCTGAATCCAAAGTGTCAACAACACGGAATGCTGTTGTTGATTGTTTTTGTTGTTGTCGTCGTCGTCGACATTGCTTCTGTTGTTGTTGTTGCCACTGCAGTTGCTCTTGTTGCACGCAAACAACAGCAGCGACGAAACACAACAACATGAACCAGAACTGCGTTGATAAGCTTAACGCTCGCCGTTGATGTTGCATGGCATTTTTTTCTCTTTTCTTTTTTCGTTTTCATTTTGTTTCTTTTTTTTTATTTTTGTATACTGCGACATGCGAAGCAATTGACGTGCATTGTGCTGCTGCAGCTTTAGAGTTGAAAGAAAGATGGCCGCTTTGATGCATGTTGATAGCGTGCACAACTGCAGCAACAGCACAAGCAACAACAATAACAACAAAGCAGTAGAGGAAGAATGCCTTGTGGATTATGGCAACGACTGCAAAAATGGCGTCAGCGCAATGTCAACTGTAAGCATTTAACATTGGCTACTCTTCATCGAACAACAGCCAACAAGGACGTCAGCGTCGTCGTCGTCCTCGACGTGGACCTTTCGTCACTTCCTTCGCATGGTCATTGTACAACAAAATGTCGCCTCAGTCAGGCCTGCCAGCAGTCATTATGCGCATCGTTTGACGTGCCTAGGCCAACTGATGCCCGCCGACTAGACGCGACGCATATGCCCAGCATTTTGCGATTCGTCTAATGACGTTGCCTGCGTGCACAGTCATGTGTCTGCCCTTATGGAAGGCACACAGAGTATGTGGTACTTCCCCCTTATCTAGCCTTGACCGTTAAATGTTATTCACGCTTGATATTCCGCGCGATATGTCATAGCTGCTGCCTGACGTTAACAGCGTGAAATTTATTATTGTCACGATAAAAGAGCAAATTTCAATAATTTTTCTTGCCTGCTATCTTTTTCAAGATAAAAGCATAAATAACTAGAAAGGCAGGGCTATAGTCGGATATAACCGACTATAGAAAACCCTGTACCCAATCCAAAACAAAAAAGAAAATTTTTTTTTAGTAAAAGCCATTTTTCGGCTGATCGTTCCAATAGCAGCTATATGTTATAGTAAACCGATATTTATCATATTCAGGAGTATGATTGGATATATACTAAAACTGTCAAATCCGAAATTTGGTAACGATATCTTAATAAACAAAAAAGTTTTTCTCAGTAAATGTTGTTTTTTGGCCGATCGTTCCTATGGCAGCTATATGATATAGTAAACCGATATACATTATATTTAGACATGTGATTACACATTGGCTAAAACGTTTATATTTAAAATTTGGTGAAGATATCTTGAAAAACAAAAGGGTTTTAGTTACTAAATGTGTGTTTTCATCCGATCGTTCCTATGGCAGCTATATGTTATAGGACGAATATCGAAAAAAAAAAATAAATTTGTTATGCCTATGGATTGAGAGAGTCTTCGTGCAAAATTTGGTGGTTGTAGGTCTTACCGTTTCCGAGATCCTTTTGTTCATACGGACGGACAGACAGACAGACAGACAGACAGACAGACAGACGGACATGGCTAAATCGACTCGCCTTTCGATGCTGATCAAGAATATATGTACTTTGTGGGGTCTGCCACGCCTCCTTCTGCCTGTTACATACATTTGCACAACTTTAATATACCCTTTACCATTTTTTGGTACAGGGTATAAAAATATTTCAAAAGCATTACCTGAAGTGTTTAGTGATATAAAAGTTAGCTGAGCTAATGACAAATTGCTTGTCTGCATAGACATGCACACAGGATACCAAGTAATCCGTGAGTGTGTACCTTGAGTTGGTTTGCTAGCTCACACGCAATTGTCAGTACAACATGGAGCAGTGCAAATAAATAAATATACTCACAGCTACCTCTATGACGAACTCACTTAACTTTATGTCAGCTGGCGCTCGGTATCCAAGAAAGCTCTGCATAGGACCAATAAATCAGCTAACCAAAAAAAAGTAAATTATAGGATATAGAAATGGGACTCTTAGAGTAATCAATTGTATATTTGAAGTCGGGATAATACACAGCTTTTAAACTTTAATAAATCCGAAAGCAATCTGTCCCCTGTTGTATTTCTACAACAGATGTAGCTGCTGTTAGTTATATGCAAAACCAACGCTTAAATATTTTATTATTTTGTACTTTAAAACCAATGCAATGAAGTTATTATTTTATTATACATATACAGATTTGTCTTACTCCTCTACTTCCGCTTGCTGCTTGTGTTTAGTGAGGACTGCTACTGAGAGCCTCTACCTTGCTTCTTTCCTTGCTGCCAATACCAACCGAGCTCTTGTTGCACTTCTTTTGTTTCTTGTTTAACCCGACATCAGCACGTGCTAACTGACTTTCAATTTGGTTTAGTTATATTCTTTAACTAATAAAACTCAATTGCCTATTTACAGAGTTTTTAACTTTTCATATGTTGCACACATAATTCCCATTTTGATCTCAAGCTAATCCATTTATAATCGCAATGCAATAGAAAAAAATAAACACTCAACAATCGCATTCAAAGCTAACAATTAAAAAATGCTTAGCAAAACCACTTAACACAGTTTTGGGACAGCAACAGCAGCAGGCGCAGCCCCAGCAACAGCAGAGCCACAACAATGCAAAGTAAATACTTGCATTGTTCTGGTCCAAAAATAATTTGGGCCAAAGCTGCTGTTGATTCATTTTGTTCAACGATAATGATGAGCATTACACGCGCGCACCTCCACACCGCACTTGCTCTGACCAGACTGGCACCCATGCGCCATACAGTGAGTCCGCCTGGCGTCGTTATACACTTGGGCGCAGCAAACTAAGCCTAAGTGCATATTTGCACATTACATAATAAATTTTGTAGCTTATTTGCATAGTTTTGGCAACACTTTTTGGCCATTTGCGTGGCGCATGGCACGAGTGAGCGAGAGGACGAGTGAGCGAGCCACGTTAAATGTCCAGAGTAATTTTTAGCGTATAATTTCGGATGAGCACGGCAAGCGACAGTCGAGTTAGCATTAACGTTGGCTTTGGCTTTGCCTTTCGCTTCGGCTGCTAATGGAATTTTGTAATAAATTTACTAACAAAAGCAATGAGCGCGCGGCAGTCGTGTAATTTGGGGAGCCACTGTAGGGTGCAAGGTGCAGATGCAGGGCATAGGCAACGTCGGTTGTAAATTTACTGCAGCAGAGTAAAAGTCATTAAGGTCTAAAGCCATTGTGCATGGCTGCTTCATCTGCTATACCAACAGCAACATCACAATAGCAACAAAAATAAAAACAAAAATGAAAAGTAAAAGAAAATGCGGTTAAGAAAATGAGCGACGTCGACGTCTGCGACACAAAAACTTGAAAATTGCAAACACTCAAAGCTTAAACGCTGCAGACGGCATGCGAACACACACTCGCAAATGCAATCAAAAGTACATGCAACAGCACAACTGCAGCAAACGGAAGCACAAGCAAGAAGAAGAATAAGCAGCAGCAGCAGCATTAGAAGCAGCACTTGAAGTAGCAGCAGGTGACGCAGGATGGCGGTGGGAGACGTTGGATGGGGATGTAAGGCGGCGTATGGCTGTAGCTGGCGCGGTACAAGTATAACAACATTTTCAATGGCTGGCAGTTGTCGCCGGAAGCGCCACGCCAAGTCACGCCAACGCACGTCGCACCCATGCAGCGCAGTAGGTAGGCAAGGAAACAGTCGAAGAGGCAGTCACTTTTAGCGCCTGTCAGTTGTTTTAAGTTATCTGCGTGTGTGTATGTGTGTGTGCCAACCACTTGCCGCACTTGCCATACCGGAAATGTGTTGCCAGTGTGCGCGTACAAAAGTTGCCTTGCAGCATATTTTCAAAATTTTTGCGGTGACGACATGCTTTTCTTTTTTTTTGTTTTTGTTTTTAATTTTCCCAAAAACTTCGACGCCTAACTTTAAACAAGCACCAAGATGTACAATTGCCAATAATTGTTTTAAAAAAATAATACACAACGTTAACTGCTTGTAAAGTTTGTCTTAAAGCCTAAAAGTAGACAATAATTCAATTAAAATGAATTTTCCAACTATTTTAAGCAGCAAAATGTAGCAACTAATTAGTGCTGCAAAAAACGTCACACATGAGTCTTATATATAAGTAGATATGTGTATCAGTGCATGTGTGTATATATCATCGCGTACTTATACGAGTATTTTTTCGCCAGACTGTGTAGAAATTGGTCACCTGCAGGCCATACATCAGCGAAGCGTACAGGCATTCATTCAACGCGCGTTCGCGTATTTTCTGCACACATGACATGACAAATTGCCGGCGGCTACTGAAAGTACACCTGCACCATGCATAGCAACAGCGTCGAGCTGTATGTGTGAGTGGGAGTGCAAGTGAATGTGTGTGCGTGTGCGTGTGGGACATGAGTAGCGGGGCGTGACTGCCATTGGCATGACCAACAGCGAAAAGCATTGCAACATCGCACCTCGCACACTTCATTCTTTAAATACTTTATGCATATTAATTGTGACAAATGATGCATACCGTGTGCAGTTATTGCATTAGGGCATGCATATTTTAGCAAATTAGCTTCAGCAGAATTTATTCTTGCATTTAGCAAAACATTACACATTAAAAATAGTCGCCATACTCTTGGAAAATGACATACGCGCCGAGAAGCTAAGTGTTTTATACAAAAGCAACGCACTCAACTATTCATACCTAGGTAAGTGTTCTCTGAAAGTATGGCAAGTGGCCAACAATAATATAAAGTATCATTGAGCAGTGTAAGCTCTAATCAAGGTATGAAGTCATTACAACTTACTAGAGCACACAACTTAATTATAAAAATATTTAAGTTTAATTGACAAGTAAAAGCTACCAAAAAGTGCCGAATTTCGACAGTATACAGAAATGCCGTTGCGACCAAAAAAGGGAGTTTGTTTAACTAATCTATCCCATTACCACATAAATCAGCTAACATTCTCAAATGTCCTTAAGTATGCTAGCAATGAGAAGTTTTGTTTCTCACATGCCTTCCATGATTCTAATACTTGTCAAAGAAGCCAGAAAAGAAGACCTGGAAAGGTCATAATTTTTTAAAACTAAACTTTCTCAATGCTGAATGAAATGACATTCTACGGCCCTGATCCACATTTGGTTTGTTACATATTTAGAAATTCAGTTTCTGGCTGATCTTGATCACAAATAACTTCAAATTTTTACCATAGCTCAAATTGCCTTCTTCCAGATATTGCTCAACTTAACTAGAAGCATTTTACCGCCTCCATCACGGTATTCAATTTTAGTCACCCTATACAGTTAAAGCGTAGTGTGCTGTTAGCAGGATTTACTGCTCGCCAATTCTGCAATTCGACAGCTGCAGCTAAACCGCAATACTTCTATGTACTTATAATGTGCTGCTTATGATAAGCTAAGCTGTTGCTGGTGCGACTAAACTCCAAGTGCCAAACTTGTCTATAGCAAACTTTCAACTAAGCGCTTACGCACTCAGCGCAGCAACAGAGCTGTCAAAGATTCGTTAAGTTTTTTTCTTTGTCGCTTTTTTGTTCTAGTTATACGACACGCTGGGATGTTATGCTGTGCTATCTGTTGGAAAATCTTTGACAGTTTGCTGCAATTAGAATTTTTCCAATTTAAACTAAGAGAAAAGTGCAAATGTCAAACATATATGGGACAAGTGTGAGATATGGCCAACGCCAAGTTCAGATTATTTACCACATGACACTAAACTTTGACGTTCACTTGCTACTCGCACGTCTATCGCTTTTGTCGATGTCTTCTGCTGCTGTTGTGAGCAACTTTGCCCCAAAAGAAAACTAACAGCACATTGACAATGAAATAGTGGCAATTCGGCACAAGATAAGTGCACGACAAGCAAGCAAGTTAGCAAAAACGAAAAAAAAAAAACCGAGATTTAGACAACACCCAAGGCAAAGCTACACAAATGGCACACATTTAGGCGCCGAAAAGTAGACTTTAATATTTCATAAAATTATCACAGCAGCACATTGCAGGCAACAACAACAACAGACACAAGCAGCAACAGTAGAAGCACAGAAAAAGGTACAAGTCGACTACATACTGCCAAAAAAATGCCTCTGGCACCATTGTGAAAGACGAGACCTTGCCTATTTTACATTTCTTTTATTTCTTTTATCCCACATTTTTTTTTTTTTTTGGTTTGAGCAAGAAAACAAAGCAACAGACACCCAGATAAGCCAAGCGCACAGCCAGCGCTGACAGCAAAAGGCAGGCGTAAAGCCTAAAGCTGAGCTATGTCGGTTGCATTATGTTTGCATATAACACAACAACAGCAAAAATTTATGAAAATTCAAAATGGCAAAAAAAAACGCTAAAAAATATTCAAAATTTTAACAAGCTTCAAACCACCTTTGCTGGCTAGTCCTGCTGCTTCAACATTTTTTTTTTCCTCTTCCCAGCTTTTTTCGGCAGGATACTGCTGTTGCTGCTGCTTAGAGCAAAGCAAGCTGAAAACTAAATTCAAAAATATTCAACAGAGCAGCGCATCAATCACAAAAGAATTATGCTGGGGTAAACAAAAACATTTGTCATGAAGCTGGACGCTCTATACACCGTATACCATAACCTGGCAGCAGCATAACATGAAGCGGGCGAGGATTCGGTCCGGCGCAGGCTGCAAAGACACAGGCAAGTGTCGTACCCAGGCAGACAGACAAACGGATTGAGAACATTAGACCGAAAGATGGCTGAGCCATGCTGTCAACTATATATGCGCTCTAGCTCCTACTCTCACCTTGCCGAGCACACACACAATGCCAATGCTACCGACTATGGGATCGTGTGAGTAGCGGCGCGTCTGTAGCCTAGCCCAGCCTTGGTCAGTAGCATAGAAGCCAGCGTACATAAATCTGTGCTACACAATCTTGTCGAATGCTGCACGTACAGACATACTCATCGTTGACGTTGTTAAAGTCCTGCATGTGATGGCAAAGACATGTACTCAGCGTTACTTTTTTTTCCCTTTTGTTGTTGTTGTTGTTTGCGGCACAACATGCAGCCGAAAATGACTCACACAGCACACCACACAGCACACACATCCACACCTTACGTGTGCAGAGTCGTGAATAGTTTTGAGTAATTGCCCACATTTAAAATTCTTTTCACACTTGCGTCCCTAGATTTTGCATTTAAATAACTCAGTTTATGGGCATGTGTCCATGTCTGTGTATGTGTGTATGCACATCATGTGCAGTTCCTGTATCGCAACGTTTCACTGTGCCGCCACAGCCATAGCCGCAGCCGCCGCCACATTTGACTGCCTTTTTATGTGCTTACGGCAATAAAACTAACACTCGATGCACTCCGCTGCGCCGACGGGGTCAATGTTTGGCCATTTTTCATTAAGCTGTTAAAATGCCAACAGACAGCAATGAATTTGTGAGACCCAACGTTTGGTTAGGTAAATGGGCTTGAATTTTCCTGTACATTGCAGGCGTTGATGTGCAATTACAAATGTAATGCAGTGTTATGTAATCGAAGGGACAGTGGTACTTGTGATTTCGTATTGTTTATACATTTACAGTTATGATACAATACTAAAGCTGTACGTACCTTTCATACAGATAAATAATATTATTGAGATTGAAGTCGAAATTATGTAGCAATGGAAAAATTTAACATACCTGAAGAGCAACTATGAACTCACCACTGAAGTACTGAAGAAATGGTGATTCTGTTTATAGCAATAAAGAACAAAAATCGTCATCGGATTAAAGAAATTTGAAATTAAAAAAAAAAAAAAAACACTTACCTTCTTCTTGCTCAAACTCAGCAATCCAAAGAAGACTCTAAGCAACGAAACCAGTTTCATACGGAAAGATGAGTCTACTTAATACAAATGAAGTAGATATGAAATTCCTGCAATAAAATAACGTTTATTCGAAAGCCAATTAAAAAATAGCACGTTATAGCCTAAAGGTGAATTCTAGATAAACCTAAATCGTGAAAAAACTTTTCACAGATATTGGAATAGGATATCAGGTCGTAAGTGAAATTTAATTATTTTCTAATCTAAGTGATTGCCAACTAACTCATCATATCGCATCATGGCTGCTGATTAAATTGACCAACTAAAATATGCTATATGAAAGTACTTTAGTACTTACACACAGTACACAGTCAGTAATAATTTGGAAAATACGTATGTTATCTTCATCTGCCTGGCTTAGTGTAGTAAACTGATTAGCCTGCCACTATCAAACTAACAGACTGCCACAAAGAGCATGTCGCTTGTCATAAAGGAAGCCTTATATTTTGATATGCTTAGCTGGCATCACTTAGCTTGCCAGCATTTTAAGCTCAAAGCAAGCAAAGCAACGGTGCAAGCTTAAAATGCAAAGCAGTCTCTGGCAGGCACAAGTTTATGCAGCAAATTGCTCTGTTTAGGTGTACGGCAGAACTTAATCGTTAATACATCATTGCACTGCAGAATTTAAACAATACAGGAAAACACTTCACTTACACACACACATGCATAACATACACACACATTTCATGGTCTACCCAAGGCAACACAACAAAGGCAACCGGCATAAGTTCGAACTCAAAGCAAAAGTGCCAACGGAAACCTCAAGTTATTGCCTTTTAAAGCGGAAACACTTAACGTTTAATTAAAATTTGTAATTACAGGCAATGGCACAAATGGCAAAAGGCAACGCAACCCAACACTACACAACACAGCACCAGAGCCGACACAACTCAGCGCAAGACACATAAAAGATGAAAGCAGGAAGGCAAAGACAGCAGCAAGTCAGGCAATGGCAGTGGCAAAAGCATTGGCTCCGCTGCCGCTGGCAGTGAGGCAGTATACATGATGACTGCGTAAACGACAGCAAAAGCAAAAGTGCATTACAGTCACTCACTTGCTGCCACCCTGCACGCCGCCCATGCTACGGAACTTCACTAACCACGCACGCCCACGTAATGTCAATGCAGCATAAGCCACGTTTTAACGCGTGCACATGTGCTCAGCCATGCCTTTGCTTGATTATATTTACAACGTCTTTTTTTTCTCTCTGTCTCCCTTTCATTTTCATTTCCACTTTTTTCTTTTGCTTAATTTTAATTGCGGCGATTAATTAGTTTAATCAATACAATCAAGCGCACAAAGGACATCTGGCTGGCGCACTAAGCTGCCTTTATACACACCAAGCCTGCCACTCTCTTGTTGTTTGCAGCGGCAGCAGCAATCGCTACACGCTTTGTCTGCTGAAAGCTGCTTGAAAGCCGTCATAAACACGCACTTGGCTGCCAGCATCCTGCCCGACTTGGCTAACATGCGCAGTTCTCCGCTTTCCTCGAGCCGCTTCGCTCTGCACTTTCTTAGTGATTTTCTTGCAATCTTCTTCTCACTTTACACTTAGCTTGAAGTTATGCTTTCCGTGTAAATTTAAATCAAATTCGCAGCAAGCATCCAACCATGGCTTCATGCGTTACAATTGTGCCTTGCATTGTCTGCGTGGCCTTCGAGCAATGAAATCAATTTCTTTTGTGTTGCAATTGTAAGGTTTCATCAAATGATTTCAGTCATGTGTTTTTGTTGTTGTATTCTTGCTTTTTGTAATGCACTTTGCTGTTTTCTGTTATGGCAACGCACATCCCAGCTCACTTTGGGTATGGATTTGCGCGCACAACGCACAGTGAAGCACAATATTATTGACATTGCGTATGAGCTGTTTAAGCCGATTTTGGTGTTAAACTTTGCTTTTGTGTCTGCTTTTGCACATTGTCGTCATGCTTAATGCACACATAACATTTATATTTCATGCTTGCAAAAAGCCGTAGCAGTGTATAAGTGTGCGGCAACAAAGGCATTGCCTGCCGTATCGTCTGCGCTTTATGGTTCATTTAACCTTTATATTGCAGTTCAATATGCGCATAAGTAGCAGCCAGCGACGTTTGTTAGGCGCTTACATGGCGTATACGTAATGCATACATGGCTTAAACTCCTTTGAGGCCATATTAAGTATACATCGTGTTTAAAACTTTTACATACGAACTTTTACTCAAATGCCTACTTATTATTGTAAAATATTTTAGCTTAAGAATGACAATAACAACAACAACAAAACAACAAATAACAATATGGCGCAGCCTACCCACAACTTTTGCATAACAGCACAAAACAGCAAGAGGTTGCAGCGCAATGCAAAGGTCTAAAAAGAAAAAAAAACAAGACACATCTACGCCAATTACAAAAACAACAACAGCAACAATAAGTGCAGAAAACAGTGGCATCAACGACCGCTAAAAACTATTAAAAAATTCAAAAGGCATAACGACGTGTGCCATGCCGACTCATGCTGCGGCTGCGGCTGCGGCTGCCGCTGCTGTGCCTTTGCGGACCTTTTCAACTGGCGCACTTGTTTAGTAACTGCGACAACTACAAAAACGGCAACAACAACAACAATAAGCACACATAAAAGTGTAACTATACCAGCAACAGGAGGAGAAACAGCAGCACAAATGTACATGCGCCTAAGTGCTACACGTTACAATAAAAATGTCGCGTGCGACGCTTCTAAAAAGTATTTTTTATGCCACTCACCTCATCGCTTCTCTCTCTCTCACATGATCTCTCTATCTCTCTCACTCTGTTTAGCACCACGTCATGCCATTCTTTAACGCTTTTGTGCCTTGAAGCATGCTTGACACATGGAAACAGTTTTCGTGCACACACACACGCATACGCTGACACATGCACATATGGCAAACCATCTTCAAGTGCACACCTCATGTTTCCGCATTTTACTGCCAAGCAAACGCCCACACATTTCCGCTGCAGCCAATGCAGCCCCAACAACTCTAGCGTCTCACTCGCCTTGGCGTAGCTTCTGCACTTATGCTCATTTTTTGCTAGTTTGTTGTAGTTTCTGCTGTTGTTGTTGTTGTTGTTGTTGTTGTTGTTGCATATGCACTGCCGGAAATCAAGAGTTCAAAATGCTCAAGCCTTGAGTGCTTCCTAGTACAAGCAGCAAAGCAGCCAAGCAGTCAAGCAGCCAACATGACGACGTCGAGGATGGCGCAGCCTGTCAGCCAGCAAGCGTTTTAGCCTTTAACATGCAAAACTTGCTACAACGACAATAACAACAAAGTTGCTGACGTGCACAACAAATACAAGACAACAACAACAACAACTGCAACAACAAACAGCAAAAAGTCATGCTGCCAAAAGAAAAAGAACGCCAGCAAATGTTGTTGAGGACTTAGAAAAATGTTTGTCGTGCTCGTTGTGTTTTGGTTTTATGTGTTTATGTTGTTGTTGTCATTGTTGTTTTTGTTGTTGTTGTTGTTGTCTTAAAGAGTTATGAGGTTAAGTAGTAAAGTTTCTTTGACAAAATCTCAAGCAGGTAAACCATAAAACAAAAATGCCGCAAATTTCGCTAAGTGACAAATGCAACAAATGCATGCAGCATGGAGACTCAAAAGACATAAGCCAAACACATCCAGTTGGCGGTTATATATGCACGCCAGCATAAGTCAATCATCATGCAGTATAAAGCTTTCAAGTTAGCTAAGTTTGCGCTCAAGTAAGTCAAGCCAGCAGCTCGCTGCCGCAGCTGGGTCAAACGCGCAAGCTACTGCCGGCATTGAATCAAAATAGCACGCACGAAAACCAATTAGCGGTTGTCTGCCTGTATCCGACATGCCTTAGAAGTAACCTAAAAAAAACAAACCAAGAAATCGTAGCATAATGCAAGGCCCAACGAAATTTATTCATAAAACGTGCCAAGCGCAAAGTCGACGCTGCAGAAGTTTGTGCAAATGCAAAGCGAAAGCATTTAAAGGACAAACCATGCCAGAGCCAACATGCTCACTCATGCTCACACACACCTACACGCACCAGCGCAAATTTACGACCCAACGCTGTCCGGTGCTTGCACTTTCCGCCCAACTTTGCACTTGCTAAGCTCGACGTTGGCTGCTTTCGGTTTTGCCTTTTTACGATGCTTGGCTTAGCAACACGCAAAGTTATCAGACATTATTATTATTATGACTTTCTTTTTTGCGGTGGAAATAAGCTGCTGCACTCGCTTACAAGCAAAACATAATTATGCAAACAGCTTGACTTTCAATTCGGTTTATTTTTTTATGTTTTCTCTTTTTTCTTACTTTATATTCGTACATTTCAGTAGCTGTTTGTGTTGAATTTGGGAGTGTAATTAGATTCAAAGTGATGCTGTCTACGCAAGACACTAAGTCAACTGTAACTTTAATGATAACTCCATAAGCACATGCAGAGCTGAGAATGGACAGGAGCACATCCTTATATTGTGCTCCCTCTTTCTCCTTCTAACACGTAAACTGCAAATCAGCAGTGAAATTATCTATGACATAGCTTATTTCTGGAAGAACCACAGATAAGTGATATTAAATACAAAATTATATCAGACTAGAACTTTTCTTATCCCGTTTCTTGAGTTATCAAAAACACATTATTGTATAAGCAATATTGCCAGTCAATGTCAAAATAAATGTTCACTAAGGTTATATCACTGTAATAATGAAAATGGTTAGACAAAAGACGTAATTCGAAAACTTTTTTAGGTTTGATTAAGGCGTAAAGTTTTAAATATTTATAATTTACGGTATTTCATCAACTTGGCTTCCTGTTCTCTGCTGAGGACCAAGGTATTTCAGACTATAACTCTTTCATTTCTAGTTATTTGCATTGCACAGCCTTCTTAAAAGCTTTGTATATATGCCGAATATTCTAATGCCAGTTAAATAAATTTAAACTTTAGGAAGCCTATAACCAGTAACCCGCAGTTATAATGTAGAGTTCATTTATCTATACATCAAATCCAACTACAATATACCCCTTAAAAGATTGTTGTTTGCAAACTATCTAATTTTAATTATAAACACACATTATTTACAAAATCAAGTCGTTGATGCGTTTATTATGGTTCGCCGATCTCGAGTACTCCTTTGAAAAAGCAAGCGGCCATCTTGAAGCCATACTCGCAAAGATCGTTCTCAGAATCGTGCTCCTTAATGCAACTTTGCAGCATTTCAGAATCCTTAGCATCCATTGGCGCCTTTGCGCTCATTTGTTGCATATCCACTTTACCTTTCTCATTAAACGCGCCCAGACCGTCCATATAACAATGCGAGAAGCATTTGTACTTCTTCAGCTGTGCATCGTTGGGTGCCTGCGCGCTTGTGGTAATCATCTTAAACTCTTCCTCTGTTATATTATTCTTTTCCAAGCAAGCCTTAAGGATTTTCTCGTCTTGTTCAAAGCACTGCACATGAAATACTCTGATTTAAATATAATTTATAAAAAATATGTACACTGACTCACCTGCACCGCCGCGATGCATAGCAGCAGGACACACACAAAGGTATTAAATTCGCGCATTTTGCGTACTTTTGTAACTAGAATCAACACTCGAACTGTTGACACACGTTGCTACTTTGGCTTATTTATACGAGAAGCACGCTTCAACCTTTTATTTTCTTTTTTAGCTTTGTATAGTTAATTTGCGTGCAAATCTATTATTTGAAAACGTACTTTAATATAAATAAAAACGAATGTCTGTTTGATTATAAACCTAATATATTATAGTCATCCCCATTAATCTTGGCACAGATAAAACACGAAATACAAAAAAATAAAAAAGGAACACAAATCAAACAAGTGCAATTTTAACAAGTGGGCGTGGCGAATTTCATATATAAGTATCGCAATTATCGATCATGACAATTATCGCTTTGAACAGCAGATCAGTAAACATGTTAATGAACATACAACATTCAATCAGTGCTATGAAAAATAATGGCAGCAGTCTTCCTAACAATTTTTTCAAGTAATAATAAGTGAGAACTTTAATTCTTTTATATGGAATTTTGTTGCGAAAATTTTAATTTAATAATCACAAGTAACTAAAACGATTTTATTTCTCACATATTTTTACAGAACCACAATGAAATTTACAATATAGTCATCATAAGGCAGCACAATGCATTGTTAAGATGATTTTTTATTCTGCATACGTTTTATTGTTTTCACTTTTTGTTTATATAGTATACCTTTTAGTTGAATTTTTACAATATGAACATCCAATATAATTGCGTTTTCTACACCCGAGCAACGACGCAGCATATTACTTTTTATTATTATATTTCGTTTGTTTTTTATATGGTTTACTTAATTTCAAATTTGCAAAAATAACTAACTCTTTTTGTATTCATTTATTTAGCTGTGATGTGCTTTCGCATTGCAGCTATTTAATTAATACTTGCTTTGTGTTCTAGATAAATTTTTATTCTATTTCATCAACACATGCTCTACAAAGTATAAACCGTATTATTAAATATGACAAAAATCAGCAGCGAGTGTGAAAAAATAATTTAATTATAAAAATAAATGCTATGGCTTCCGTTTAGATTATTTGTGTTGCATTTGCAAGTGTAAAGGTTTTTGTTGTCTAAGCAAAATGTTTAATGTCAATATTAGCTAATGAAATACGTTCCATATAATAACTTTGACATTGAAAAAGGTATGATTTTATATGATATTTGCAAAAACTGCATTTTCACCATGTATCTTGACAGTAAATCGAATTTTCAGCCATAAACTAAAAAAAGCTTGAAATAAAAATGAAAAATGTCACAGCAAAGAATTAAATAATGGACAATACATAAAACTTATAAAAAAGGTTTTGGGCGCAAAATGGTATGAAAAGAAAATCGAAATTGTGAAAGAAAGCAATGAAATCCCCAATTTATAACTTATCTTTTCAAAGCTGCAGACTGACAATATTGTAGACCCAGAAACTCACTTGGTGAACCAAAACAGGCATTTCATACCATAATTGTCTAATATAAAATTGTTCTTTATAGAACATTTTCAGAAATAAAGATGAAAGCGCTTACCAGCAGCCTAAATTTTGGAACAATCTGATTTCGGACCGGGCAAAAAAGCGGAGAGAATCGGTAAACATTTGCAAGAGAAATTCACTGAGGAATGAACCAGTTTATCTGTCTAACTCACATGGTGAATGGAATGGAAGATTGCTGCAGAAGTTCTATGGTTCCTGACACATGAATTCTTAACATGCTGCTTAATTGTGAAAGCTTTTTACCAAAAACCCATATTGAACATAAATTTATAGCATGCGATATAACACTTGACTTGCTGCTAGTATGTTTCGAAATTACAAATGTACATTGGATTTTGTTTCGACCTTTTTGCAAATCATTTTGTTTAAAATAAACACGCGCATATGCAGACGAAAGCGAATAATGAAAGCACAAGGGACAAGCGTGCGTTCGTGTGTTTGAGCAGCGTATATATATGTGTGTGTGCATATGAACAATTCCCTTATCGAGTTAATTATGCGAAGCACGTGCTATAAAAATGCGCACGAATTAACAATGCAACAGACGCAACACAAAGCAACGCACAGCAACAGACGCAGCACAGCACATGCGACACATAAGCGTTTATATACTTTTGCATATGCAGCTGGCCTGCCTGGCTCACGGGCTGCCGGGCTGACGGAGTGACTGGCTGGTATTTTAGTTTCTATATACATACGTGCGAGCATATGCCCGAGTGTCACACATGCTGCATGCTCTGCCTTTTTTGTTTTTTTATTTATTCTTTATTTTTTTTTTTTTATATAGCAGTTGTGCAAATTTTAGTTACTGGCGGTTTTGTACAAAATGTTTTAATGACCAAAGTGTTAATTACAATAATTGTGTTGGCGAGATTTTTTAGATAATGTCAACAGCCATTGCTAGTGCATTCGCCCACGTTGTTGTTGTTGTTGTCTTACTTGGTTATTGTCTGGCATTTAATTGTTACTGCTGCCTTGTGGTTTTCTAGCCCACAGTTGCTCAATGCAACATTTTTGCTAGCACAGTGTCACTTGCATTGTGTTTAGCAACATGTTGCTGCAATTGTTGTTGCTGCCAAACAAAAAATCTCAACTATGCATCTAAACTACTTCGCAATAGAGCACTAGCAACAGCTTTAAGCATATTGTCATACAATTTTACTACAATCTTCTTTTTTCTCTATTTCTCTTTTTCAGTTGTTTTGTTTTTTTTTTGTGACATTTATTATAACTGTTATTGTTGTTGTTATTGTTGCATAGCAGATATACTGGCACTCGTATACTCTATAGTAAGTAGCAAAAATTTCTACTTAGTTTCTGTTGCAGTGCATAAAATCAGCATTTGATACGCCATTTTCGAGCAGTTGTGCTGAAAATGCAAAGAGTGTCCTTTTCTAAACGTAAGTCGTTTGCTCTCTATGGTATGTGTATGTGCCACATTGACTTTTCCATTTTATCTTTTTTTATAGTTATTTATTTTTTCTTCGCTTTTTTTTTTTTTTTTACTTATTTGCAGTAACGAATCAAATATGACGAAGACGACTTGACGTTGTTGGAAAATGTGGGAAAAATGTTTGCATCAAATCGTAATATGCTAAGATTTGGTAAAATTGCAAAATTGCTTGCTACTTGGCACAGTTGCGTGTGCGTTGCAGTTGTTGAATGTTGCTCATTGTGCAGATGGGATATGGTAAAGATATCTCAATGGTTTTTGTTGTCGAACTTTTACAAGCTTATATTACTGACTTGTAGTACCTTGTTGCACTTTAGCTTTTCGTTAAGATAGCACAAACACTCGAGTTGACTATACTTACAGAGTATGCTTGATTTTTGTAATGCATTGTAGAACTAAAGCAGCCTCTAAAACAGCGCCTAAACCTAGAAGGTATATGGTTCGGATAATATCTCATAAAGTCATTGGACTCGCAGACTGCTGCCCACAATAATGCTGGCTAGCTTAGATTACAATTCTTTGCTGCTCAAATACAACTGCGAACTTTTAAGCGAGCTAAGCGAGCGCTACAATAACAATAAGATCAAAAATTTAAAAAATGCTCTATAATCCTTTTATTCTTTGACAAATTTCATATAGAACAAGACATAGTCTACGGACACTTTAGTCCACACACCACATTGTTTCGTTAAGGTTTATAAAACGCAGAGTTCTGTGATCGGTATTATTTGCCTGTGTATTAGTTCACAGTCACGCACAGGTGAACCACTTAAAGTCGCGTATCACCAACTGAAAATTTCACTTTATGCGCAAAATTCCGCAACGCCATTTGCTGTCAACATATTTCTAAGCATACACGCGACATTTTGCGGCAAACTTGCACTGGCAGCGATAACAAATTGCAACGGCGGCAGCAGCAACGCCAGGCAGCGTCTATTGCTGTGCACGTGCTTGTGCCTGCCTGGGTCATGCAGAGGTTCAACTGCGGTCGCACCTTAATGCCCTGACTTTTTTGTTTGCTTTGGTTGTTGTTTTTTCCCCCCGAGCTTAGCTGGTACACACGTATTGTTGTTGCCGTCGTTGTCAATTTTGCCTTTTGGCGCTCAATGAAACTCAAGTCATTTAACATGGCAGTCGCTGAACACACGTAGAAGTCCTGGTGCCTTTTTTGGTCCGGCGCCGCCACTCGACGCTAGGTGGCGTGCGCGTTTATTTACGAGCTTACAAATTTGGCAATATGCCAAAGTATTTCAGCAATGCTAGCAAATATCGAACATGTGTATTGCATGCACAAAATTATGCGTTTAAAAAAAAAAACTCGATCTTCAAATTCTATATGAAATTCTTGTTTTTGTTTTTCTCTTACTTGGTGGCATAAAAGAGTTGCCTTTACGGTGTTATAGGTAAAGCGCGATCAGATTGAGATAAACTACACAAAAGTTTGAAAATTATTTAGCAGCAATTTAAATAATGTGGACACAAGATCATGATTTTAATCGACTTAAGACTTTGCGCATATATTGCTGAAAAGCAAAGTATAAAACATAAAATTGATTACCTTTTCTTCTTTTTCCAATCTAGAGTATATTAATTTCAAAATAAAATTTTAGTTTTTTTTTTGTAACTTTCACATTCGTTGAAGACTATATAAATTTTTATTTTATTTTTTTCTTTATTTTAGTACAACAGCTAATGTATAGCCCGATCAAAACTGTCGTTTATATTAATGAAAGGATGTTGCAAAATCACCTTCAATATTTTCCAGCAAGCAACAGTGAACAGCTTTTAGAATGAAATTGATAAATATGAATTACCTGGAAATTTTTCTAACAACAAACCAGTATTGAATTGCTTTTAAACTTCCCCAATATAAAACTTACAAATATTTTATTTTATGTTGTTCGACAGCATTTCATTTATTTATTGCTTGCATTTTGTATATTATTATTGCCAGCGTTGCTAATTGTGCGTACACCCAAGCTGCCAAAATATCGAAACAATAAAAAGAAAACAAAAATTTAAAACAGAAAATCACAAATTACAAAAACTACAAAGCACACATGAAATTATCATCAAAATTCAGACGCGCACATAATTTATGTATTTCATGCGTTGCGCGTATTATTAATGATAATTAATGCCGGGGCAATGCGTGGCAAACATTGCATAATGATTTTATTACATCGTTTCGTGCGTGCAAAAACACAAAAATCAAAAAGAAAAAACAACAAAAATACATCGTAATAAATTGAAAAATAAATAAATAAAAGTACGTAGGATAAAAGATCATAGTGTGGCACGGTAATGTATACATTTAAATATATAAATGCGCATATTACACGCAAAATTTGCATATAAATTAATATTACCACCTTTTGGCCGTGTTTAACAAAACATTTTGCAAAATTTTAAATGCGCACGCCGTCAAAATTATCGTTGTGAAAACAAGGCAATATTTATTGCACTGATTGGCTAACGAACCAAACGACGGTGACTATGTGTGCGTGTCTGGACAAGCGGATCCTGCTCTGCATGGAGACTGCTAGAGTGGTGTGTGGACTATTCCAAATTTGTTCTGTGTGGTTTTGGCGCCAAAGAGGTACTGATTTAAAATGTTTGAAATTTTATTGTTGAGTTATTCTCATGTTTTCACGTAGCCCACATTGACCGAAGTACTTTTGGGTAGGGTGTGCGGTTTGTAAGATGTACTGTGATAATCACATCTTCCTATATATGATATGTTATAATGCAAAAATCTATGAAGAAGTTTATTGCCCTAAAGGAAAGTGCATCGTACACGCAAAAAAAGAGAATTAATTGAAAAGGATTCTAAATTGCTTCCTGCTAAAATTTTAGAGAATGCTTAAACTATAAAACGAGCAAAGAACAAAGCACAACTAAGCAAACGATGCAATTAGCGTTGAACTGTGCCAAAGTTTGCCTAAAACAAACTAATCCCAATCCGACAGACCGAAATTAACGTTATACATAACAACATCACGCTGTGTGGACGTAAAGAGTTAATCAATTACGTTTTCAATGCCTTGTTGCCTTGAGCTTATGCTAAAAACTACACCAATAGGCTATAAAGCTGTTCGACTGCTTCACACCAATTAAAAATTACGCATACGCCAAGTGGACTAAACCACTTCACAAAATAAACAACACAAGGCTTAACAGGCTACAAGAACAATATTCCACAAAAACAAGAAAAAAAAAAACGAAAATAAAAAAATGCCACACACCCGCAACAGCACTTGACTATAATGTTTTTGTATTGCTTTGGGAATTGTTTTTTTGTTTTTTTTTGGTCTATGAGACCAAAGAAATGCTTTTCGCCGACTGTCCAAGCATTAAACGCACAAACAACCGAGTGTCCAAGCGAGCGACCAACCGCGTTGCAATAGCGCCTTCATGCACATGGCTAAACCATTTGTACACAACGCGGCAAAAAAAAACAAAATAAAAATAAACAACTTTTCTACGAAAAATTCGTGCAAAACTCATTCACTCGCCTTTTTCAGATTGCTAGAAAGCGACTTTTTCCTGTTGTTATTTTTTTGTAAATTTCACTGGTTTTTAGTTTTCCCCTATTTTCTTTTTTTACTTTTGATTTTCTGGTTTCGTTCAACTCGTTGCGATATTTAAGCGATTTGAACGCTTCGTTGCACTTTGTGACAATTTCGTACGGTCTTTGTTTTTGTTGCTGGTCAACTTTTTGGCCGATTGTATTTTTTTCTATTGCATTTTGATTAAAGTTTAAGCTTGCGTCGTTGCAACTAAAATAAAATTTATGCTGCGAATCTGAATGAGGCTGCACTTTGTACAAATTCTTTTTTTTATTTTTTTCGTTTGTTTAGTGTATTTATATGTATAACATGGCATTAGGAGTTAAGCATTTTGTAGGCAACACCTCGCAGTATAAATTGAAAACTTGTCAAAGTTTGTAAGTAATAATAGGCAATTCTTGTTTAAAATAAAAAAAAAAAAAGACAGTGCGAAAATTACCTTCAATCGAAAATTTCATCAAGAGCTTCCAAACTAACAAGACGGGAATTCATCTCAATATTCTGTAGATATAGATTGATCATCATTTGATATGTCCAAAGCCATTTTATTCAACAGCTCAATTCCTTTTTGAAAATGACTGCCAGTCTACGAAGATTATTTCATTTTAAACGTTTCTGTAAGGTATAAAAGCTGCATGATAACCGAGTGAAAAAATAACGCAATATTTTAGTCTTCTGTTAACTTAAAATAAACCAAGTGTTAAACGTGGCTTACACGTTGGTCATTTTTATTGCGAGCGAACATGAGCCGCCAACTGTAAATAATCGCATTAGAGATGAAATTAAAAATTACTAAAACAAAGAACACAAAAAACAAAACTAACAGCGGAAGCAAAGCAGACACAAAAACTCATAGAGCGGCTTAGATAAAACTAAGCGCCTAAGTAGTGGGCGAGTGAGATAGAAAAGAGAGCAGGGAGAAACTGGGCAAAACTGAAATTTTTCATTCTTTTTTTTTATAATTTTCTGCAATAAGTCGCTGGCTCTTAGGCTACGCTGCCAGTCTAAGTGCATTATAATCATTTTGCCAAAATAGTCAATATACAGAAACTTAAACATGCAACGCTTCAAAGCCAAACATGCACACACACACACACGTGCGCGCGCTTTGTGTAACTTAGCAGACATCTTTAAACACACATTTGCAGCTAGATAGCAAAGCATGGCATTGGGTTAGGTGCAGGGGGAAAAAAGCGAGACGTGCATGTCTCTTGTAGCTTGCCAAGAAACAAATATTGTTTAACAACAAAGTAGATAAAATTTGCATATAAATGAGTTTGGCCCAAAAGGCAAACGAAACTAAATATTTGTACGCCATCAGGTTGCTTTGTGCATGCTGGCGCATATGTATGTGTGTGTGTGTCGCTGCGGCAGAGAATATCTTATGTTATATCGTATGCATATACATATGTATGTACTCCTATATGGTTTCTAACATACTTAAGGACGCTTGCCTGTGGCAAGTGTTCCACACGCTGCCATCTAAATTTAAAATCGGCATAAATGAGCTTTTGCAGACATACTGAGAAAACACTAAAATGGTCGCAAAATTGAAACAAAGGTATGCGCGCCCATTGGGTAGCAAATACTCGTTTATGAAAATCTTCTGCTCTATATATGAGCAATAAAAACTAAAATGAAAAGTAAAAATCGATATAAGTGCTTGCAGAGATTATTACAAGAATAACTCAGAATGTGTTTGCATTAAAGAATTTCAGCTATTTTCGGTTTAAATTTGAAAAACATTCTAATCCTTATTTTTAAGCTAGAACAAAATATGTTGCTACATTGTTTCACAGGCAGAAGCGTATAAGTCATCATCTGAGTTATTTTCTGTCACATAATATACATGCTAATCAGGAGTCGTGTGGGGCAGACTTTGTCACTAAATCAATTACAGCAGCAATTGACAAAGTTTTTCATCTTAAATATGCCGACTTTATAAATGAGTATAACAATCAAAATAATTATTTGTAAGTGTGGACCAAGTCTCAATGATGAGCCAAAGGGGCAGCTGTCCATGCAAACTGACTTCATGAATTCGTTTAGCAATTATTGTGCGCGCAAATTAACATAACACAAACTAATTGCATGCAATTAAAATGCTACAATATCAACAATAATCAGCAGCGCAGCACAGCAGAGCACAGCAACTCAACACCTTGGCAGCTGCACTTGAGGCACGGTGCACATCTCTGGCAGCTGGCGATGTCATCGCGACTGGCCACTGCATCTAAGCAACTGAAAAGCAATAGCCAGCAAACGCGCGCAATACAGAAAGAAACATCTCAAATACTCGACAGTCATTGTTGCTGCAGCAACTTGATAAGCAATTCAAATTGCAGTCAGCTGCAGGTTACCTCATTATCAGTAATGGTTTCAATTGCAAGAGCACTACAAGCTGCGAGCATGGCGCGCAATTGCAGGTAAATGATGTTGCCAGCCATTGAAAAATCCAGGCGAAGTGTTTTGCTATAAAAAAAAATACACACTTAAAGTGCAGTCCCAACTTGCTGGCTTTAAAACGAAGCCAAGCCGAAAGCTATGCCAATGTCAGTGCTAAGAACATTTCGTTGATGACGCGTCACGCAGACAGACAGACACAGAGACAACGCCGCAGACGCAGCAACAGCCACAAAAGTGACAAAATTAATGTTGCATGCGCAATTCTCAATGTTGCACATGCATATATTTTCATATATAAATAGAAAAGCACCAAATGGCAAATAGCGAATAGCAAACAGCAAAGAGTAAAATAAAAAGCAGCAACACATAAATATAAAGGCATAAAAATTGCATGCGGTGCGTCAAGAAATACGCTTAGCTTTTGCACAAAAATGCTGCTGACTGGCACTTAAAATAGAATAAAAAAAAAAAAAAATAATAGTAAAAATAAAATAGTTAAAAGGAAAATACGAAAAAATATGTATACAAATGCTAGAAATGCAATAAACGTCACTAGAGAAATTGTTGCCATGTTTGCGACAGTAGCCATAACAGAAACAACAACAACACTAGCAACAGCAACACTAACAACAACAACGGCAATAATAAGTGCCAACAGTTGCATTAAAACAAACAAAGCAAAGCGCTTGTGACGCAGGCACTGCAGCAATGCGAAGACAGACAACATCGCGTATGCGCAATGCATAACGAACAGGCAGCCAAACAACAACACACATGCAGACATACCAAACAACGGAGAGTACGACAACAGGCCCACAGACAGACAGACAGACAGGCGGACAGACAGGAAATGCATTTATGCCTTATCAACACTTGCATTGGCACGCCAGGCTGCTGTACTGCCGACCAGGCATGCGTGGTGTAGTGTAGACATACAACAACAAAAAAAATATAAATTTAAAAAAAAAAACCCAAAAAAGCAACAACAACAAATTACACAAAATACTTCAAATACTTGCACATTTATGTTGGTCAACTAAGGAAGGCAAAGCAGCATAAAACGCTAAGCGCCACACCAACCAAAACTGTATGGGTCAGTTGTTGTCGTTGTTGTTATTCTTGTTGGTGGCTGCAGTCGGAGTACGTGTGGCTTTGCTGTGCTTAAATGTGCAACCGACATTCGGCTTAGTTTTGCAGCCTTACCATTGTGATTTTGTTGTTGGCTTTAGCGGTTGTGCGCAACTTTTGTCCTTGCTGCGGCTAGACATGCCGGCTTTGCCCGTGTAATTGGCAGCTGTGTGGTGTTGGTAGTTGGCCTCATGCGCTTATCGGTGAGTTAATGTGAAATATCTCGCAGCAATTATTTTGGCAATAAAAAGCAAAAAGCTTTTGCTAAAAATAAAAGTGTTTTTTTGTCAGGTAACTCGAAAACTGCTCAGCCGTGTGCATCGATATAAATGACAATAGAAAGCCTTCAGCTTTAGCAATGTTTTAAGGTTTACAATTTTGAAACGAGTGGAAGTTTTGCTAAGCGTCGGCAGAACTTAAACAAAATTTGGTAAGCAGATGCTTATATACTGAGTTAGATTTCATTGCCATTAACAAAATTTGCAAATATCTTCATCTTCTTCATCAAATACATATTTTGAAACAAATATTATTGCAATATATTCTAGTATATGTTCCATATTGTCTTTAGGCTTGTGTTTATGAAATAGTTTTTTTGCTTTTCTTGTTTGATTGTTGTTTTCTTGCTTCTATACTAAACATATCATAGCACACTATTGCTGGCTGCACAAGCTTGTCTTTTTATTTATTTCAATATGTTTGCAGTTAAATGCTTTTCCACTTTTCTTCTCTTTTAATTATTTTTTCTTGCATTTCTAAATTATTTCATTTTCATCTTTTGCTATTCTTATACACATATGTAAGCATTGTACGCCTATGAAGAAGTTTGCATTTCCCTCAGCCCAGACTCATGCGCATATGTTGCAAATAATTTTGTGCTTGTCGTACACATAATTGTTGCTGTTGTTATTGCATTTTGCATGCAAGCAACGCTTTGGCATTTTCGCAGCAATATTTCTTTTTGTGTTGCTTTCCGTTAGCGCTGTGCCATGGTATTTGTGCATGCCTGTGCTTACAATGCATTTCCGGTGCTTTGTGAGCACGTGTGCGCGCGTGTATGTTGACATGTTTCACGCGTACACAAAATAATAATAATGCACAATAACAACGACAACAACAGCAACAACATTAACAGCAACGACTTTATGTCGCCAACAATAGCAAAAAATGTATAATAAAAAAAAAACCAAAATGAAAAAATAGAAATAAAAAAAAAAGAATAGGAATAAAACAAGCAACGACACGCTGTACGACAATGCGTGACATGCACTCTTATGCCTGCTTTGCTTACACTGTCGTCACCATCGTCGTCAGCGTCGCCGTGCTCATAGTCTTCACTGACAATTCAACATTTTCACACTAATGCACAAATACTGTGACTGTGACTGTGACTGCGCACAAACAGAAACACAATGAGATAACTGCACTCGCACAATGCTCCCATACCTACCTAGTGTGCACTTGCACACACACGTTTTGTTTTCTGCTGTTGCTGCCTTGCTCCTTTTTCACTTTTGCCTCATACAAAAACTGACAACTTCCGTTTGCATACGCTTGACATGCGAAAAGTGTTAAAGGAAACGCGTTTGGAAATGTTTTTCTTGCCATTTTCATGATTCTTTTTTTTGCGCCTAATATTTTTAGCCTGCATTTGGCATATAACAAGCGCAGAAAGAAAAAGAGAAACCAAAGTGCAGAAAATAAAAAAGGCTGCCTGCATTCTGTTGCCTATATGCATATATGCCTGCGGTGTCTGGCACAAAATATGTTATGTACTGCTTAAAGTTAAGCGAAATCAATTAAAAAGCGTAGTTTGTCATTAGTGCGTATTTATAAATTAATTTCGTTCAAGTTTAATCAACATAACTCACAGTTGTCAGCAGCTTAATTATGCAAATAACTGCTGGCAGTGTCAACGACAATGGATTACTTTATTTTACTATCCATATGCACCTATTTGAATATGCTGCACTATAGCAGTTGTCAGATGGCCAGGCCATGAAATTATGCACAATGCCTGAAAGTATGCATCGGTGTCAATTCACAACAATATGCATTATATAACACTACACGTGCACTTCCTGTTATACACTCCGAGCTTCATCACCGGAAGTGGTTCTTGCCGACAAAGCGCAGCAGATGCAACTACTTGGCAAAATGTCAAATGGTCACACTGGCAACCAATGCGACTGGAATCAATTGATATGTGGCGCTTATTCTTTATAGAAAGCTGCACAATAACATGTAAACAAGTTACGGCATTGTTGAGATTCTATAGTCAAAAACATGCCGACACAAAGACGCAGCATAGAAACTAAGATTTTTTTTCTAACAATGAGTGTATATTTCAACAATTTTACTAATCCTATTTATGCGCAGCTAAGTTTAAATAACAATAAATAAGCAAAACTTTTAATTATAATAACATTAACAAAAGCCCAGATTCTGCCAGTCCATGGCGTCATTGTGCACTGCAGCCAATTGCCATATGCAACAGTGTTCATGACAATGATACTTAATTTTTTCGTAGCTGCTCATGACAGCCTTGCCACATTTTTAATTAGCTGCATTGCCATTAAATATTGTAATTTCGTACGCCACTTAAATATTTTAAAAGTAGTGTGTATGCGAAAAAAAGTGCGAAAGGAAAAAATAATAAAACAATTATAATTATTTCAGGCAGCAGACAAAGTGTGCATTGTCATTGCCTTCAAAGGCGTCATTATTGTTATTATTTTTATGCTTGTTGTTGTTGTTATGGCACTGCACTCGCCTTCATTCTCGTTTTCGCTTTATATTTTCATTTTGATTTTCTTTTAACATTGCAGCGCAAAACTGTTTACACAGCAACAGCAACGGCAGTCATGACTGTGCTGCAGCAGCAACAGCCAACAGAAGGCAAGCAAGCAAAGGAAATGTTGCATACACTCAGGCGCTTGCATGAAATAAAGAAAATTAAGCAAGAAAAGCAATAAATCATTTATGCAGCGCATGTCACACACACACTCACACATACAAACCATACACACACGCATGAGTTTATAGCCAGAGACAGCGGGCATATACACAAAGTAGCATAAATCAACTGGCACAGCACGTGGGCGCAACATGAGCGCGCTACTTAAGCATGGGCGGGACGGTGCGGTGCGACGCGTCAGCGGCGGCAAAGACGTGCCTGCAGTCATATGCAGAACTTGCACTTTTTCGCAAACAATAAACTAGAACGAAAGCATCAACGTCGTCTGCGTGTGCTATACGATAAGCATAAGAGCAGGAGAACTCAAACCCTCTGGAAAAAATATGTGAAAATGAGCTTAAAATGTTAAAACGTAAGAAACTTAAGCATTGCCTTGCAAGGGGAGCGTTTAAAGGAAATCCAAGCAAAAAAGGAGCAAAAACCAAAGTCAACAATAAAAATGCATTTATTTTAAACTTTACTTGGCAATTGTTTAATCAACTCACTTTATTTGCATTTGTTTGCTTTAAATGCTTTCGCAAATAAAAACCAAAAATCGTTTACGCTTTAATTTTCTAGTGGGCAGAATTTTAATTAATTTTGACTTAGCTTAAGAAAAAATGTCGAAAGCAGTTAAAGGCAGCAAAAAGCTATTAGCAAAATGTAAAAAGCAAACAACAAAAATTTATAACAAATATGCTCATTGTTATTGCTTTTATTGCTTTTGTTGTTGTTACCATTGTTGGCCATAAAATATTTGCACATTAGAATTTCTATGCTAACTGCATTGAAATATTTGCAAGTTTTCTATGCCAAGCGATGCCATGTTAATAGATAAATTATTTTGCACTTTGTTTTTATTATTTGCAATGCAACATTTTTCGTAAATTAAATTTAAACAAATATTACATTTACACACACAAATCGAAAATATAAAAATCAAAAATACCTAAACCAAAAATCAACTATGCTCCTGCCCAATTTTTTTTTTTTTTATTATTTACTTATATTAAATTGAATTATTTGAGCATTTTCAGATGAATGAAAATAAAGCAAAGAAAATTGTATAATGCAAATTTTCACTTGCACACAAAAATAAATAAAATAAAATTTAAATTAAGCAAATACCAAAAAATCAAAAAAGAAAAAAAAAAAAACAAAGAAAAAACTAAAACAAAATGTCGACAAAAATGTGCAGCAACTTAAAGTAGGAAATAAGTCATTTAAAATAAACTTCGAGACTTCGGCAAATATTTTATATAACGCATTAAATGTTTATTGACTTAATGCTCCTATTTTACAGTTTTAATTGATTTTAGCTACAGACGATTTCTTATATTTATTTGAAAAAAAAAAACCGAACTTGTATGGAAAAGTCAGCAAAGTTTATTTAACAAAAGTTCTTAATTTTTTCTTGCATTACAAATAAATGCCCATTGAAACAATTTATTTTTACAACAGCTTATGAGAAAAGCTATTTAGTCACTTCTTTTAGTTTATACATGTAAAAGAGGAAAAAAACATGAGATTACAAATATGTAATGTTGTGGCTTTTAAACTTTAGAGTTGTCTTTGTTGACTGGCCTAATACAAACATCAGAGCAAGTTTGCTTCTGAGTTTGTTTCAAGTTTTGGCTTCTTGAAATTTTATTTAAAAATAAAATTGACACAAAGGCGAGTTTTTACAATATGTACTATTAAGCAAAAAAGAGAACTGCTCAGTTCTTTCTCGTATTAGCAACTTTCAGCGGCTTTTCTATAAGCAATTGCTTTACTGCAATGTTTATGTTTATTTTTTAACTAAAGGATATTAAAGCAAAAAATATATTAAATTGCACAAAAAACAATATAGTAAGGGTTAAACAAACTGCAGAGAAATTCAATAAACATTCCCATATGCAAACTTGCGTCTCAAATTATGCACCAGCTACAGCAATAATACCAAGCAAGCAAACAACACAGCAAAGGCATGTCAAACAAGCAGACAGTGAAAAAATTGCGTGCACATCGATTGCTTATTACGTCTGTCATGTAAGCGCGCGGATACAGCACAAAAAACTGATGTTGAAACCAAATCAAGTCGCATGCAACAAAAATGATACGGCTGCAATGCTGCTGCGACAACGGGCTAGACTAGGCGCCGCAGATACTACGGCAAAGCCGCGATGCGAAATGCATTTTGCACAGAAAGTATGCTACACTTACAGCAATGCCAGCCAGGCAGCCAACCAAGCAGTCTGCCACCCTGTCATCCCCCCGCTCTCCTGTCAGCCAACCTCAGGCAACAACAGACAAAATTGAAGCAAATCGTGTCACTTGTCAAATTTTTTAGCAGTTACGCAGCAAAGGCAACGTCACCAAAAAAAAAAAAATCAAAGGAAAAATACGGAAAACCAAAACAAAAATAATAAAAAAACAAAGTTGTGAAAAAAGAAACAACGGCAATGCCAGCAGCGCTGAACTACCAGAGTACATGCCGCATGGCATACATGGCGTATGCGCAATATCATGCTACTGCGACCTTTATGTGCTGCATTGAGTATACGCCGCGTTGACGCGCGCAACGAGCTGCAGATTGACGCAATATTGCGGCATATTTGCATAATTCAGCTATTGAACTTTGCACGTTTAGTGCTGCTCTAGCTATACGTGTGTACATGTGTATATGCGCATGTCAGTGTGCCTCTTGCAATATTTATAAACGTATTTTTGCAGCTGAGCAACCGCGCTGCTGACAACCGCACAAAGCAGTACGGCATCAAGCGAATTAAGCGCTGTAATCGATTATGACTGCTGCATATGTAATACGTAGCAGTTGCCTTTACCCTTATTAATTAAATAATTTTTGTACATTTCATGCAATTACCATGCATACCTACCTATCTACCTACCCACCGCCATGTCGCGTTGGTACTGTCTCGTGCGTACCATAATTGCAAGCAACATAATTAAAGCCATTAAAGCACTTAAGCTGCCGGAAAGCCCAAAAGTGTGAAAGGGACCAACAGCACAAACTGGCTGCCATATTTTGTATGTTTGTATGTATTATGTATGTAAGGCCTAGTAACAGTTTTCCTACGTTCCACTTCAGTTCACTTCGCTACGTTTAGGTTTGCCTCAGTTTGGTATGAATCGATGGCTTTTGGTTTGGTTGAGTTGAGTTGAGTTGGGTTGGGTTGGGTTGGGTTGTGTGCATGTTTGCATATGCATAATTATGATGGAAACACATTTAAATGCATTTAATCAGACATGCACTGACATGGGAGTTATTGGGCATACGAATTTATGGCGTCACTTGATTCAGCTGGTGCGCCACTACTGCTGGGGTTTTGCTTCGGTGAAATTTGGTTTGGTTCGGTTTGGTTTGGTTTGGTTCGATTTGGTTTGGTTTCGTCTGCTCAAAAGGCTTTTAACGTTTATTGGTTTTTATTAAATTTACTTGGCACATTTGCCACGTTGTTGCTGTTCAGGTTATCAAAAGGAATTTAATTGCCATATTAAACCGCTTGACATGTGCACCGACTTTTCAGTGGCTAACAGAGTGATGATGAAGTGCCATAGTGAAAATCAATTATGTTATGATATTTTGACAGTTGCATTCATACAGTTTCATTAAAAAGTCATAAGTATAAAAATATTTTTATTTTGTGAAAATCACGTCAGTAGGTCGGAGTAGCTGACGTTTGTTGTACCCGTACTAAAACTTTTTTGCCACAAGAACACCAATATATTGACCGTTTTTAAAAAAACAAAACACCTAAACTTCTGACTTTTTAGAATACATTAAATAACTAAGAACCTTTAAAGTAAAGGTGGTTATGAAAAATTCTTTAATAAGTCGTCATTTTAAATGATGCTTCATAACTCAAATATACTAAAAGAATAAAACCTTCTAAATATCGATCCCATATTTATATACTAAGAAAATTTGATTGTAAAGATATAAAACTAAAAATCTAAAAAAAACATCTAAAATCTGTCGCATTTAAAGTCTACCTTCTCTTTCGACTGCTGCTTTTTAGAAATATATTTTAGAGCATTTGTTATAGTACTTTGCAGACCGATATTGTACTGCAATTATGCAGCCATGCATTTAAATTAGTTGAACTTCTAATTAGTATACATTATTGCCAACAAAATTTATTTTTATGAATTTTTTCATGCATGCACATAAAAAGCCATTATTTAACTTCAACATACAAATGGCATTCCCAAGCCAATCATGCAATCACGCACACCCCTCACACTTTGTATATATAATTTCCGTTGCATAGGCGTTGCCCAACTACAAAAAAAAGACGTCTTTTGCTAACTTAATTAAAGATGTGCAACACTGCATATGAACAATCAAAATAGCTTAACAAAAAATGAACAAGCTACGAGGCAAACAGACAGGAAGACAAGAAGGCAAGCATCAGGCAGGCAGTCAGCCAGCCATGCAGACAATCCAGGCAAACAGGCGTGCAGGCAGAGGCTTGCATACAGAAAAAGTATGCAAAATAGCAAAAAATACCATACCGAAATACAAATTATCAAAAGCCAAGTTTGAAACGGCATGAAAAAGGCAATTTATAAAATTCTTTGAAGTGTCGAAAAATCAGTAATTGTAGTCAAAAAGTGCAAATTGAATGCCATGTACGGCAAAGGACGGAGAGGACAGAAATGGCCAGGATTGACTGCCAGCAAATAGTAATATGCAATGCACACCATGCATTACACTTTCACACTGTACGGTATACCAATATATGTGAGGCTATGTTTTTATTTTATCTGTACAGTCAGGGCTGACTGACTGACTGGATGGCTGGGTGGCTGGGTGGCTCAATGGGTGACTGGCATAAGCTGTTGTATATTTTTTATTATTTAAAAATTGACATGCAATATGTCGAAATAAAAATGAAATATTTTTTTTTTCGTTTTAATTAGGTACTAGACCTTGTTCCATACTGCAAAAGAAACAAAAAATAAAAAATGCAAAAGAAATTATAAAACCATTCTGGTTAGCAAGACAAGCAGCAGGTGGCAAGTAAGGTAAAGTTGTTCTAAGCATTACCAAAATTAAAAGCAAACTCTTAGCCAAAGTACAGCTAAGAAATAGCATAGAAAAAATTAAAGTAAAGAAAAACTGTATAAAGTAAAAGGCGGCCGGATGCTGAAAAGTCTGCAGGCGACTTTAGAGAGTATTATTTTTTTTTTTGTTTTTTCTTTTTTATGCTCGTCACATGGCAACTAACACACACACCCACCCAACGGACACACCAGCTTCCTATTCTTCTTTCTAACCTACAGCTCATCTAACAGTTGCAGCATTCCCCTGCCGCCCTCTCCGCTGCCTAGCTGGCATGTGCATGTGCGTAGTTAGGTTTCCGTTTGCATATCCTCAGGGGCCAGCACGTAGTATTTCTTTTGCTTAAGTGACTCCATAACCTAGCTGAGTAACACGGCAAACTCCTGCGCACTTTACTATACTTTACAATTCATGCTCGTGCACGTTGACACCCCCGGCTTCCCTCCCACACATACATTAAGTTGCCGCATTTCTAAAAGCTGCTTTTGTGCTATCGTTTTTGTAACCTTTTCACTTTTCGACATTTTTCGCATATTTTTTTGTTTTCATTCCTTTCTTTTTTTTTTTTTTGCTACATTTTCCATTTTCTCTAACTGACGTTTTTTTATTTTAATACCAAAAGTTGAAGTTTGCCTGTTGCATGCGAAATGCGTTTTAAATATGTAACTTGGCTTGGTTAACAGTTTTGCGCTTTAATCAGCAGCTCTCTCGCACACTTTATTGAAAGTGCAACATGCTGCCAGCAGAAAAATTAATTTAACGGTTTTTAATATTTAAAATGATTTACGGCCGAAAGCGCAAAGCCATCAAAGGCTTAAACTGACAGTTAAGTACTTTTACGCCATTAAATGTGAGCAGACAAATGTATTTCACTTAAGCTCTAATTTTAATGTTAAAGCTGTTAAACATTTCATGTTTTAAACTTTGTTGTATTATAATACTTAATCATAAAAATAAAAATTGATGAAAAAGCAAACAAAAAAAAAAAAAAAACAAAAAAAAATATTGACATGCATTTAATATGCAAATGAGACTCTAAAAGCATATGAGCACGTCAGTCAGCTTCTTTCGCAGCATATGTTGCCGTTAAATTTGCAAATAAATCGACTTGCTGCATGCAAATTTGCTTTTGCCAATTGCCTGGCGTACTTCAATAAATCAATCAATCAAACAATAATTCATTTTTTAGCTGCCCTTTTTTATACTTTTTTATTATTTTTTATATGTATATTTACTGCTTGCTATTCTTTATGCTTTAAGCACATGCCACACAACAAATATGCTTACACAAACACGCAGCAGGTGCATATTAATATAAATGAAAACTCGCCAGGAGTCAATCGGCCGCAGAACAATAGGCAAATGTCAAACAAAAGCAAAGCTCGAATAAATTCATATGAACTATAATAAAAACTGGTATGCACTTTTCGTTTAATTAAAATGAACATTTTCAAAAGAAAAGAAAAAAAAGGCTATGCCTGCTTACCTGCATCACACAACTTTCCAGAGAAATCAGAATATTAGAAATTTCCATTGATAGCAAAACATATACATATATTTACTTAAATAAACTCAGCGGGGCATATAACTTCGCATTGTTGGCGTTGGTGTGTTCTGACGTCAATCTTATTTTGTAGCTAGTCTCTGACGCCTTTCATTTGCATGATTGCATTGCATTGTAGACTTATTTCACAGTTTAAAATTTTCGGACAAGTACTTTACCAGAATTCATTTCACATTAAGTTTTCATGGTATTTTTTTTTTTGCTTATATGCAAAAAATAAAACAAAAACAAAGAAAGCAACTACACTGAGCCACTCATTGCAGCAAGAATTCGTACACAACTCAACTCGGTTTAAAAATCTTTGCGTAGACAATAAAGTTTCAATTAAAGTTTACTTAAGTCAATGTACGCGTGATTTCACTTTATTATGTTAAAATGTTCTGAATTTTAAACGACTTATAAACAACTTCTGTACAGGTGCACAATCTCAACTCAATCATAATATGCGCACAAATAGCAAACTTTTCTTCATAGACAAACTCAGCTAACCAAGTGAAAACTTCCAATAGCCGACCTGCACTGGCGGGGTGCCGCTGCCGTCGCCGCCGCCGCCATAACCCCCAACAGCTTCGACTCCATTAGCTGTGACAAGCCAAGCGAGCATTATGTGACTGCGAACTAACAAATTTTGCATAAATTTACGCCACTTAAACCCATCAAGAGACACAGACAGTCCAGATACACACTCAGACAGACAGCCGCATGCAGCCGGCGAAACAACTTCATTTTGCCAACATTGGCAACACGGCCAACTGCAACTGAGCAAAACAAAGACAGAATAACAGACTAGAATGGCATGAAAAAAACTTTTGCGATAAGAAAACCAACTAAAAAAAAAAAGACAAAATGTAAAAGCAGAACACAAATGCAGTTTGTGTGCCCGCACGTAGCGACAGTATCATCAATTTTGGTTTGGAACCCATCAATAAAGCATAACACACAAATAGACGAGCACTTGCGATTCGCCCAAGGACTGTGGACTACACCAACATGCTGGCGCTGTATGCAAGTGACAAGTAATCACAAGTTTTAGTTACAAACTAATGTCAGGCAAATGGAAGCTAGAGCAGGTGCACAGGTGCAGGAACAACGAGACCAGCACTGAATGATGAAAGTGAAACTCTTAAAGCTTTGAAGCGTCAACTGAAACTGACTTACCTCTGCTGACAGCTCGCAGAATGTTTACATTGATTACTCAGAAATTTTAATATGGAAAGAATACATTACACAAGTGGAACTGCAATCTCAAACGAATATTAAGCTGTCATTTAAAACTTTGGATACGAGACAGGATAACGATAACCTGCTGGCGATGTCCTTTCTGACTTTTTTAGTATTAAAAATAATGGAATCCTTCAAACGACAATTTAAGTAGCCCCTCTGCAGACAGATTGAAATGCTTAACTCAAAGTCCAATCTATACTCAATAGATAAAGGATTTCGAATTGGAATCATAGTGGCGAGGGGAAGACATAATACCCGATCCGGTTTCCGATACCGCTAAATCCAAAATAGTTTTTTTTTTCAGATTCGCTGCTGTCCAACAAGTTTTGTTAAAATATTGTCACGAGTTCTGGTCCCTCACTCTGTCATTTATTATCAAACTGATGTTTGCCTTAACTTCCTACTGATTTTTAACTCAGCCCCATCGACATTTCAATGTCACTTTGACAACCTCTTCTCAACTATCGTAAATCTGTATTTTTTGCTATTTAAGCCATTTAGCTTATCGCACTTATTTCATCTATCAACTCCCAAATATTTTAACTGCCTTCACCTAGGATCAATCAACTTTTCATAATTTTTTATTATTATAATTATTTCAAACTCAATCGAAGGTTAAGTTGCTTATACATTATAATTTATTTAATATTTTTTTTTTTATTTTTTGTTTCAAAAAAAATAAATTTTCCTTTTCGAACGTAAAACCGCTTACCTTGAGAAAACTGTCAAGCCATTAATTAAAAAAACCCTTGTCAAGTACGTCCGCACATATTAAAAGTGACCTTACAGTCTGGCTAATATTTGCGCAGCTCATTATGCCTCGCCATGCTTTGGCATGGCTTGAAAAATGAGTAAAGCAGTCGCAGCCGTTTGGCTGCTAAATGACCTTAGCCGCGTCGGCATGCGAACTATTTTGCCAATGAATAATTTGCCACAAGTTTTGCTGCCAAATTGGTTCCTTGGCATTGCCATGTTGGCGTCTACAGTCTCAGCTCTGCTGCTTCCTTCCACTGCTGCTACGGTGATTACTTCTGCTGCTGCTTGTGCTTTTGCTTTTGCTTTATTTGCGCACGTAATCAATCAACTTTGATTAGTATTTGAAGTGCACATATTTTTCACATGTAAGACGCTAATCTTACACTATTTTTTTACTTTGCCATGCGCTGTCTTTTCTTTCCTCGTCTTCCTATTTCACGACAACTCAGGCTGCAATTTTTCTTTTTGCTCTCGAGACGCACGCGCGCGCATATGTGCAAGGCAAATCAATATATCTTGATGTTTGATAAAAGTAAAATAAATTATTTCGCTCGTAAAGTGAAAGTGTCAAATGACCGGCATATAAAAACTGTAATGCCTCTAGACAATTTTTGCGCTCGATTTTGTATTAGCGCGCTAAAAAGAACAAAATTGACTTAATGAAATGTGATGCGATAAATTTTCGACAAAGCAAATGTAATTGAGCTGAGCATAGCATTGCGCTTAAGTAGACTCTGCTTCACGACAGCATAAAAAGCATATTAAAAATAAATAGTCAAAAAAATAAGCAAAATAAAATATAAACTGCACTTGACCTGTAAAACGCAAAAACACGCAACAATGCGCAGGCAACGGGCAAATGGAGTTCAAAGGAGAAAACTTTTAGCCATAAAAGTAACAACAATAATGCAAAGAATGAATCGGACAACTATGAGCATGAGTGACAACAAACTAATTTCATTAACAGCAGCTGCTGCCTGCCAGTAGCCCGGCACTGCTACGACGACGATGACGATGGCAATGGCGATGGCAACATTGGTCATGGCAGAAAGCTGCTGCGTCAGTAAGATCCTGTAATAATCCTTGTAATAATAATCATCAAATCGAGCAACGTACAAGAAACAAACGAGCATACAGCAATGAGCAGCAACTGTGACGGCTATGATGATGAGTATAATGCCGCTGCCACAGAGCACAAGGCATGCCAGCGGTCAGGGATTGGGTAAAGGATATAAGGATATTTTTCTATACTTGTGTAGCGTTGCTCACACATTTAACATAAGCAACAACATGGCAAAGGCAGCAGAAGAAGCAATTGGCATTACAAAAATAGAACAATTACACTCAAAAAAAAAAAAAAATAAAAGCAAGCAAAAACAAAGCTAAATGCCAGCAAGATATGAGTGTAAGGCTAAGCAGTGCAGGCACCAGCGGCAAGAGCCAACAACAACAATAATAATAGAAAAAATAACAACAAATTGAAAATAAAGTTATGTAACAAAATGTCGCACCGGAAATGAAACTCACAGCATGAAACAGAGCAAACGAGCAAGCAAGCAGCAGAGAAACAAATGAAACGAAGCGTATGCACGAGCAATGTATACGCAGCGCAGCAGGCAGAGCTGCCCGAGTGGCGTAACAGAGATGGCAAGCAGGCGGCATGCAAAATGTGCGAGTGCGAGCGTGAGGGCACGTTCATGAAGGTTTTTAGTTGACACAATCTCAGTCGTCTGCGACTGCAATCGGAGTTCGCCTTTCATTGCAATGGTGAGGCTGACATTTTATAGCGCGCGAAGCAATAGCAAAAACAACAACAACAACAGTAACAATTGCAGCAACAACAAAAACAACAACAGCAATGCCAACAAAGGAAACTTCATGACTGCGCCATGTGCAAAGTTTTTAGATTCAATGAAGTCAAAGACAGCAACAGACAGAGCAAGCAATAAAAAAATACAAAAGAAGAAGAGACACACATACACACAGTGAGAGAGAGGGGGTAGAGTAGAAGCTTGTGCAAGTGTCTGAGAGAGCGCGCTCGCTTGGCAGCAGGGTTAGCTTGTGCGAGACCCAGCTGCTGCAGCCTGTATTTGAGTTTAGTGAAACACATAAACCTAGAAATGTCATGTTTATTTCCATTTGCTGAGGAAATTGTCTGTCTATAGTTTGTTGTTGTTTTGGTTACAGCGAAGGTTCACTAAAGATTTGCAATACATTACAAGAGGAAACCAAGTTAAAATATTTTAAATTAATTTTGTCACAACAATTTCTCGTCCTTGAAGTCATTAATAATAAGGACCCAGACTATCGAGCATCTATTGTTATTATATCATTGATTATCTATATACTAAGGATAACAACACAGCTCCTGTTTTCAATGCCTGACTAGGCATGAGAGCTTAGACGCATTTTTTTTACCTTTTTTTTTTCTCATTATATTTCTTTCGAATGGATATGCATGCTAATGACACAGCTGCATTTAAAACGAAGCAAAGCTATGCAAACCTTTAAGATGCCTTTAATAGTTTACATTTCAACGATTGTTATGTTTTTAGCTTACGATATATAATGGTGTCAAATCAAGCTTTAATGCCCACGAACTGTTAGCGTCACGCTTCAGCGATCATGACGACGACGACAGCGAGTAACGCAAGCAAATACACACCGATGGAACAAGCCATGTCATGGCAGAAATCAGACGGAGAACATGATGCCGACATTGCACGAAGATTTGTCAACTAATGCGGCATCGAATCGTGGCGAGTGTAGAGAACCAGAGCACACTACACTATATTTTGCCATCAATACTCATGTACATAACTCAATGTCAGTGACGCTATGTTTGACTGCCTCTGCACATATAACTGTACATAGCTGTGTGGTTGCTTGTACATGCATATATGTATGTGTGCGTGTGCATGTATCAATGTATAGACGTATAGCAAATATATCCGCCTGCCTTTGTCTAATGCTGGGCGCGCACACACACGTGTCGTCTTCGCACTGCAAATCGCATTTTCACATGTTAAATTTGCCAACAAACGTCATCATCGTGCTCGACAGCCCTTATACTTCACAACATCATCATCTGCCCCATACAGCATTGACATAGCCTGCGACAGCGGCTTTGGCAACGACAACGGCAACAGCAACAACAACAACACCAGCAGCAGCAGAATTTAGTTGAGTTGAGCTGAGTAGTGCGAGTTTGGCTTATAACATGGGACCAACACCAAATTCAATTTCGTGCAGCTCGATTGCATTTTACGACACTTCAGGCCGCAGACGCGCATAAGCGCAGACTCAGGAACTCACAGACTTGCGCTTAGTTGGCATTGCATTTCGATATACTTAGTAAATATTTATGCAGAAGTAAATTTGCGCAGTGCTGCGCGCTAACTCACCTCGCCTCGTCCCACCACGCCTCAACTCGCATGTACGAGAGTATGCATGTAGCTTGGCTTGACGACTCGTTCTCGTACGCTTAAGTAAACAGTCGACAACACGTAAATGAAGATGTATGGGCAATGCCTAACACTTGCCCCTACCATGCACACAAGTTCCGAACTCAAGTGCGGTTGCTTTGCCTTGCGTAATTCATTTAATGTCGCATTTGTCTTCAATTGATTCGAAGTTTGTTTGTAAGCGTACAGTTGCCGAAACTTGCTCGAAAATACAAAAGAAAAAAAGGTGAATCTGAAATCAAATAAATGCTTGAATGGAACAAGTCCAAAAGTAGGAAATTTGCGGTTGCCTTCAATATGCAAGCACACAGGCCATGTTGAGCCACATTGAACAGGTCGATACTCCACAACTCTTGGAACGATTTGTAAATTTGACTGGCACTAATGTTAGCAGCAAGATGCATATGAGAGTCAAGTCTTCAACAAGACAAACGCTCATCGCAATGCAAACAAAATGTGCATACCTAAATCTGATTAACGTTGTAACCCTACAGCTACAGAAAGAGGAAATGGAATTGGAAATGGAAATGCAGACACAGCATATGTGAAAAGAAAAGATCAGATGAGATGAGAAGTTTCACTTGAGAACTTTCATTGCAGTAGCAAGTTCTATCTTCAACGTGGCGATGAAATCAGTTGAAGGCGCAAAATCACTCATTAAAATATTTCTTACATTTAAGCAACAATTAAGCTACAAATTTAATGCCAATATGTTTGAAAATCTCTGTAGTCCCACGTATAAATATTCTGAACTCAGATTAAATATAGTTAAAAAATGCAATGAAATGCTTTAAAGCCTTCAAGGCCAATGCTTACGCTTTAAAGCGGATGCCACATTGGCATGTCACTGTCTTGCCATAAAAACGAAATAAACCTGAGCGCGCTAAGCCGCACTGACATATGTAAATTATATGCTAGCACTACAGTCAAACCGCTTGCCTCTGTACCAGTGTCTGAGGCATAGTAACCCAGGCGCACCAAACAAAGGTTGTGCCTCTGCGCGCCGCAGCATATGGCATGTGATTACAGCAGCACATGTGTCACGCACACACCGCCAGTATGGCACATCAACAGCGATTAGCACATAGTCACGACAAGTGGACAGCATGACAAAAATGCAAAAATACACAACTATTAAAATTATTTCACAAATGTGAAGTTAAGTGGCCTAAATGTTTTTAAATGACATCAAGGCAGGCAAGAAAACCAACAAAATAGAGAGCAGCAACAAAAACAAATGGCCAAAGCAACAGACTTGGCTAACTGCTGCCAAGTACGTCTTGAGTTGAGCAAAGCCAGTCTGCCAACTTGTCTCATAAATAACGTGCAACAGTAAATAATGCTCAACCCCAAACTGAGCCAGCCGGCACCACCTGACACTGACCTGACTTGCGCTTTTGCCATTTGCCAGCTAAAACTGAAAAGTCATTTCATATGCAACGGACGCGCCGCTGGGTACCCAAGGCAACCGTTGTCGTGACCATGCTCAGAACTAACTTATTTAACTTTAATTCGTAGAATATTATTGTCAGCCGAGCGCCACACTCTACGCAGCACAGTCTACGCTGTAAGCACAGCACTGCTGCGTATGGTATGCTATGCTATGGCATGGCATCTGTGCGCCAGGCGCGCTGGGCGGTCCTTCTTTCCTGCTAATTGTAACATGATGTTTCCAACAATGCTTTTGTCCAACTTTTTGAGCACTGCAAAATTTGCCATGTCTTGTAAACTTTGGCAATAAAATTTGTTCAAATTGCTTTTACAACATTAAATATCTCGCTTAAGGACTTGCACACCAACAACAGCAACAAGAACATGAAACAAAAATAAGGCATACTAAGCAAAATGAGACGTAGCCAACTGCTGCCGCTGCCACTGCCGCAACTGCTGCAACAATAAGAAAAACGTGTGCACGTTGTCTAACTTAGAGACAAGTCTCCAAGGCACCTGAAGCCTGCACTGCTGCTGTCGCCGGGAATGCGTAAAAAATGAAGACCAAACGAGCCGCACTAAAACATGAACTGCCAAGTGCCTGCGCAAGTGGCAGCCTACGACGCAAGCGGCATTAAGGTGTGATATGGCGTTGTACTACACGCAAAATTATAAGCTTATAAATTTGATAGATGTAACCCCACACACCAACATCAATCCCACAGCCAACAGCAACAGCAACGCATGCAAAGCAGGCGCTCAAAACTAAATCTTAATCAGGCTCGTCATGCTAGAGCCAATAAAAGTGAGCAATTTGCAGGCAAGGACTGCTTTGGCTTAGCAAAATTTCACAACTGGCACTGCACAGTGGCAATTTGTTATACTGTCTACACTCAAAGCGCAAAGCTATGCTGACACCCCTACTTGCCTAGCTGGCAGCAGTTGCCTGCCTTAGCTGGCTCAACTTGCATTTGCATGCTGCAGCAGCGTGTGCCAGTGCGGGGGGCACAGACTATATGCATATGCAAGTAGCTAAGTGCAAATGTGTTTAATTGTCTATTGCTGCTGTTGTTGTTGTTGCAATTGCATGCATGCGATTGAAATTTGGTAAAAAATTACTTTTAAATGCCGCAAATGCGATTTATTATGCAACAACAGTGCAATGCCGCATGACCAAAGCAAAGGCAAGCCAAGCAACGCAGCAGGCAATAAATTTCACTCTGCGTATACGTAATGTGCGTCACAGTGCAACTTAATATGACCAAAATGGCAACAGCCAAGTCCCAGTTTAATACAAATGCTGCCATCAAGTGTGTATGTGTGTGTGTATGTGTGTGTGTGTGTGTGTGTGGGCCGTGGGCTAAACCATGTCAAAATTGACTGCGGCAAGTTGCGCCGCTGAGCCACTGTTGGCTGTTGGCTGTTAGCGTGTTGTTCGCACTGATGCATTGTCTGCCGATTTATACCCGAGTGTGCACTTCCGCTTTTCGGTTTGTTGTCTATTTAAAAGCGAGCAAAGCAATATTTGTTGCTGGCACACAAAACTCTAGTGAGGAAATGAAACATTTTTGCTCGTTTTATTTATTTTTATATCTGTTTACTTTTTAGTTTTATTTTTGGTTGTCTTTGGGCTAAATACTCTTTTTTTTTTTTTGCTACAATTACATTTTAAAGAAAATTTTGCAACTGACATGACTTGTGTAAAATATTTAATTAAAATGTTGCTAATTTTCTGTATACGAGAGTGTGCAGAGAAAAAAAAAAACATCAAAGGTTGTACGCAGGCATAGGCATGAGCACATGCCAGGCCGAGGGCGAGGGCAAATACCTTTGGCTATTATTATTGCATCAAGTTGCAAACCACGCAAGCGTGTGAAATATATTACAAAAAAAATATTGAAATTAATTAATTTTCGTAAAGGTAAAGGTGGAGCAGAGCAAATAGTGTAGCAGCCAAAGGCAAAGCCAAAAAACCCACACTCTATAAATGATTCTATCGAATGCAATATGTACATACATTTTTAGAACCAAATATTGTGGTGTGAGTTTATGCTTGTGTGAAGCTAAAAGAAGCACATGAATGAGCCTAAGAGGTAATGACATTTGTAGATAAACTTACTGTAACTGCTGCACATTTTTACTATAATACAGCATGAACTATGTCAAACATGAACCTCCAATGCAGCTATTTTTAAACTTGCTTTCATTTGGCGCTAGAAGCGCATCCCCCCATTATAATTAGTCAAATTTTTAGCTGGAAAATCCAAGGAGTCAATACTTGTTCAGCCCAAAACTGTCAGAAACTTCTCCAGCCAGTCTGCAATTAGGTTAGTTATAATACAGGCAGTCTAAATTTCATATCTCGGGAACAACAAGTTACAGCAAAGATCAAAACGATATCGCAATATGTTTGTACATGTTCTGTGGTACATTCAACAGTCATGCCAGACTTTTCCCCAAACTCACTCACTCAAAATATAATTGAACAAAATTGGCATAAACACAAACTCAGCCATAAAACGTTTTCGGAAATGCTGCTACAGCGTTAAAGGACGAACTATTTTCGTAATTTCCGATTGACAACTTGCTACAAAGATGAGCAAATTTGTTTCAACTTTGAACTTCGTCTCTATCCGACTGCGATCGCGATAAGTTCTATTTCTTCTCATTCCGCTGTGCATAAAATTTGTTTAGTTGTTTATCTACAAAAATAACAGTACTCTACTCTATTGTACGTAAACTTGAATGCATCATGTGCGACGATGATGATGATGATACCGTTATGGCTTGGCAAAAGCCTTCACGAAAGAGAACAATTTCTACGTCACCAGAAGTCTCTCGAAAGATAACGGCGATTGAAGCCAATGGAATAACAAACAACAACTACTACGAAGCGCTGAGTGAAGACACGCAAAGCGTAAACAATGAAAACAACAAAGTAACTGAAACTGATGCCGCTGCATCCACCGGCACTGATGTCTCTGCTAAGCGGACAGCGATGGACACTGAAGATGCCTCCAAACCACCGCCAATATTCTTGTCCACCGTTAACAATATAAGTGATTCGCTAACCTATCTCAACTCTAAGATAAGTAAAGATGAATTTACCTATAAGACTCAAAGAGACGGCCACGTTAGGGTTATGGTTAAAACAGTCGAAAGTTATAGATCACTTGTTAAAACTCTAAAAAATGATAAAATACTGTTCCATACATTCCAACTTAAGCAAGAGCGAGCATTTACCGTAGTTTTAAAGAATTTACACTCAACTACCCCATGCTTGGAAATACAAACTGCACTAGAGTTGCTTGGTTTTAAAGTTAGAAGTGTTAATAATATTCGCAGTAGAATTTCCAAAGAACCGCTGCACATGTTTTTCATTCACCTTGAACCGGACAACAAAAACACTGAAATATATAAATTAAAACACATTGGAAATGCTATAGTTAACGTAGAACCGCCAAAAAAGACAAATGAAGTCGTCCAGTGCTTTCGATGCCAAGAATTTGGCCACACAAAATCGTATTGCACTAAGAAATTCAAGTGCGTGAAATGCTCACTCAATCACTCAACAAAGATTTGCCCCAAAGGTAAAGATCTTCCGGCCAAATGTGCAAATTGCTTTGGAAATCATGCTGCTAGCTACAAAGGCTGCAAAGTATACCAAGAAATACTTGCAAGGAAACTACCTGCTCCACATCCAGCGCAGCCAACTATACCCACAAATCTTAACACTCCTCAGCCAAACTTTTCTCCGCCAAACAAATATGATTATTCAATTCCTTCATACAATCAGCCAACATATGCTGAAGTTGCCAATAACAGCTCCAATTCAACGAACAACAATGCGTTAGACAGAATCGAAAAACTACTAGAAAAACAATACGAACTTACTAACAATCTTTTAACTATGATCATGTCTCTTGTTAACAAGTTATGCAAGTAGATCTTCGCATCGCCATATGGAATGCCAATGGGCTCTCCAATCACATAAATGAAATAAACATTTTTATACAGGCAAATAACATTGACATACTGTTAATATCAGAAACGCATTTCACCAATCGATCCTTCGTAAATATCCGTGGCTTTGATATAATCAAAGCGAATCACCCGGATGGCAAAGCACACGGGGGATCTGCAGTAATCGTCAAAAATGGTCTGAAGTTCAAAGTGTTGGACAGTATTGCAGAAAACGCCATCCAAGCTGCCAGCATAGAAGTCCAATGCATGCACAGAAATGTAACAGTGACAGCAGTATACTTCCCTCCGAGGTATCGAATGAAATGGCACGAATATGAAGCATTTTTTCAAACGCTTGGACCAACGTTCATTGCTGGCGGTGACTATAATGCGAAACATCACTGGTGGGGCTCAAGAATTATAAATCCAAAGGGCAGAGAACTATACAAGTGCTTAATTTACAACAGATTTAAAACATTATCTACGGGGAAACCAACATACTGGCCCACAGACAACAGAAAAACTCCTGACTTACTAGACTTTGTTGTTTATTCAGGACTGAGCCAACAACACTTACATATAGCTGAAAGCTACGATTTAAGCTCTGACCACTCTCCGATCATTGTAACATATGGTACTTCAGTTCACGTCAAAGAAAAGCAGTACAGAATACTTACAAAAACTACAAATGTGCTTGCATTTAAAGACTGGCTGGAGAACAATATAAACATCAACATACCACTTAAAAGCGGAACTGAGATTGATTCAGCTGTCGAAACTCTGACAAACACGATACACGAGGCAGGTACTCTGTTCACACAAGAGCCAAGCGATAACTCATTGAATCATCACCAACCTTTTCTATCAATTGAGTTAAGACAACTTATCAAAAACAAAAGAAAGCTGCGAAAAAACTGGCAAACTAGTCGTAGCCCAAATGATAAGAGATTATTTAACAACGCAGTTAGTTACCTGAAGCAACGACTTAAAGAAGTTCGAGATGAAAACACGGCAGATTACTTGAGACAACTTGACGCTTTTTCAACAGATGATCAATATAGCCTCTGGAGAGCTACAAAGTACCTAAAACATCCCAAAAGAAGAAGTGCTATACTTATAAACAGCAATGGAGAACGTTGCCGAACTGACTTGGAAAAGGCTGAGGCTTTTGCAAGTCATTTGCATTCAGTTTTTCAACCCCATGAAGCTAATGTCACATCAAATGAAGACACCGTTTTAAACTTTCTGGAGTCGCCTTGTCAAATGAGTCTGCCAATTCCCCAAACATCGCTTGCAGAAGTCAAAGCCGAAATAAAACTGATTAAAAACAAAAAGTCACCCGGTTTTGATAAAATTGACGGATATACGTTGAAAAACCTTCCACCCAAATGTGTTCGCCTACTAACCTATATATATAATGCAATGATAAGGCTAGAATATTATCCCAGTCAATGGAAATGCGCGGAGGTAATAATGATACCCAAACCAAATAAGCCGGAAAGCAGCACCTCATCATACCGTCCGATTAGCCTGTTGGTAACTTTTTCTAAAGTATTTGAAAAAATACTTTTAAGAAGGCTGTTGCCAGTTGTGGACGAACTCGCCATTATACCGAAACACCAGTTTGGGTTTAGAAGAAACCATGGTACACCTGAACAGTGCCACCGGGTTGTTAATTTAATAATTGACACTTTTGAGAAAAAACAATATTGTTCGGCAGTGTTTCTTGACATCCAGCAAGCATTCGATAGAGTTTGGCACCCAGGCATCCTATACAAAATTAAAACTCTTCTTCCAGCGCCATATTTTTTATTACTTAGATCATTTCTTAGTAACCGCTACTTTTATGTTCAGCAACAAAATGACGCATCTGAACTACATCCGATTAACGCTGGAGTCCCTCAAGGTAGTGTACTGAGTCCAGTTCTATACTCTATATTTACAGCTGATATGCCTGTCTCAGACACTATAAATGTAGCGACATATGCTGATGATACAGCGATCATAGCAACAAGTAAAGATCCGGTGGAAGCATCTCAAATCTTACAATCGCAGCTAGAAATGATAGAAGATTGGCTCCAAAAATGGAAAATTAAGGTAAACGCCCAAAAATCAACACATGTCACGTTTACACTTAGACGGAGCTCGTGTCCAAAAGTGCGTCTTAATGGAAGCGAGATTCCACAAAGCAACTCCTTCAAGTACTTAGGGGTGCACCTTGATCGCAGACTCACGTGGAAAGAGCATATTAAAACGAAAAAGACACAACTTGCATTGAAAACGGGTCGGATGTACTGGCTTCTTGGTCCTAGATCACAACTAAACTTGGAAAATAAAATTCTGCTATACAAAGTAATGCTAAAACCGGTTTGGACATACGCCATGCAACTCTGGGGAACCGCAAGCAATTCAAACATAGAGATACTTCAACGATATCAAAACAAATTACTAAGAAGTATTACCAATGCTCCTTGGTATATGACCAATTCCGCCATTCATAAAGATCTCAACATACCTTTTGTCAGAGAAGAAATAGCCAGGGTATCCAAAAAATACTTAGAAAGACTGAGCAACCACGAAAACGAACTTGCTATTAATCTTCTTGACAATAGCGAGTCTGTCAGACGGCTGAATAGGTATCATATATTAGACTTACCTTGTAGATTTAGTGTAAATATGTAAATAAAATGTATATATGTAAGATAATAATAATTGTCATAACTTAGATTTTCCTTATAGATTTAATGAACATTTCTGATATATTATATATATGTATTATAGAAATAATTTTAGCTGTATAATAGATGGTCTCATTGGAGACCTACCTATTCCTTCTCATCTTTGTTATACAATTAACTTATTGTCCTAAGGACAGATTGTTAATAAAAAAAAGTATAAAAAAAAAAAAAAAAACTTTGAACTTGCGCGGCTGTCGTTGACGCCTTATTTTCTTTCGCGACTAAATCGACTGTCGCTTTTGTGAAATGTACAAATACACATTACGGCGGTAATTTTCAACTAATTTCATGCCCAAACGATTCAAACAGAATTACGAAATTATGCCGTTAACAGTGTAATTAACTTGGCATGTGGCTGGAGTGAGAAACTGACAAAGAACACAAGGCAGCAATTGAAATACACTTAATCCATTCAAAGTTATTTAATTGTGCCAGCCTGAGGCTTAAACATTTACTTTTAGTGCAAATTTTCTTTTAAATGTCGCTTGAGGCTGGTGGGGTCGGTGCCGCCTCAAAGTATGCTACAAAAACTAAACGCACGTGTCACATAAAGAAATGTCAATAAGAAAATTTATCTGTGCAATGCTACTGTGCCACGCTAGAATAAACAAAGGCGAAAACAAAAAACCAAAAACAAAAGAAAATATAGAGATATCATTAAACTCACAATGCAAGCAAACCATGCAAAGCGGCCAATGTACGCGACAGGACACGAAGACCAAGCACGGCGCAATATTTGTGATTTGATTACATTTACACACATTTCCGACACATATGGTTTGGCAAAGACTAATGTAGCACACTCACACATACATTTCGCGCACTTCGCCAAAACATTTTCTTGTCAACACTTGCACACACACGCAGACACACAGACACAGCCTGCATGCCCTTGCTGCTGCCGAGCGCGTAGTGTAGGCCACAAGAAACTCGGCTCAAGTTGACTCAACAACACGACACGACTCGTCGACCCGCCACAACTCGGCTCACCAGCCATTGGCACATGCAACTTGACTGTGCCACAGAGTCCTTTTCATGCTCAACATTCGACTACAAATTCAAAAGGTTACTCGCATGACATTTTCTGCTTTTGTTGTTTTTCACTATGCCTTGACTGTTTGGTTGGTTGCTCATGGTTTATGTTATTTTTGGGCGCTGCTACTGTTTTTTGGTTTTTATTTTTATTTTTTCTGTTGGTTTGGCAAACGTCGTCGCAGTCGCCGTTACCGCTTGCGTATGAGTATTTATAGCTTTTGGCTTTGCTCCAAAGCAGCCACCGAAAATATGCCAAAGCAAAATAAAAGCACACAAATATTTTTAAACTGACACTAAAAATGTTTGTCTTTTCCTTTTATTCTTTTTTTTTTTTTTTGGGTTTTATACAGTTGCACATTTACATTCGCACACTCAAACTCAAATGTTCATTATAATATTGTTGATCGGTATGTGCAGCAACTTCACAAAGTAGCCAATGAAGCCCATGATAATGAAACCGATAGCCGTGGCTGTTGCCGAACGTTTGAACTCGCGTCGATCGGGTTTCGTGCAGCGTTTCATAAAGCGCAGCGAGTCCTTGAGAAACTCTCGTGTGGGCAGTTGCGATTTAAATAACTCAAAGGCATGTTGTGACTTGAACCTGCGCAACTGCTTGAACGAAAAGATTCTTGACAAGCCCAATTGCACCGCATCGTAAATTGAACTGCTGCTTTTGTAATAAATTGTAGAGCCATAAGTCTGCTGAGTTAGCCTAGGCATGGCATGCACACCCACCTGCTGTGTTTCTGTTCTCGATTTTTATTTTTGGTTTTCGATTTCTTGCTCTTATGCGAATTAATGGCGCATTTCGATTTCGCATTCAACATTGTCGCACGATATATCTAGTTTCGTTCTTCAGTTTTTTTAATTTTTTTTTTTATTTTTATGGAACTCTTAAAAATTTTAACAATGAAATATGAACTTAAATTGAACAAAAATTATTTTGCTCAATTGACAGCAAGTTATAGGAAACTTTCAAATAAATTTCACATGAAGCAAACGTCTCATACTCTGTCGACTTGCTTTAATATCATATTAAAAGGTAGCAGCAATCCTCGCTGGATTTATTTTACACATATCAAGAGCACCCAAATAGGGTCTATTAAAACGTGTATAACTTTGTCAACTGACAATGGATCAGCTTGAGTTTAGCTGCAATCGAAAGTAGAAAAATACACCTTCCAACACTACCAAACATTAATAAATGTCACTATGTGTTATATGATTTAAATTAAAAGTTCGGTTATTTAATGAAATTTCCGTGTGTGTGAAATATATACATAGGAATGTAAAGTTATAGTCAACTGCTGTGCTGAAAGGCTGCCATTTTAAATTTATTAATTTCAATTATTTCCCAAGAAGTGCCATCAATGTAGACATCAAATGGCATGCCTGCATTTTCCACTGTCACTCGCATTGCATGACTTAATAAATCCTTGGCGCAAATCACTTGGCATGGCTATGCAATGCCTTGATGCCCAGCAACAACAGTCTAAGCCGCTTAGAGCAGAGTCAGCTGCGGCGATGCACCTGCAAGAGGGCAACTGGCATGGTCGCCACTCATGCACTGTCGTCTTGTAACTTTTTAATCTGAAACTTGGCTTTGCTGCAAAAGCACAAAATAAAATGGCAAGGAAAAAATAAATTTTTATCGCACCATGGCCACATGCAGTAAATTAACAATGAAAAAGAGATTGTGGCGTTGAACTGTGACACTTTTACACCGCACAAAGCAATGCCGCAGCAAAGCAACACCGAAACCAATCCCGACAGCGGCAACAGTGCGCAGACCAAGTACCAGAGCCAGGCAGTGGCCAGACAGCAGCAGCCATCGCATGGCATTAAATGTTTGGCTAACGCAGAGCAATGCATAAAGTCGAATGCTGTCTTGTTGACCAAAATGCGCAACGGTTAACAGCAAAAGTCGAAAGTTAGTAAAAACACTAAATAGCAAAAAACAGACAACTACAAAAGAAAAATACAAAAATTAAAGGATCAGTTAAAAAAAACTGAAACTTAAGGAAAAGTGCTGCTGTTCGGTGCGCGCAAAAGAGAAATGGAATTCAATTAAGCAAACTGTCAAACTGTGGCAACACTGTCTCTTGCTAAAACTGTCTGTCTGTACGATTCTCTGTTGGCTTTTCATTATGCTTACAAAGCTTGTGTAAAAAATATAATAAAAACAAATTACGCATACGTTGTATGAAATGCATTCGGCATAAAATACTATGTGCAAAAATTATCTGTAAACTGAGCACACCAAAATGCTGCACAAACTCATGGCCCCGAGGTCTGCTTATTTAGGTAATTAATACGTATTTACAGAATTATCATAACCATGCAAACGAAATGTGCGACTGTAAACGTTACTCGGTCGCGTTTCTGCACATTTTTATGCGTGGGTGCCTTTGCGCAACCATTTTGTTCCATTATTTGCTTTTTGTTTTTATTACGTTGCTTTTATAGCCAACTATGCCAAAAATGCTAGCAACGAGATCAAATTGAAATATGCCATATACTCGTAATATACTACGTACATATTATACAATATATAGCACGAATAAACGAGTAAGCGGCTCACAGCCCTTGAGGCACTCAGACAGCGAGTTTTCATTTGGTTATTTTACAAATACGTAATTTTATTTAGCTTAATTGCGGCTGCAATTGAAACCAACACTTGATTGCAAACCGCCAAATGTGAAAAATATTTACGTTCTAATGAAGGCTTTTTGCGCACACGCTGCAAAGCATTGTGCTGCGCTGCTGTGCGCATGCAATGGAGTGCACGGCATTGTATGCCATGCCATGGCTGTGCATTATGTTGCCACCGACTGTCTGTCAGTCTTTTGGTTTTGTTTTGACGTAATTTGTGTTGCTTTGTTGATAGACGCTCGATTTGTTTTGATTTTCAGAATGAGGTTTTCAATTATAGCTTGGCACGATTTAAAATAACCCTAGCAATATTTATTTAATACGTCAGCACAGCACATGAAAATTGCAACAGATGCACAACAGCTACGATGGCATTGTAGCATGTATCGGCAACCGTTTGATATTCAAGCCAGCTTAGATCCAACTGCAGCCGGCATTATGCTGATCCGCATACGGCTTGCCTTCCGTTTCCACCTTATATGGCATTGATCGGATCGTCATTACGGTAGAAGTTCCGTACGATGCGGTTCCTTTTATTGCTGTAGAATGACTCATGCCAGGTTGCAATTGTTCTTTTTTATCTGTTTTGGGAATATCTTTTAGTTTTTTATTTTTTCAATTTTGACTAAAATGACAAAGACACTGCGATGGCGTTCTAAAAGTAGTACACCGCGCCGTTATTAAAAGTAGAATGATGTATTTTCCGTCACAAGAGTTTACACTTAGACACCCACAATGTTAAATAGTTTTAGAAATAACTAGAAAGGCAGGGCTATAGTCGGGTGTAGCCAACTTTTTTTTTTTTTTAGTAAAAGCCCTTTTTTGACTGATCGTTCCTATGACAGCTATATGTTATAGTAAACCGATATTTATCATATTCAGGAGTATAATTGGATATTACCTAAAACTGTCAAATCCGAAATTTGGTAACGATATCTTAATAAACAAAAAAGTTTTTCTCAGTAAATGTTGTTTTTCGCCCGATCGTTCCTATTGCAGCTATATGATATAGTAAACCGATATACACAGTCTTGAGATATGTGATTGTTCATTAGCTAAAACTTTACAATCCAAATTGGTGAAGATATCTTAAAAAAAAAAGGGTTTTTGTTACTAAATGTGGGTTTTCATCCGATCGTTCCTATGGCAGCTATATGTTATAGGGCGAATGTCGAAAAAAAAATAAACTTGTTATGCCTATGGATTGAGAGAGTCTTCGTGCAAAATTTGATGGTTTCCGAGACCCTTTTGTTCATACGGACGGACAGACAGACATGGCTGGATCGACTCGCCTTTCGATGCTGATCAAGAATATATATACTTTATGGGGTCTGCCACGCCTCCTTCTGCCTGTTACATACAACTTTAATATACCCTTTTTTACCATTTTTTGGTACAGGGTATAAAAATAAATTCAATCTGCAATAAGTATTAGCAAAAGAAAAGTTCTATGTATATGCAGACAGTAGAAGTATTTAATTTAGCAACTTAACTATGCCAGAGAATCTCCTCTTCGAAAATGAGAACTTTTTTACAAACTTTCATAGAAACAATAGAAGGTCTGTCAAAACCGAACCAAAATCTAAAAAAAAACTCTACTCTGCATATGACAAGCTTTAATCAGCAACAAAGCGCTGTTATTGATGATTAATCTGATAGCCCAGAGGCAATCGGACTAACCGTTGCAGCACAGTTTAAACTTGAAACCTTAAAAAAATGTATGTTTTTATAAAACCTAAGATTCAATTATCCAATGTTACTTAGCAACTAAAATATTAAAACCCGTTTGTGTTGCAAATTTTAATTTATCATTTATTCAGTACATATGTATTAAATTAGTTACATATGTTATTTTTGGTTGAATTTTCACTAATTGGGAATACAATAAAGATCTCTGCAAGGAAGATCGTCACGACCTGGGGGGCCTATAATTGCAGCTGCAATTGATAAAAAATAATAGGTTCTATTTAGAGATGAATATTACCTTAAACGAGTTATTTTACTTACCACTTGCCAAAGCTAGCATAGCCAACACAAAGCCAAGGCGAGTGTAGATTTTCATATTTGTTACTTGTTGAATGGATGCAACTGAACTGATGTCGACAAACCTGCACTAAGACGCTTTTATAGCGAAAGTGTTTTGAGTCTCTTATCGCGATTGAGCTCAGCTCAGTCCCGTGATACGTTCGAAAGCAATCGTTCTGCGAGAGGAAGTATTGTGGGCGATAAGGGTTTACAGTTGTGTAAACGAAACTTTTTTCAAAATCTTTAAATATAAATAAAAAACAACTCAATTCCGCAAATTATATTAGATGAGAAATAAAAATACGAATTTGTATTTTGCAGAATTTAAAATTCTGTGCCAGACTTCAGCGTTGAGATGATTTTATTTATCAATTAGAAAACTTGTTTATTATTGTTTCAAATAAAATTTTAGAAATTGATGGTGTTATTAAATTATAAATTTTATAGGTTTTTGTATCTTAAAAACAAATTTAAAGCAAGTTTTTAATTATAATGCTAATTAACTCAAAAATATATGTGTATATACATATGTAAGTATAAACATAAATCTGCTTATGGTATATTCTGTGCGTCACCTAAACGATTGAATAGACTAAAAATTTTCAGAATTTGTATACCCTATACCACAAAAATAGTAAAGGGTATATTAAAGTTGTACAAATGTACAAAGCTGTCATAGGAATGGTCTGCAACATTTACTAACTAAAACCCAACTGTTTTTCAAGATATCTTTACCAAATTTCGTATTTAATAGTTCTAGGTAATTTGCAATCATATTATATATCTCAGTATTATGTATATCATTTCATATCATATAGCTGCCGTAGGAATCATCGGCCGAAAGTCAACATTTACTGATACAAACTTTTTGCACTTAATAATTTTAGGTAATATCCATTTATATATCTGAATATTATAAAAATCGCTTTACTATAACATATATCGGTCGTCCGTTATTGAACTTTGGATTGGATACGGGATAGTATATAATCGGGTGTAACAAAACCTAATGCTAACATGGTGACATATGATAAACTAATAAAGAGATTGTGACAGATTAATTGTTTTCGTAGCAGTAAGTGTGTAACACACAGGTCAGTCTTGAAAAAATCGAAAATGAACGCAACACAGTAAGCTGATTTAAAAAGATAAACAAATCTACTTTATTTGCGACAGTTAGAAAAACAAAAAAATTAACAGTACACTTAATTTTTAGGAGGAAAATAATGCGTACACACAGAAGTCTGCCTAAATCATACCTAAGTCGCCACCGACGCGGTGCGCGAAGCAGAGAAAAGCCATTTTGGTGTACAACAATCAGCGGACAAGCGCCAGTTGCCAGCAGCAGGCCACGACGCTGCTATGAGCTCATCAGCACGGACAATGGCACCAACTGGGAGCTGCACTGCACCATGCTGGAAGATAAAGTGCCAGTGTCCGTGCACACTGCAACGATGACGATAAAACAGTTGCCACGCCAACTGCTGGAGCAAATACTCAGCCACATCAACGTTTGGCACTACAAACGCATACGCGACGTCTCGCAGTTCTTCCAGCAGTTGCATGATGACCATTTGATGCATCAGTTTCTTTATGAGGTGCGACTGGCGCAGATGCGCCGGCCGAAAAGCTACGAATGTGCGGCTTTGACGGTGCGTAACTTGTGGCTTTGCTTGCTTACAGCTGCATTTGTGAACTGATCTGATCTGCTCTGATACTTTTGCTCATGTGTAGACATTAAAGCTGGCGGTGACATACTATCTGCAGGCCGGCTATGGCTCGGTCTTCTGCGGCTGCTTGCTGCCCATGCTGCGTCACTGCTACAAGCGTCCCTATGCGCCGGACATAAGATCCATGACGCGTTGCCTTTTACACTTTCTGCTGGTGGTCGACGATTTGGTTAAGAAGCGTTGCAAGTATGCGTCCTACGAATTGTATACCATGACGCTGTTGCGCTTATTCATGGTGCGTTGGCATTCTGCCGTTGTATTGTATATTACATGAGTGTTTGCAAACTTTTCACAGCCACTTCCTCACCCACACACACTCTCCCATGCAGTTGTATCCCAAAAAACGTGTCAGCTATACTATTCATGACAATTGCACAATGACTGTCGGCCTGAGGCTTGAGGGGGCCTGGATTGGTTACACCTGTTTGACGCATCAAATCAATTGCAGTCAGCGCAAACGTTTCGCCTTCATTGCCATACTCGCCGAATTGCTGATTGCACACAAGACGGGACGCACGTTTAAGTGAGTGGTGCGCCTGCATCAAATTCATATATGTACTTCGAAATCTCGTTGCAGATGCTACTTCGAATGCGACAATGCGAATATGCTGATCTATGGTCATAGTCTGCAGCAACATCCCGTGCTCTACACTTGCTTCGAGCTGCAGCTCATAGGACCTGCCCACATGCTACCGCCGGTGCAGAAAATGCTCGCAGGCGACACAGACTCTTATCACTTTGAGTGGCCAGCAGCTTGTGCCAAATTTCAACTGTACATGAAATTCCAAACCGAAAAGTGCATCAAATGGTGTACCACCCGCACGCAATTACTAAAAGTGATAGACGCCGAAGTGCACTCTGATTCAGATCTACATTAAAATACGATTTTATGTTTCTTTTATTTTAATTTATATTTTCTTTATTTTTTATTTTTTTATTTTTTTTTTTAAATTTTTTTTCTTATTTTGTTTTTTAACAACATTCTACAGCAAAGGAAATGTGTGCAGCAAAGGGTTAATGCAGAGACGTGTCAAAGCAAACGACTTAAGTGCATTGAGTCGTTGATTTTACGCTTGCCTGCTTATTTTGTGCAACGGTGCGTATGATTTACCTGCTTCCTGAAGTTAAATGAAAGTCACTGGGATTATAAGACAATATAAATATATTGGTTTATTTTATATTAAGCCACAAATTGTTTCCTTTCTATTTACATTGAAATCATGCAAGCTAAACGAGTTAGCCGCCGTTTTTGCTTGTGTGCGGCTTATGTCCCCGTCAATTGTTGGTCGAACATTTGCGACTGCTTCGTTTTTAAGTTGAGCATTTAGTGGCTTTGAATCAATTTTAGCTACAATTTCTTCATTTTAGTGTAGTTGTTAGTCAGGTTCGGGAATCAGCATTGCATCATTTCAGCACAGTGCAGCTGCAACTTTTTCTTTTTCTTTTGCTCTAATGTTCTGAACTAACTCATCTATTCACCTTTTACCATAGACGTGACATTTTCATGTTGCTTAATAGAACTCTGCGACATTGCCGCCTACAAATCATTCATTCTTGTTGTCAACCTTAACTTTTAATAATAGCTTCTGCCAGCTGCCAATTCCCTCCATTATGAAGCTAGGTAATGTTGAGGGATGTAATAATGCTGATATTTCTAACTTATTTGCTAGCTTCTTCCAAAATAACTATAGTGATAGTTCTGTCTCACGTAGTTTTTATTCTGACCCAAGTAATGGGGCCTCTTACCCGATTAATTGCCCTGTTATTGATGAAAGAATACTTCTGTCTTATTTATTGTCTATAGAACCCACTTTTTCTGTTGGCCCGGATGGTATTCCTGCATGTGTTTTAAAGCACTGTGCTAGCGCTTTACTTCTTCCTCTTCGTAAGTTGTTCAATTTATCGCTTACGACCTTTTCTTTTCCTATGGTATGGAAAGAATCATACATTTTGCCACTTCATAAAAAAGGTAGTAAAAGGGATATTTCAAACTACCGAGGTATTGCTAAGCTATGCGCAATACCAAAGTTGCTGGAACATATAATTACCGACCAGCTTCAGCATTATATTATTCCGAATTTGAGTATATCTCAACATGGCTTCTGTAAAAAACGCTCAACAGTTACCAATCTTTTGGAGTTCACTTCACTTGTTTCCAGTGGATTTGCCCATTGTTTTCAGACAGATGTTATTTATACTGATTTCTGTAAAGCAATTGATAGTGTTTGCCATTCGTTGCTTCTTACCAAATTAGATAGATTTGGCTTTTCGCCTAAACTTGTAAGGTGGATTGATAGTTATTTAAGAGGAAGGTCCCAAAAAGTTTTATTTAATGGCTGTGTTTCTAAAAATATTAATGTCCATTCTGGTGTCCCTCAGGGCAGCCACTTAGGTCCTTTGCTTTTTAATATTTTCATAAATGACCTTCCATCGGTTATTAAGCATTCTCATGTGCTTATGTTTGCTGATGATGTAAAACTTTGTTTTACTCTAGATTCCTTTCTTCATCAGAATCTTCTTCAAGAAGACCTCGACCAACTTTCAAAGTGGTGTAAGGATAACTTTCTATACCTTAATTGTGAAAAGTGTAAAGTAATGTCTTTCACTCGTAGCAAACCTAGGTTGTATTCCTACTCCTTAAACGGTTCTACTTTAGCACGTGTTTATGAATTTAACGACTTAGGTGTTTTGATGAGCCCGAAACTTAACTTTAGTTTTCACATTCTCATGAACACTAATAAAGCTAGAGGTGTTCTTGGCTTTATTAAGAGATGGTCTAAAGAATTTAATGATCCGTATACCACCAAACAGCTTTTCATTTCTTTGGTTCGTCCGATTTTAGAATATGCTTCATGTGTTTGGAATCCCCAACTCACAACATATTCTGACCGAATTGAATCTGTCCAAAAACAATTTTTGCTTTTTGCGTTGCGTGGATTAAACTGGAATTCTGCGATTCGCCTTCCTTCATACCATTCCCGCCTTAAATTGATTAATCTTCCTACTTTAGCTAGTCGGAGATCCGTGTTAGGTATTCTTTTTCTTCATAACCTGATAAACGGCAATGTCAATTCTCCTTATCTTCTTGGAAAAATTAACTTTAACGTGCCTTCGCGTTCAACAAGATATTATTTGCCCTTTAGACTAAACACTGCACGATCATCTTTCCTATTGCATGATCCCTTTAATGTTATGTGTTTGGCTTATAACTCGAACTATCATTTATTTTCTAACATAGCCTCTTCCCACACTTTAAAATCTCTTCTTACTTGTAGTTTTAATGTAATTACATAGAATTAGATACTTATTTTAATTTAGACTTCTAATAGTCGTATTAAGTTTAATTTAGTTTGTTTAATTTTTGTAATTAGTGTTTTTTAATCTATAAGTAAATATTTGTTAAGTAGATAAAGCAGCTGTTGACCATTTGGTCGTAGCTGTGGAACAGACACTAGGTCTGGTTTCGTATGTCCTCTTGCTTGGTAGTGCGCTAGCAAGTCATTATGCCGCAAAACTCAGCCTACACTGCACGCTTATGATTCATGGCAGTCTAACACGGCACAGCGCCTGAAAGTATGCAAGCCATAAGCAATAAAGGCGTAAGTTATGTCACGGCCTGGCAATGCGCACAGAAGCAGAAGCAACTGCCACTAAGCAACTGTGAGTGCATGCTATGCTGTAATTAATTTGTTCAATGGCATACTCCAAATGCCACACAACTCATCAGCTCTTCAGCAATCAGAGCAGGAACAGGAGCAAGAGCAACAGCATCATTTTCACGTTACGCAGGTGATGAAACCATTTAAAGTTGGAGCCACTACTTGAAAATTTTCAAAAGTAGTTAAAAGTAACTGCAAAGTGTCACTTTGTGAAGTGTCACATGGCATACATGGGCATGCCACATGTACACATATACACACACACACACCATGGAGATCAGGGAGACATCATCATATGCTTTCATCGGCATGCAATTCGCTTGCATGTGACTTCAGCGACAAATCACAAATGCGTATATGCGAAATATGTTGCAGCCAACGGATGTGGCTTGACTAGCACAGCTTGTGTATGGTTTGACATACCCAATGCTGGCTAACACGCCTACATACACTCCCTACTATACTTCTTGCACTCAGCATTTCCCTGTCTCTTTCTTGCAGCCTTTAGTCACTGGCAATGCATGTCTCCGTTCAGCTGTTCTTGGCGTCAGCTGCTTCCGCTTTTGAATGTCAACGGAAACCGCAATGCTACAACTTAGATAAACGTTTACGCTTTAAATGTGCACTCAAGTGCTGCTGAAGAAGTCCTACACACTCTACACATCTCACACGCTCACATGCTCACTCTCGTCCTCGCACTCTGTCTGTTTCTTTTACACTTTATACAAATACACAACACGGCTTGCAATGTTTGCTGCTTGTCCTATGTTATGTGCTTCTCTCTTTTTGGATTTTTTTCTTTTTTGTTCTTTTTATACCCTGTACCAAAAAATGGTAAAGGGTATATTAAAGGTGTGCAAATGTATGTAACAGGCAGAAGGAGGCGTGGCAGACCCCACAAAGTATATATATTCTTGATCAGCATCGAAAGGCGAGTCGATATAGCCATGTCCGTCTGTCCATCTGTCCGTATGAACGCACGAATTTAGCACGAAGACTCTGCCAATCCATAGGCATAACGAGTTTATTTTTTTTTTTTCGATATTCGATCTATAACATATAGCTGCCATAGGAATGATCGGCCGAAAAGGCATATTTAGTAACAAAAACCGCTTTATTTTTTAAGATATGTTTACCAAATTTGGGATTTATTTGTTTTACCTAATGCCCAATCACATATCTAAAAACTATGTATATCGGTTCACTATATCATATAGCTGCCATAGGAACGATCGGCCAAAAAACAACATTTACTGAGAAAAACTTTTTTGTATATTAAGCAATCGTTATCAAATTTTGGATTTACAAATTCTAAGTAATATCCAATAATATTCCCGAATATTATAAATATCCGTTTACTATAACATATAGCTGCCATAGGAAGGATCGGCCGAAAAACAACATTTACTGAGAAAAACTTTTTTGTTTATTAATATATCGTTACCAAATTTTGGATTTATGGACTCTAAGTAAATTCAAATCATATTCCTAAATATGATAAATATCGGTGCACTATAACATATAGATGCCATAGGAACGATCGGCCGAAAAATGGCTTTTACAAAAAAAAAAAAATTTTTTTTCTTCAGATATCCTTACATAATGAATACAAAATATTAAAGCAACAAAAATATTAAGTTTTTGCTTCGGTACAGGGTTTTCTATAGTCGGTTACGCCCGACTATAGCCCTGCCTTTCTAGTTTTTTTTGTGTTATTTGTACAAACAACTTGGGGACTTATGTCTGTGCAGTTCATTTCAGTTCTGTTGCTCCTGTTGAGCTCGTTTCATTTCGTTTCTGCTTTGCTGCAGTCTAAATTACATTTATATTAACACTTGTGAACAGACGCACTTGTACAGTCGACATGCTGACAGACACTTCACACAAGGCACTGCCAGGTAAGTGCGTATACAAAGCAGACACTTTTGCTCAGCACATAAAGCACTGCTCTGCAGGTGTGCATTGCGCTGAGGTGAGATGCGTTGCGGTGTAAGCAGCCGTGAATTCCTTCTAGTTGCGGTCTCTGAGTAAAATGCATACGCCATGTATACTCTTTCATGGGCTAAGGATAATTCCTGCAGGCAAATAATTTACAATGAAATTCAGTATTCACTTTCAAACAGAACAGCGAATTACATTTCGGAAATATATTGTCAAAGAGATATTAAAATAGTTCGCCAGCTTTAAGGTAACATATGAGAGACATAGTTACGAAGGTTCTCGACTACAATTAGGAAAGTCTAATGTGTTGTCGCTAAATGACAATGAATATAAAAAAGCCACAAATTTCAAATGAATACCATGCTCTCTATGCTCTCAGACCCGCAACATCAGGTAACTACATTTTCAGATTTGTGTAGCTGAGTAGCAAACTTTTAAAAAAAAACACAAAAAAAAAATTTTACAGTGAAAACTTTTTTTTACCACTAGTGACATTTTTATTTGTTAAACCATTTAATCATTGCTGGCTGCGCATTAGTTCAATTGCAAACAATTTCAGACAATTAAATAAATAAAACAATTTCGTCCTTTGACAGACAACATGAATAACACATAAAAGTTAAAACAATTAGAAATGTATTTTAAGCGACATTTCAAGCGCAATGCCGACATGAAAGGCGCAAAATTGAATTACGTAAAACAAAGCACGGCCATAACAACAAAAATAACACCAACAACAACAATAGCAGCAACAACAACGGCAGCTAGGCAAAAAGGTATAAACTAAAATTTAGTACAGGCACACAAACAACACCACACACACGAATAGCTAAAATAAAATCAATTAACATTAATTACGCACAATTAAATTCAATAAAAGCTTAAATGCACTGCGAGAAAAAACTGTGCTTGACACAAATGGGGAAAAAAAAGGGGAACAAAAATGGCAGCAGGCCTGATGCGATTATCGCATAAAAAATCGCACATGGTTAATCTTATGCGACTACGAATCCGCCTCCGACTCCGACACGGTTGGCAGCAGCAGCAGTAGCGACAACAACAACAACAATAACTTATGTACACCAAACTATTTAACAAACTAAGCCGAAGCTTATTGACCAACTTTATTGAGCCAACAAAACCGGAAATTAAGCGGCACAAAAGCAAACAAACGGATGTCGACAACGACGACCTTTAAGCAGAACAAAAGCAAAAAAAAAAACAAGAAAAAACAACGAAAAATAAGAAAAGTGTACCACATCGCACTCAAGCAGCACAGCTTTTGTAGATACTGTACTGTGTGCTGTCCCTAAAACTGCAAGCGAAATTTCATTGGCCTTTGGCCTGACAGCAAGGAAGTGTATGCGAGCCTTTCAGTGTCCTCATGGCATTTAAGTGCGAAACAATGTAATTTCATGGTAATCAGTCGGCCATAACGAAATCAGGATTTAATGCGCCGCACCGACGTTCGGACAACTAACGGGTTATAGGCGATATAGCATGTGTTGTTTTTTCAACGCACGCCCCAGCCCACCCACATGCTGCCCGGCTCTTTTCGCACTTGACAATGCTGAAATTTCCGGTTGTGCGCGCAAAACCCATCCGAAACGAAACGGCACAAAACAACAACAAAATTAAAACTAAAGAAAAAAATCAAAAAAAACGAATGAAATTCACTTCAACGAACAGTTTCCAATTTTCTATGCCATTTAAAATAAATGAAAATTGCGCTACATGCATGAACATGCATGCATGCTGTAGCAGCCCTGGCAAGGCTGTATGGCAAGTGTGGCGCGCATGGCACCATGGCTTGGCATGGTGTGCGAAGACAAATTTACGTAAATAAATTAGAGACAAACATCAGTGGTCAACATGCAGCTTATAAATCAGTGAAGGCAACTAAAGAGCGATTGTCCAAACGAACTTCATGCTGCGCTAATGCTGCCTGCTGCCTTCTGCCTGCTGCTGCCGACGTTGTCGACATTTCCCCTGCGTCCCATACTGCGGCACACTCCCACAGCCTGTTTAGTTAAATGTTTGTAAGCTGTTTTTACTTTTTTTTTTTTTTTGCTCGCATTTGCTTGAAGAAAAACAAAAAAATTAAACTCGTTTAGTTGTTGTTGGCACTTTGTCAAGGCATCGAAGGCGAAATTCGACAGAGTAATGTGGGCAATTAAAAATTAAGTTGATTTCGGCTAGGGAAAATTAATTTTCTTAAAATGTTATTTACCATTGTTGCTGTGTGCAGATACGCGTCTGTAAAGTTTGTTAGACAATAAAAGTCTAGATCAAAGAATTTAAAGAACAAAGTTGCGTCTATCACAGCTCAAAAATTGTCAGTATTAAATTTCAGAATCTACTGCCGGCAGACAAGTGAAAGGGAAGAAGATATATAATTCTCTTTGTTTTAAACTGTCTTGTCTTTCCTACCCATATGCTTTGATAAATTTGTGATTGGAAAAATTTTGATTTTACTGTCTTTGTGTTGCATTTTAGATTTGATAATTCCTTGCATTATTCTTGCATTATTTAATAAGTAAAGTGCATTTTCAAAGTTACACATGAAATGTTGCATTATTTAATTTAATCAAAATTTAACAATAAAATCTCCTCTACACTTATGTCAAAAAGTTCTATAAAACGCATCGCAAAGAAAATTTTAAACAAGTCACCGAAACTTTAAAAAGCTGCAAATTAATAATAAATTTTAAAACGTAAATTGAAAAAGTGGCTGAAAATCTATATAAAAACCTTAAACCAATGTCTACCAAACATGACTCGCCAATGAATTTCTTAAATTTTTTCACCCACCAAATGTCTTAACGTTTAACTTTTATGTGGCGACAGTGTTTCCTACATTAACCCTTAAATGCGATGCCAAAAAATCAGGCTACATATTATAACAAATATATAAGTGTATATTTTTTTCTTTGTTTCGCTTCAAAAAGATTTTTGCATTATAAGTAACGGCGCATAAATCAAGGCAAGAGTGAACAATAGCAAGAACTGGCAACGCGCAAATTGCTTGGCTGCCACATTTTTTAACACATTTCCCAAGTAATACATCAAAATGGCGACTCGCGTAACGGATGTGGCAGCTTTTTGCACTACAACGGGCGACAACAAAAGCAACACAAAACAGCCACAGCAAAGCGTAAACTGATGCCAATGAGAACGCTGCGACCCCAGCAGCAGCATTAACCCAAACAGCGGCAAAGCGTCAAGCCCCGAACCTCGAGTGCAGTCAACTCGACAGTGGCAACACCTTTAAATGCTTTCATGCAAATAAAACTGCAAAGCAAAAGCGTGCGGGTAAGTATGACAAATGTTAGTCAAGTTACTATAAAAGTTTCCGCCTTCATTTTCTCATATTCCTTAATATTTTCTGTTTTTTTGGTATTGTGTCTTTTATTATTGTTTTTGTATTTGGCACATGGCACTGTCCTCAGCCGGCGTTTACTTGGCAACACTGCGCCTGCTTGCTGAAAATGCCGATCCGGTAAAAAAAGAACATAAAAAGCGCAAAGCAGCATAGGAGCAACGAGGCAAGCAGCAAACGCGTAACTTTGAACTGAACTTAAAAATGTTTAACTTGAGGAATCTTTATAATTAATTTGCCACTTTTCGCGGATGCTTTTCGCAAAGTCCACGCCCCGCCGCACTTTCCATTGCGTTGCGCTTACAATGCCTATATGCTACCCCTTCGATATACGCTCCGCATACTCGCACACTGCACTCTGCTCCATGGTGTGTGAGCGTGTGAAATTTTTCGCTTTTGAATATTTCAACATTCATTGCAAAAGTTTTCAAAGTCGGTTTCATGTCTTTAGCTTGTTTTTTTCTCTCTCTCTCTCTCTCTCTTTCTCCGTTTTCTTACAGCGCCTTTTCTGCCCCCGCATTCGGCACTTTTGCAAAATTTATGTTTATTATGTTAAATAATTTTTGTAGACTTGCGTCGCAGCAGTCTGTGCGCGATAATTTTGCAAAAAAAAAAAAAATAACATTTATAGGCAATGTAAATTTTTAATGAAGCTGCTAAATGATTTTAACTTGTTTTAAGTGATACGTGTTGTTAACCCTATTTTAGTGAACTTTCTTGCAACTGCTTGAATGAGAAAATGAAAACGATATTGCATAATAAATATAAATAGAACAACAATGTGTACTGTCTGCTTATTTTTACCCATGTTCTTTGGCCAAGCAAAACGGCGCTCCCCTACACTTTCACCCCGAGCCTCACTTGATATTACACCTGGCTATGAAAACTGCGCCACAGTGCTCGAGTAGGCTTAGCATCTTCAACTGTGTATGAGAACAACCTTAAAACATTTGTACGATACCAACCATCGCAATGCCTAATCTAAAAAAAAATATATATTATAGTACATCTTCAAATTTATGCATTTAAGACTACAGAAATAATAATCGTTAGCAGACTTAACATGTAAAATTATAAGTCAACTCTCCTGGCCAAGTCTCGTAGTCATTGCTCAAATAGCTACAGCATATATGACCATGACGGAATCAAACATTGTTCATACTATATAAGTCTTGATATCATTACAAGTGCAATTATTTTAATTATTGGTATTCGGCAGACTTCGCCTACCTGCAGCTGCTAGTTCGAAGTTTGGAAAAGTAAATAACCGAGCCAGTGCATGCTCCCACATAAATGAAACAGCAACTAACTTCAAACTTTGCCCGCTCGGCTGTTGCTGATTTGTGCTGTTGGCACCTGTTTGTGCTGCACGGGTGAGGTCAGTGCTGCTGTGGCTGGTGTTCAGTAGCTCTGTTTGTTTTTGTTGCTATTCAAGCTAAAAGTTAAACGGAGTTTGTTATCTCAAAGCGGAAACTGCTAACTCATGCATTTGTTTGGCAACTTGCACAGCTCTGCCATTGCTGTCGTGGTTTGCTATTTTTAGCGCTATGCGTGCATAAGCAATGTCTCTTGGGCCCATGGCATAAATTTTGAATTTAATTTATAGTGTTGCAAGTTGCAGTAAAGCGCAGCAGAAGTCATGCGTATTGATAAGAACATGTTGATTCTCTTTTCTCTATGCTCTGCTTTTGTTTTGTTTCTGTGTTAATTTATTTTTTGCGGCATTTGTGGCCATGATCTGCAGTTTTTCATTTGTTTGTGCAACGTCTAACTTACACATGCTGCTGCTTTTATTTGCGCAGCAGCAGACTGTAACGGTATATAATCAGCTGTGTTGCAAGTTTCTGTGTTTCGCTTGTGTTAGTCTGCTTTGTTTTAGCAGTCAACCTGCAACGCTTGACCTACCCGCTGACCGCTTTTAGTGCGTTAGCTCTTGTTGTCCCTGAGCATTGCCAGGCGGCATTTGTACACTAGACTTGAGCGTCGCCGTCCGGTCGTATTTCATGTATTGAAATTTGCAGCTGCTGGTGATGAAAGTTCGTCTCTGGCTCTGAAATCGGGGAACTGTGGCAAACATTAAGCATTGCTACTTGTAATGTTCAGGCAGTCGACTGTGACTATAATATAAAAATTTGTTGCTTACAATGTATAAGTTACAATGAACTCATTATATATGAATCTGTTTATTTTTTTCTTACTCAACCTTTACCCTTATTAACTTCTTCTGCGAGCATGGACCCTAAACATTCACTTATGTCCAATTTAATTAGCTACGTTTGTTTGCTCTACATCCCAGATTCATTTTTGATAAGCAAACTCCTTAAGTATAAGCTATACATTTTTCGAATTTTCCTCCTCATGCCTCATTATAGTCAACTGACACAATCGAAAATAAAAAGCCTTTCATTATGTACGCTACACTTAACTTCGCCATTGTCCATTAGCCGGCAGACATGAAAACTTTTCGCATGTAGCAAAACAACTTAGTGGCCAATTTCCTGCTTATATTAAACGTAGTTGGGCATGCACGTAATCAATCAGCACTTGATTGGCAAGCAGATCGTGGTTAAATGCCAAAAAAGCTGCCACGCACAAGAAAACTGCAAACAAATTACAAATCCAAATGAGTGCAGTGCGGCTTACTACCCCACCAATTCCTTGCGACAAGGGGTTCAGTAAGCCATTGAAAAGGGAGAGGAAACTTTGGTAATTAAAATGTACACCACTCAGCAATTACGCGTTGCACAACTATTACTTTTATTATCTGCTGATGTGCATCTTGTGCACCTGCATTTTATTAAAGCTTACACACGGCTGACGTATTCTTTTTCTGTTTATTTTTATTTTTTTTTTTCTTTCTTATTTACGCAAACTTTCAGTTTGATTTATTCGCCCGTGTGTATGCTTTACGCTTTTGCATAAACTCGTAAGTTTATGCATGCGTCTGTAACAAACTGCATTAATGATATATAGCCATTTTTCACAGGCGTCTCGCAACTGTTTCCGGCTTTTCGCTCACTCCTCCCCGCACGCCAAGCTGCAGTTTAAGCAGCATGCACAACAGGTTAAAAGGGAATTTTCGCTATAAATTTTTAACAATACAAATTAGATTTTTTTTTATGCGGCATTTATTTCAAAGTTTAAAGTTTACGTATCTCTAAGAATTTTTTTCTGTGCTTAACTACAGAGGGGATTATATCGCATCTGTCATAAATAGCAGAAAGCTTGCACAGCTTGATTATTTTAAAGAGTTGTTTATTAGATGGTAAGAATGGCTTTTGACCCAAGCAATTATAAGTAATAAATTGTATACAAACTTTTAAACGCTTTTTTATATATTTTTAAAACTGTGAATTTGTTTAAGCTAGCGACTCACAAAATGTGCAAATGTGGCAATGCTTCACTTGTATGCGAGCCTACAAAGTATGGTTAGTATTTTAGATTATCAAACTACACATTTCTTACGTTAAAGAAATAAATGCTACAAACTGTAGATATATGATAATTTTTACATATATATACACTTATATATATTTTTTAAACTGTATTAGCATTGTAATTAAATTAAATTTTGATTGAAATTGATATTAAATTTTTGATTGAAAAATCTATAAAATTATCATTCATTATCACCAACTCATCTCAACGCTGAAGTCTGGCACAGAATTTTAAATTCTGCAAAATGCATATTCGCAATTTAATTTCTTACGTAATTCGCGAAACCGAATTATTTTTTTATTAACAAAGAAATACATTAAAACAAACTCGCGCGTAGACAACTGTAAACCCTCATCGACTACAATACTTCCTCTCGCAGATCGATTGCTTTTGTATGTGTCACGGGACTGAGCTGAGCTCAGCCACGATAAGAGACGCAAAACACTTTCGCTATAAAAGCGTCTCAATGCTGGTTTCTCGATATCAGTTCAGTTGCATCCATTCAACAAGCAACAAATATGAAAATCTACGCTATCCTTGGCTTTGTGTTGGCTATGCTAGCTTTGGCAAGTGGTAAGTAAAATAACTCGTTTAAGGTAATATTCATCTCTAAATAGAACCTATTATTTTTTATCAAAAGCAGCTTCAATTAAATCGCTCCCAGGACCTGATTGCCTAAAAGTTGTATGTCTCCCCACTAAGTGAAAATTCAACCAAAATCAACATATGAAACTAATTTAATACATATGTACTGAATAAATGATAAATTAAAATTTGCAACACAAACGGGTTTTAATATTTTAGTTGCTAAGTAACATTGGATAATTGAATCTTAGGTTTTATAAAAACATACATTCTTTTAAGGTTTCAAGTTTAAACTGTGCTGCAACGGTTAGTCCGATTGCCTCTGGGCTATCAGATTAATCATCAATAACAGCGCTTTGTTGCTGATTAAAGCTCGACATATGCAGAGTAGTTTTTTTTAGATTTTGGTTTGGTTTTGACAGGCATTCTATTGTTTCTATGAAAGTTTGTAAAAATGTTCTCATTTTCGAAGAGGAGATTTCCTGGCATAGTTTACTTGCTAAATAAAATACTTCTACTGTCTGTAAATACATAGAACTTTTCTTTTGCTAATACTTAAGCCAATTCAATTTATTTTTATTTCTAAATTCATTCAACATTGGTGCTACCTAAGTGTAATCTCTTGTAACAGAAAACACATCATTCTACTTTTAACTTTGCCATAGTTTATTGTTTAATTATTTTTATTATAAACTTTTAAAAGCTTTTTTATATATTTTTAAAACTGTAAATTAGTTTAAGCTGGTGACTCTCAAAATGTGAAAACGCTGCAAACGCTTCACTTTGAAGGGTGACTCTGCAACTGTACATATATGAATGTTTTATAATAGTGGCTTTCAAACTATACACAGAAACGAATTAAAGGTTAACCAGCAATACTGAAATTGATTTTAAAACGTCTTAACTCAAAGTTCCGCAACATATTTGCTTCTTACATTCATAAAGGATTCTTATCTTATGCCAAATTATATTACATACTTTATTGCATGCCTGACTTAAATCAACACGACCCACATAATCATACTTCTATGCACAAGAAACTTGAGCCGCCCTTTACCGTGTGAAAATTACTCACTATAATAATTAAAGCGCGTTTAACCCTTTGTTGCCCAAGGCGACTGCTTGCCAACATAATTAATTGGCTTCAAATACGATTAAGAGCAAGCTTGACAATTTAATGTGAATATATGTATATAGATGCTAGAGCAAATAATTAATGTCAACTTCATTTCGCTGTTGCTGTGTTCTTGTTGTTGTCGTTATACTTCTTGCTTATAATGCTGTTGCGTTTGTTGCTGTCATTAAAAATTAATCTGCGTGTAAAATCTTAATTAAAGCAATTGTAAATACGAAACGCAAACTGCAACAACAACGCATACAAACAAGGTGCGAGCTTAGCAAAGCTTAGCTTAATATTTGCTTTACTCTATTTTACGCGCCCAATAGGCTGGCTACCCAATGTGTATCAGCCGTATCAGTAGACTATTTGCGGTCTGTTGTGTTTATTTAGAAGCAATGCTGCTGGCAGCGTGCAGTCAAAGCAACCGTTAAAGCAGCTTATTGAAGCATATCTGAACCTACATACATACTTACATAGAGCAGTGATTTTTATTTTTATTGGCATTGCTGTTGTAGTACCCACGGCATTATCATCAACAAGCTTAGAGCCGATATTTATGATTGGTTTTGCACGCAGCTAAATCTAAACCGACGCAGCCACCTCAGCAGAATTATGGCCCAAACGCTAATGCATAGACGCATTAAAACTGTATTTATGAACCTAGTGGCAGTAAATTTTACATTGTTGTTGTGTTTTATTTTCTATTGTTTTGCTTAGTTTATTATTGTTGTTATTTACTTGGCAAACAATTGTAAAATGCGTTATGTATGTGCTGGCACAAATCACATACATATACTCAGACACATACGTACATAAGTGTGTGTATATGTAGGTGCAAGCGACATTAGGTACTGGCTTGGCATGTGAACCTTGCTTGCCATTTCGCATGTGAATCGAATCAATTTGATTTTCCAATCAATTAAACTTTATATAAATTGCGTCTGCTGCTAAAATAGCAGCAACAAAAACAGCAGCAACAGCAGCACGTACAATTCAACAAACAACAATAGCAACAATCAAAAGCACACAACAGAAATCCGACTAGAAAACTGGCAGAAATTCTTGCTTTGACTTGATATGCGCTCCACTTACATACATATATTCTATAGACTGCATGCGTATACCCACCACACCACACATAGCACGCGTCGTCATACCAATTTACCACACCGCCACATAGCCACAACAATGGTAAGAAAAACACTGCATTCATGTGAATAGAGTTTAGACTCATGCGCTCTCTTCCTCTCGCACTTGACTGCCTTCACTGGCACCTGTGAAGGCACTGTGATATAACAACTGCCGAAGGTTAGGTAAAAGCTGCACTGCCACGACTTTGGCTAGTTAAACTGACAGTGCTGCTTTCTTCAGACAACATTGTTCAAGAATTGCAGACATTGAAAATGCATTTTCATTTTCCGATTTGCCACGCATGTTGCACATACATATATACATTCACACAAATACCATGAGCTGAGCATGAGGAGCTATTGGCATCCACAGTAAGACGTCACAAGCAGGAGGCGCTCTGCCGTGTCAAAAGCTGCTCCAATGGCACCATGCTATAAACGCATCTCCACGAGCGTGGCAAGTTAAGGTATAAGCTAACATGCCTACAAACACGTATCATCGCTAAGCTACCAGCGACGTGTGTGTTTAATTGCCGGCAATACAAACTTTTTGCACCAGGAACCATTCACTTGAAGTATAATTGGTAACGCTGCGTAAAGTTGCGCAAGTCTGCGAACAATACATGTGCGCTACACAAGGCTCGTGGGGGTACTTGCTTAGGTAGGTAATTTGTACCATAAAGTTACAATGATGAGGTCAATTGTGAATTTTGTTGAATTTTTCAAAAGCAAATAATTTATTGCACACCTCCACAGAACGAAATATTTGTATGCGAGCCTACCAAGTATGGTAAGAAATCAAATCAAAAAATGCTAAAAACTTTTGATTTATGATAATATATACATATATAGACACATATATATACATATATAACTTGATATTATATTTGTTTTTAAGAAATAAAAATTCTATAAAATTATAATTCAACAACACCAGCAATCGCCAAATTCCTATTGAAACTGTAGTAAACAAGTTTTGTAATTGATAAATAAACTCATCTCAACGCTCAAGTCTAGCACAGAATTCCAATTTCTGGGAAATGCATATTCGTATTTTTATTACATATATAATATAATTCGCGGAACCAAGTTGTTTTTTGTTTATATTTAAAGATTTTAAAAAAAGTCACGCGTAGACAATTGTAATCCCTTATCGCCCACAATACTTCCACTAGCAGATCGATGGATTTCGAACGCGTCACGGGACTTTACAAATTTGAGCTCAACCGCGATAAGAGTCGCAAATCATTTTCGCTATAAAAGCGCCTCAATGCTGGTTTCTCGATATCAGTTCAGTTGCATCCATTCAACAAGTAACAAATATGAAAATCTACGCTATCCTTGGCTTTGTGCTGGCTATGCTAGCTTTGGCAAGTGGTAAGTAAACTGATTCGTTTAAGGTAAAAGTCGTCACTAAATGGAAATCATTATTTTCTATCAATCGCAGCTTCACCTAATCCTCAACCAAATCCTGCACCACGTCCTGGTGGTGGTGGCGGTGGCGGCGGTGGTGGTGGCGGCAAGTGAATCATTTGCGACACAACTTGAAAACTCAATTGAGATCAACCTTTGGCATCCGTTTAAGACATACTAAATAAATGATAAAACAAAATTCACAACACAAACTGTTTTTATATTTAAGTTGCTAAGTAAAGTTGGATAATTGAAACTCTGGTTTAAAGAAAAGAGGAGGTTATAGTTTTGAATTCAAACAGGCAGATTACTCATAATGTTCACAATTAGAAAAATCAAAAGAATTTTAATAAAAGAAACGATACTTTTCTCAGTGTAGATGGGATAGAAAATGAGATCAAGAAAGGGAAACATTACAGAATATTTAAAATCTATCCACATGACATTAAAGCTGCCTAAAAAAATCTAGAACAACTGATCCATTTACATTGGAATCTCAGCAGCATTTCACCTTGTATAGAAAAGAGTTATTGCTTTTTCTTTGTCTCTCAATCGCTGTATATGTACTTATAGATTTTCGTTACCACTTAATACTTAAAACGCATTTAATTTAATTTAAAAATTTTGAAATATATACCTCCCTTTCTCCAGTCTATACAAGGATTGCTTCTGCAATTTATCAACCTACAAATTTCTCACAAACACAGAATGTACCATAAACAGCCTTAGATTTATGGTTATACTTATATAAGTATATACACATATATTTTTAAGTAAACTAGCATTATAATTAAAAACTTGATAGTAAATTTGTTTTCAAGAAACAAAAACCTATAAAATTATAATTTAATAACACCAACGATTGCCAAAATTTCCATTGAAACTATAGTAAACAAGTTATTTAATTGATAAATAAACTCATCTCAACGCTGAAGTCTGGCACAGAATTTAAAATTCTGCAAAATGCATACTCGTATTTTTATTTCTTACGTAATTCGCGAAGCCGAATTGTTTTGTTATTTATAATTAATTACTTGAAACCAAAGTCTCGGGTAGACAACTATAAACCCCCATCGCCCACAATACTTCCTCTCGCAGAACGATTGCTTTCGAACCCGTCACGGGACTGAGCTGAGCTCAACCGCGATAAGAGTCGCAAAACAATTTCGCTATAAAAGCGCCTCAGTGAAGGTTTGTCGACAACAGTTCAGTTGCATCCATTCAACAAGTAACAAACATGAAAATCTACGCTATCCTTGGCTTTGTGTTGGCTATGCTAGCTTTGGCAGGAGGTAAGTAAAATAACTCGTATAAGGTAACTTTCATCTCTAATTGGAACTTATTATTTTTTATCAATTGCAGCTCAGCAATCCCCTCCTCCTCCTAATCCTAGTAGTCGCAGTGGCAAATGAATCATTTGCGGACCAACTTGAAATCTCAACGACAATCTACATATGGAGCCTGTGTTCAAAACATATGTACTGAATAAATGATAAAAAAAAATTTCCAATGCACATTTTTTTTATATTTAAGTTGCTAAGTAAATTAAGTGTCGTTGGATAATTGAATCTCATGTTTTAAGAAGTCAGGAAATTTTGAAAAGTTTCGAGTTTAAACTGCCCTGCAACGGTTAATCCGATTGCCATTAAGCAGGCGGATAACTCATAAATAACAGTGCTCTGCTAATTAGAGTTAACATTTGTAGAGTATAGTTTTTTTGAATTTTGTTTTTATTGAATTAGGATTAAAGAATTTGCAAGAATTTCTTGACCGTTTTAAATCTAATCTACCACTAATAACCATATCCAGACAAACATTCTATTGTTTCTATAAGAGTTAGTAAAAAAGTTCTCATTTTCGAAGTGGAGATTCCCTGGCCTAGTTTAGTTGCTAAATTTAACACTTGTACTGTCTGCTTATAGAACTTTACTTTTGCTAATACTTATTGCAAATTGAATTTATTTTTATTTCTAAAACTATTCAACATTGCTCTGCCTAAGTGTAAACTCTTGTGACAGAAAATACATCATTCTACTTTTAACAACGGCGCCGTGTACTACTTTTAGAACGCCATCGTAGTGTCTTTGTCATTTAAGTCAAAAAGGAAAAAATAAAAATATCAAAGATATTCCCAAAACAGATAAAAAAAGAAAAATTGATGTCTTTAACAATCAACGATGAACTTGTCGCAATCTGGCGTGAGTCATTCTACAGTAATAAAAGGAACAGAATCGCGCAGAACTTCTGCCGCAATCACGATCCGATCAATGCCTGTTACTTGCACTATCGGAATATAACAGCCAACTATGCCACATACAAGGTGGAAACAGAGGGAAAGCCGTATGCGGATCAGCATAATGCCGGCTGCAGTTGGATCTATGCCGGCTTGAATCTCATACGTTTGCCGTTCATGCGACACTTTAACTTGGACGAGTTCGAGTTCTCGCAGGCCTATATGCTCTATTGGCATAAGATCGAGCGTTGTAATTTTTATCTGAACACTGCCGTGACGTTGCTGCGGCAGGGTGAAAAACCAGAAGACCGTTGCTTGCGCTACTTGCTCAAAAATCCCGCGCTCGACGGCGGCCAATGGCAGATGCTCGTGAATCTGATCAAGAAATATGGACTAATGCCAAAGTCGTGCTATGTGGCCAGCAAATCGGCGTTCAACACGAAGCACTTGAACGCTATGCTGCGTTCGAAGGTGACTTAATTGACTAAAATAGTCTGCTAGCACACAAATACTAAAAATAACTATTTGCTTTTACATTCGCTCGCCGAAATGTAGCTACGTGAAGATGTCTGCCTACTGCATCAGCTCATGACGCAGCAAAACTCAAGCGCAGCGACAGTTGGCTTGCGTGTAGAGCAAATGATGGCGGAGCTATACAAAATCATCTCGATCTGCTTGGGAGTGCCGCAGCAGTCGTTTACCTGGTCCTACTACAACAAAGCGAAGGCACCGCACGTCATCGGTCCTCTGACGCCCGTTGAGTTCTACGAGCATCATGTGAAGCCGCACTTCGAGCTGAACGACTATGTGTGCCTTGGCGCCGATCCACGCACCACACACAGCTATGGGCAATACTACACCGTGGAGCATTGCACCAACCAAGTGGGCAGCAAGTTCTACATGTACATAAATCAGCCTGCCGATAGGCTGCTGAGCTTTGTCATAGCCTCCATACGCGCAAATGTGCCGGTCTGGTGCGCCTGCGACGCACAGCGACGTTTTAGCGCCAAAGTTGGCATTCTCAGCTTGGATTTGCATGATTACGAAATGGTCTACGGCATCAAATGCCGCACCGTACTCAATAAGGCAGAACGCATGCTGTACCGTGAAACGCAGAAGAACCATGCCATGATACTGACGGCAGTCGCTGAGAATTTGCCACAGGCGTCGATCTCGTTGCGTGCAGTGACAAGTGCAAAGGTTGTGGGCGGAGGCAACGATGCAGACGAAGGAGCAGCGGGGGACACGGTTAAACGTGGTGGCAATAAGGGTTACGTATTGCATATGTCGGCCGATTGGTTTAAGGAGTTCGTCTTTGAGATTGTCATCGATAAGCGTTTTGTGCCAGCTGAGCTGCTGATACATGCCACAATGCCACCGGAGCTGTTGCCCATTTGGGATATGATGGGCGGCATGCTGGTCTAAACACTAAAATACTAAAGTTCCTAACCGTAACAAGTATTTTGTGGTTTTTTTGTTGGTCTAACCGGGTCCAAAAAAAAAAAGAAATAATAAATAATTAGAAAATATATTAGCAACACAACACGCTTTAAGAATTTTATTTTGCATAAAATGTATCTGCTCTTGACAACATTTAATGCCCATGGCCGTGATGCTTCTTGGGCGCAACTATCACAACCACACCACTGCCATGCCCATGTCCATGACCGCCACCATGATGATAGCTGTGGCCATAACCACCATGAGAGTGGCCGCCGCTTTTCTTTGAGTAGCGCGCATTGCGCACTTTATCCTCCTCCGGTGCGTCAATTGGTGGCAAAGAGGTCACCTGCTCGAGCGCACGTCGTTCAGGATATGCTGCTGCCAAGGCCATGGCTGAGAGTATTATTAAAACTGTCAAATACTTTATACGAGTCATTTCTTTTTCTTGCACTCTCTTTTAGATCTTCTAATCTTCAAGTGACTGATGTTACTGAAGAATTGCAGCTGGCTGACTAACTTTTATACCCATGGGCAGGTAGCTGTGTGGATGCATGCAACGTTCCAGAAATTTGTTGGAAACGACCGGTTATCAATTGATTTTCTTATAGTCTTTGAATGACGTTTGTCTACCTGCAAGTGTGACAAATCAAGAACGCATCCTTGGAATGCATACAAATAGTTCGATGAATTTAAATAAACCAGAAATGAACGTCACGTTGTTTCATTTAAATAAAAAATAACAGTGTACCACAAAAAATATGTTCCGCTTAATAATTATTTGATTATTTATTATTGATTGCAAGTCAAGACCATCTCGCAGCATAGTCATATTTTCAAAACTACAAATATTCTTAACCACATCCCTCAGGCAAAAGAAATCTCTCATTAAAAAACAGTGGAACTCGAAGTTACACAGAAGGTGTCTTCTACACGCTCCGCTTACGGAGTAGTTCCTCTTCATCAATTAACTTAAAGAAAACTCTCATAGAAAACAGGATAGTTTCTTATTAGAGAATTAATCACTTCAAATTCAGCTCGTTATTCTTATATAGTTGAACTAAAGGAGCTTTAAATGATTATAAGAAGTGAATCACACTCAGCAGAAAAGTGAAGAGTTCGAGCCAGATTGAGCTGATACACTTTCCAACAAAAACGAAAATAATATTTTCAAACTGTTACGATATAAACTCAAATAAATCAGTAAATCTGAAGTCAAAGTTTAACCATCAACACAAATATATGACATTTAAAACAAAAACCTTAGAAAAAAAAGTCCAAATTGAATTTACAATAAACCATTTTATTTATTTCCAATTTCGCCGATACATTGTATTTACGATTACATAAACATTAAATCTCTTATCTAATTAATAAAATTGTGCTATGGCTTAGACTCCGTATTCATCTCCACGAGGTTTCTTCCTCCAACCGCCAGCAGCAGGAGAATAGTCTGCGTTTTTCTCTAAATAGCGTGCAAATCGGTTCTTAGCCATATGTGAAGGAAACTTTGTAGCACCATTTACAGAAGAAGCATAAGTTTGAGGATATGCTTCTATTAGCACAAAAGTCAAGAGCAGCACAAAAATTGTTAGCTGAGTTACACGAGACATTTTTCACTCTCTTCTTATAGATTTTAAAGTTCTTATTGACTTCAAGCCGTGGAGGCCACTGAAATGTTGGTTGCAATGTGCTGCATTTTATAGTCTACGCAGGTAACGCACTTGGCTTGGATTTATGTATCGTTCCAGAAATTTTCTGGAAGTAACCGGTTATGAATGGATTAACATATTATTTCGTTATCATTGTGGCTACCTGCAAGCATGGTTGGAAAATCTTAAGAATGATCTAACGAGTCCTTGGAAAATATGCTAAGCAGTAAAATGAATACAATTAAGCCCAACCAGAAAAAAAGAAGTGATATAGCTAATTTTTAAATTATAAAAGTAATACAAATTATTCTATGATCCATGCATTAACAAGAGTCTTAAGGTCACTCAAACAGCTTAATACAATTTCCTGATAAAATTGCTCAATACTAAAATGTAAATAAAAGAATATTAGGGCAGAGAAACTTGAAAACACATAAATTCAGATAAACATAAATAATACAATAAGAAGTATTACAGAACCAGGCTTTCTGCTTACTATAATTAGTCTGCTTGGAGTATATCAGCTAATTAATATTACTCATATGCTCTAGGAACTATATAATGACACGATAGAAATGTACTATCAGAAGGTATTGTTCCATTGTCTATCTTTATGCTCTACAAAACCACAGAGTTAAAGAAGCCATTGTTACTTTATGAATAATTTTGATTCACATATTAGGCTTAGTTTTGATTCATTATACAATAGTTGGACAAAAATATTTAAACAATTTTCGTTTTTTGCTATAACTACTTCTATTAAAAAATATACTGTAGCAATATTTAATTTTATTTTTTTAATGCCTCTACCCAACAACTATGCCGCATACTTAAAAACTTTAAATTTATATTTCCATCGAATTGTATGTTGTGTGATTGCCGTCAATTACTAAAAAGGCTTGGGCACCTCTGGTGGTTGTGGCATCGGCATTTGACGACGTTGCTATATATGTAAAATAGAAAATAAGATAAATATAATTAAATTGCATGTAAGAAAGATCAATACATACCCTTAAAAGTTGTCGTGGACCCTAGAAAAGTTTTTGAAAAATACAATAAACTAACAAAAGAAAACATTTATAAAATATAATTACCTCAACCGGCCAAGCTGTACCTGTGCCCATATTTGCTTCGCGACGTTGCTTTAGTCAGTATATGAAAATGGTAACAAAATTAATAAAACCATATAAATGTAAATTTATTTTGCAAACTTACCCTGTTTAAGTTGAAGTTATCAAGCGACTATGCACATACCATTTTAAAGTTGTTAGTGATGTTATATTTAAAATCCTTATTAAGCCTTACTTACCTCAAAGCCACGAGTTGTGCCGCCAGTGCCGGCACCGCGAGCCTCCACTCCAAGCAGCGCTAAAAGGCAAGCCAATAAGGCGATGTAGAATACAACAATTTTCATTTTTAACGAGATATACTTTGTCAAAACTGCACTTTAAAACTGCAATAGGCACCGTAATAGAATTTGCTATTTATAGTGCCAAAAAGCCAAGGAAAAATAATAAAAATAATACACAACATTGTTAAATATTATCAGATTGCAAGCACGCAGCTAATTAAATATTCATTAACTGACTTGTTAAGTTGTCACAGCAATTTACCCGTAGTTAATATGTTTTATATAATTTACAAATAAATATTACTTCAGATAATTGGCTGGTAAAAATCGATGACCATCAAGCAAGTGGTGAATAGGCGACCACATGGTAAAGAGAAAGAAACTGCAAATACGAGTGTGAATACTCTTTTAGTCATCTTAAAAAGTAAAAACTATAACAAGTCGTCTAAAGAACAATAAAAATGAGGGCTTAAGTTAGTGATTAGTAGAGCTTATATTTAGGTAATTGTGCTACCGACTGAGAACATACTTGAGATGATCGTAACCCGAGTTTAATATGCTCTTTATAAGTAGGTACTGGAGAAGAAATTGATATATTTAATAAAAATTTTTATATAAAAACCCAGCGACGAGTACTACAAAGACGACGACAAACTAAAATGGGTGAAGTTTTATACCGAAAAATCCGGCTGCATGGCTCAACTGAACGAAGAATAAAGACTGCAGTGCGTAGTTTTGGAGATCTTCGTTTTAGCAGGCAGTAAAGTATGATGAGGACACACTTAACACGATGACGCAACACCCATTAACACGATGTAGAATATGCTGAAATGCAATTGCTCAACACACGCAAGGCACATTGCCTCGGAAATTGTGCCGTTATTTAGTTTGAGCATTTTTCGCACAACCTTTGCATAATTTTCGCATTAACCGTTCTTAAGCTTTTCATCAACACTTTGACATCAGCGTGTCAAATACAAAACGGACAAATTTTTAGCGCAAACATCAAAGTACATCCGGTTGTCAAAGCAGCGTGCCAAAATGAAGATAAAGCCAAGCAAAAACAAAAAAAAAAACATGAAATATACTAAAAACAAATAAGCGTATTTTTCTCATTTCCGTTCGCGTTTTTGTTTTTTTTTTGTTCTTTAGCACGGCTTTTTTGGCGTGTTTAGTTTTGACGACGCGCAAAACGCAAACAAACAAACAAAAAATCAAGTCAACTCAACTCAAGTCAAGTAAAGTAAAAAGAAAGTGAGCGAGTGTCATGGCAAATGATTAAATACGCTGGCAGCGTCAACGTTAGCGTCGGCAGCGTCGTCGTCGTCATCGTCATCGTCTTACATGCGACGCTCTAAAAGTGGAGTCGAAACTTTTCTCATTAGAAAACTTTTACTATTTCCGCTACTCAAGCACAGCAGCAACAACAACAGCAAAAATAACGCCAGCAACTACAAAGACGACAAATGTAAACAAAATCCCCACCGAAAAAAAAGAAAAACAAAAATAGCAAAAAACAATTGAACGCACAGAAATAAAATTTAAAGTCGGCATAAAAAATGGCACAGCAAAGAAAAATATAGGAAAAAAAGCTAAAAACAATAGACAAAAAAAACCTAAATAAAATTTGAACTTAAGTGGAAGAATTGACTTTGTCAACTGCATTTAAGCATTTTTCGCATTACTTGTACTTGTCGTCGCGCTTTATTTGCACTTTGCCGGCATCTGAAAAGAGCATTACAAAGCGCAGAAAGCGCGCACAAGGAGGCGGCGGCCTAAACAAAGGAAGTGCTCTAAATTGCAAAATGAGCGCAATCAAAGTGAGCGCGTAATAAGATTTATTAAATTTTAGACGACGCAGTTGCTTGTCACGCTGCCGGCTGTTGTTTGCTTTATATAGTATGTCATCATCAACAACAGATGACATCCTGCAGCTCACAGCAGCACAACGGACAGCTCTCTCACTCTCTCTCTCTCTCTTCCTCTCTATCCTTATTACTACGTACATACACGCGTGTCGGATCAATGCAATGATATTTGTTATTTGATTTGCTATACGTTGTACAGCAACAACGTTTTACGTTGCCTTTTTCCGGTTTCCTGGCAAGCAAGTTGGCCTCTAATTCGATTTTTCCGCTTTTACTGGTTTTATGATTCGATTTATGTTAGTAACAAAGCTTCAACTGCTGGCAAGTTTGCAGTTCTTTAAAAAAAGCAACTCGCAAAGCAGCTTTTTGCCGAGCTTTAACCTTAACGGATTTCTATGCCTAACCGTTTTCTAACTCAACAGCGCATAAACAGCAGCAAATAATGGCATTAATACTCGTCCAAACAGCAAATACTGTCTGTAATAAGTTGACTATCTCCGGAGTAAACTCAGCCGCAATGCAGGCTAAGCGTCAGGAAATGGAAGTTTGTTGCAAGCGTTGCACTGCCGACACAGCGTCGAAGCGTAACTGGCAAAATGGCATGTAAACTGTTTGGAGAACACCAACTCTTTTTCGATGCGCTTTTGCTCGATCAATAGCCAATGTTTTGCATTATTGATAAACTTGCAACGAAAACTAAACGAAAAGAATATTTATGACACTTTGAATTCAGTTGAGAAAATATTCATAGTTCAGCAGCAACAGCAGCAGCACGAGCAACTTGCGACGTGTGCTTTATGCCTGGGATGTGGCAACGGCATTGGTACGAATTGCCTGCGCTGCATCGTTGAGTGCACAACGGAGACACTGCGGCAACTCACACGCTTCAACGATTGAACGTGTTGGCATTAAGTGGTACGTGTAGCTTCAAAATTGTTATCGATATGATTGCATTTTCGAATACACTACAGACGAGCTTATGCATGCGCAAAGGATGAATCGCTTTAAGGCCAATTTTTAAAAGCTTTTTTACCGAAAAGGTTAAACTAAAATACGCAGAAATTCCTGATATCCAACTACACAAGCTTAAATATAAATGAAAGCAGAAAATTTTCAAAATATTATTTTGACTTTTCGACCAAAATGTTTGATAAATATTAGTTTTCGTCTAAAAATAAGATAGCAAAATAGAAACGAAGGACTATTCGCAAGTAAAATATTTTTTTTCATTTATATTTTGTTTTTCTCCCTTAAATGTTTTATTATTATATTTTTTTAACGTTTATTTCCCATTTTTAAATAGAGGAAACAGTGTGACCATTTACTGTCTACATAAAGCTCAATTTTAAAAAGTCAATTAATCTTACCTGGCAGCACTGATTTAATCGCTGATTAGCTAATTGCTGATTAGTGAACGGCGAACTTTCAAATAAATGCTATATTTATGACTTGAGCTTATGTTAATTAGTAGTTTTGTTTATAATGAATTATTTATATATTCAGTAATGAAAAAAATTAGTTACTTTAGAGAATTCTAATTTAATATTTTTGTTTTTACTTTTTCTGCCTTTTCGTATTTTTTCGAACGTTCGATCTAATTGCAAAAATTCAACGTTTTATCATATTATTTACAAAATAGTGAAGTAATCTGTAGGCTATTCAGATGGTGTATGCATGCCGGCGCGTATTTTCATTTTTAAGCTCAACCCCTTTATAAAAAGCGAAGTTGTTTTGCAAGAGAAACTGATCGAATTATACAATAAGTATTTTATTAATCAAATACTTTTTACTTTTTGTATACACAGCAAATACTAGTTAAATTAATAATTTATTTGTTTCATTGAATAATTTATTTCTGATTTTTTACAATGAAAAAAATTTGTTTGTTATTATCCACATACAGATGATTGTGTTAACAATTGAGCGACGCGTTTTTTATTAAAGTAAACTATACTCAAACGCACTGCAATTGAGTACATCATTCGCGCTCTCTTAAATAATGGCTTGTGTAGACTCTTTCTCAAATGCTAAGCTTCTTTGCATAACATCAAAAGCGTCAATAAAAACAGATGACCATGAGTACCGTTAACCGAAACCGATGCTGCCTTTAATTTATTGAATTTATGATTACCGACTTAATACATCACTTACATTTATATTTAAAAAAAAACTATTTTTCCACTCGGCAACCACTTTTGCATAAACGATACGTCCGCACCAAATTAAAACTGCGCGAAGACTAAAAAAAGCTAAACTGCCGGCAAGCAACTAGGTGCATTACGCAGTACAAATATTTTGCCGAATTAACTTCGATTCTGCTTCTCCACGTTCGTCGTCAGCAAAGTGTTGGTAGAATTGTCACGCAGAATTTATCTTCTATCTATCTTCAATCAAAGATAATCTCCAAATTTGACTAAAATTAAGCCGTTCTCATCAGTAAGACATTAAAAATGTCAATATGTATATATGCACATACAAACATATTTGTATGCAAACAAATGCATATATAGCATGTTTATATGAAATACACTTGATACAGTTTAAACTAGAGGCTAGCGGTAATTTCATTTGCCTTGTGCTGCTCTTGTTGAACTTTGGTCACATATTTTGCATGCAGCACAAAATACCGTGGCGACGTGTACGCTTTGAAAAAAAATTTAATTGTGTGGTACGCACGCTGGATACGCAACATGGAGACACAGACTAAGGCGGCTACGTCACGTAGTTTGTCAACTTGGCTGAGTGCTGCATGCATGCACGACGTGTAACTTCATCAAATTGTCGCGCGCTTAGATGCACACATCCTGCATATCCTGTTTGACAAAGTGTTGAGCCGCTGATGTTGTATTTGTTGTTCTTGTGATTGTTTTTGCACTTTGCTGATAAAATTAGATTTTGGTTCTTGCACTTAACTTGCTCGTTAGTAAAAAAGAAAAGAATAAACTAAAAGTTTTTAGATTGTAGAATGTTTTTGGTGTCTGCAAACTAAAAGCCTGGAATAGTACAGTTAGCAGAGCTACATTTTTTAGGAATTATTGCAGAAATCCTAGCATCCTAAAAGTCTATAAATACATTTGAAAAACGTTTATAAACATAAGAGCAAAAACATTACAGCGAGGTTAATACTATCAAAAGCTTTCAAATGCAGCAACAAAAATATAACTATTCGACGTTTTGTCGTATTTACAAAGTTAAATGCATCAATAAATTAAATTACGTAATAAGTTAACATTTTAAATTCGTTTTACACATTGCTACTGCAATGTGACTTGCGAGAAGTTTATTTATAAAGTCGTGATAAAAACAAAGAAATTGCAAATAAATAAACTACAACTTAATAATGATGTTTTCCATGCGCCACAGGCGTATGCACAGAAGTAGCTTCAAAAGCCAAACGCGCTGCCTCCTGCTGTGCACCAATGGCGGCATGCTCGGCAGCAATGCGTTCATAAGCGCTCAAGTGTTTGTTGGTGGCACGCACAACAGCCGGGCTGGCGTTTGGCGCATGTGCCACGGGCTGCAAAAGAACAAACACTTGCAGTTCACACTAAATACAAAAGCAAAACATTGTTTACCACGTGTCCTGGTGTATGACTGGCATGTTCGGCAGCAATGCGATTATACAATGCAAAGTGCTTATCCTTGGCGCGTTTAACCGCCTCGCTGTCCTCCAACTGATGGCTCAATTGTGGATGGAAACCATTTTCATCGGCCACATATTGCACGGTGCGCACTTGATTCTTTGGATCAACGTAGGAGAATGCCCCACGAATTGTGCCTGAACCATCCGAAACTTCCGTATGCTGGCGATCGACATGCCCAGGTGCGCGGCCAGCTTGATAGCTGAACACATAGGGATTTGCTGGCACATGTGGCTCCGGTGTATTGTGTAGAATATGTGAGACATCAGCGTTGGCGCATGCGCACATCGTTATGACCTTGTTAAAGTTAAGCAGTGCGGAAATATGGGCGTTTAAGTAGACAAATGAGAAGGCGAAGATTTTTTAAAGTTTTTGCTTAAGCTGCCATTTGTATAAATCAGACGCCTAGGCGACTTACCATAATTGCAGAAAATCGCAGCATTGTTGCCAATTGTTGCTATAATTGATGATGTCGTAATAAACTTTTCGTTTGCTGCGCAACTTTATAGACAATCAACTGAGGTGTACAATGATACGACGGCGAGTGTAGACAAGCAACTGAAACACGTCTCGTTGAAACTTTTGTTTTTGCGCAAAATTTCGCTAAATCAATACGAAAAGCCAAATTAAAAACAGGTATTCCTCGCTAGACGTCGGATAAGCATATGCACTGAGCTTGTCGCGGCACACGATTTTTATGTAGCTGGCCGTGTGTCTGTCGTCACGGCCCATCATCTCAGAGATTGAGTTTTTGTTTAGGTTCGAGTCAGTAAACTTGTTTTTTTGCTGCTGTTGAACTTTTTGGTAGAAGTTTTAAATAAAAAAACGTTATTAGGTTCAAAAGAATTTGTGAATTTATTGAACAAGTACATTTAAAATACATTATTTATAATGCGCTACTTTAAGCACTGTCTGGCATATAAGCTGGCCTAGACTACATTCTAACATTTACCATTTGAATAATCTGCATACTAATTACTTAAGCTAAATACTCTTATCTTAGGTTCATATATATTTTCGTACCAGTTCCCTTAAGTCGTATCCACTACAATACATAACAAATAAGGTAACTGATTCCGATATAGTATATATATTTCCTTAAAACTAGCAACTTAAAAACATTTACTACACTAGAGATTTAATCCAAGCAAAGTCTTTGTTACCCAGTTACCATAGGCTGCAATGCGCGTATATACGCCCGGATACTGAGCATTGCCACAGCTTAAGCCCCAGGATACTATGCCGCAGAGTTTGACACGCCCGTTAACCATGGTGACCAGTGGACCTCCTGAATCACCTTGACAGCTATCATGAGCACTAAGTTGGCTTCCTGCGCAGAACATTGTATTCGTTAACGTAGTAGCGCCTAAATACGCCATTGCACAATATTTCCAACTGATTTGTCTCACTTGCGTAAATCGAAGATTTGGTTGGGTTTGCATGACCTCTGCTGACTTTGCGCCCCAACCACTCACATATAGAAGTGCCTGCGGATGTATGACATCAGTCGGTGTAGCCAATAGTATCGGTTGAATAGACCGATTGAATTTCAACGGTGCCATCAGTATAATCAAAGCGATGTCATTATTCAGAGACGTAGGTATGTTAAAAAATTCATGTGGTATAATCCGACGCACTTGTACGAGCACACCGCCAACGCTGTGCTGCGAACTGCCAGCGCGAATTGAATAAAGATCTGGTTGTGTGAACTCCAGCACGCAGTGTGCTGCAGTGATGATAGTCCAGGAGTTGATGATAGTTGCACCACAAATATGTTCTGCTCCGAGTTGTAATGAAGCCTGGTGCGGAAAATAATTGATAGTTGTCTCCCAACCGCCGACAATGCGGCCGTTCAGTTCCAAAGAAGAAGCCGATGTCTCGGAAGCAGCAGTTGTTGAAGCATGTGTAAAGTTTAAGTTTATGGAAGCAAGGCAACAAAATAGTAGACGCAATGCGTGCAGCATTGTCAAGAGTTTGTGCTTCATGGTATGGCTACTAAGGCAGTAGGCAGTAGTAATATGCGTTTATATAGCAACTTATTAGTTCTTATCTGGCTTATCTTATCGGCATCATGGCATAAAGTGACGCAATGACCTTAACTTACTTATTGCATTTACTTAGTCATTTTCGCCTTCAATTATGTGGTGTCTGTAATTCCTTGAACAAGTCGAAAGATGACATTGAAGGCATTATAAATCATATCTCTTTAAAGTTTTGAAGTCGTCACAGTCGTGCCGGCATGTTTCTTGTGGGTATGTTTAATTCTTATACCACACAGAAAACCAGCTAATAAATAAAAAACGCTTTTTTTACTGCCTACAACCTTGCTCTTCTAATCATCTTTCCATCGCAGACACTTGTTCCTTTAGATAATCCAAATGATTGACAGTGTCCTGCATGACATCGTATTGGTAGCCAACATGTTGCAGTATTAAACCCATCTTATGCAGATTCTGATTGCTATAGTCGGAAACAACATCGACTTGTGTAAAGTTCTTGATGGTTTGGTGAAGTATCTGATAAACAAATACAATTACAAATGTTATTGACTAGCTATGTATATTGAACCGACATGACACACCTCATTCGACTTGGAACTACGCACAATTTGTCTAGCGACAGATGCCATATTATTAACGTTGACGCCAACGCGTGAACACAATCGTTTTTTGGAATCGTCGAAAAGATGACGTGCACTGCTACTTGATGCGGAGGCCATTTTTTTTACAGTTAAGTTAATTTTAATCGACAATTAAACACAAAAACAATTAATCCCTTAAACTTCTGTTTAGAATTTAGTAAACAGCTGATTCAGCTGGCAATTGAGTATTGCTTTGCAGTGCTGCCCAACTCCAGCGACATTATTTTTGTAACACCCAAAAGTGCTGCCAAGTCAGGCATAATTAACTAATAACGAATATTTAAAAGTTTGTGATTCCAAGCCAAGAATTTGTATTCTGCACCGTTGGTTGATGCCGTTTTTAATGTTCTTTTTTTTTTACTTAACTGATAGAATTAGATTAGATTTCATTTTTAGCCGCATTCTTGAAGTTAAATGCATTAAGAAGATAACTCAAAATAAATAACTATTTTGTCGTCGCTCATACGTACATTCGTGTAATTAAAATAAAACGCGGTCTTTACGTTTTTGGTTTAAAATAGTTCGATTACATTGAAGTTTATTTATAAAATCATTATATATTTTGGTTCCTGATTCTTCTATCACAGATACCAAAAAAAACAAAAATAAAGTCGATTTCAAATAAATAAGCTTCAACTTAAAAATGATGTTATCCATTTGCCTGCTCATGAGCTCTCAAGTGATCACTAGTGGCCTGTGCATGAACTCTCAAGTGAATTTTATTGGCTTCTTTAACAGCCGGACTGGCGTTTGGAGAATGTTCCTTGGGCTGGAAGAAATAAAAAAAACAGCAGATGCAGTTTACACTAATCTATCTAAGAAAAGCAAAACGCTATTTACTATATTACTGTCATACTCGTCAGCATCCCTTTTATAAGCTCTATAGTGATTATTATAGGCACGACCATTTGCCGCATTGACGCTTGCACCAATTGCGGCATGCTCGTCAGCAATGCGTTTATAAGCCATCAAGTGGATTTTATTGGCTTGTTTAACAGCCGGACTGGCGTTTGGCGAATGTTCCTTGGGCTGCTGCAAGAACAAGAAAAAAAACAACACATACAGTTTACACTAATCACAAAAGCAAAACATTATTTACTGTATTACTGCCATATTCGTCAGATTTCCGATCATATGCCCTATAGTGATCATCATAGGCACGTGCAACTGCCGCATTGGCGCTTGTACCAATGGCGGCATGCTCATTAGCAATCCGTTCATAAGCTCTCAAGTGATTATTACTGGCGCGTTCATTCGCCTCGTTATCCTCCCATTGATGGCTCAACTGTGAATGGAAACCATGCTCATTCGCCCCATATTGCACAGTGCGCACTTCATTGTTTGAGTCAACATAGGAGAATGCCCCATGTATGTTGCCAGATCCATCCGAAACTTCCGTATGCGGGCGATTGACAGCGTTGCCCCATGCGCACATCGTTATGACCTTGTGAAAATTAAGTAGTGCGGAAGTGTGGGCGTTTAAGTAGATGGATGAGAAGTCGAAGATATTTTAAAGTTTTTGCTTAAGCTGCTTTTGTTATAATTCACTTGTCTAGTTGTCTTACCAAAATTGCAGAAAATCTCTGCATTGCAACCGATTATTGCTATAATTGATGATGTTGTAAGAAATTTTTCGTATAATGCGCAACTTTATAGACAATCAACTGAGGTATTCAACTATACTATAGGGAGTGTAGACACGCAAGTAGATCACGTCTCGTTGAAACTTTCGTTCTTGCACAAAATTTCACGAAATCAACACGAAAAGCAAAATTAAAAACAGGTATTCCTCGTTAGATGACGAATCAGAATATGCGTTAAAATTGTTGCGGCATACGATTCTTATATAGCTGTCATCAAGGAACAAATTTGAGAATGAGTTTGGGTACAGACAGTAAACATGTTGTTTTGCTCTTGTGGAACTTTTTTGGTAGAAGTTGTAAACAAAAATAAGTGAATTGGTTCGAAAGAATTTATGAATTTATTGTACAAGTACAATTAAAATACATTATTTAAAATGCGCTACCTTAAGCACTATGTGGCATATAAGGCTAGCTTAGACTGCATTCTTTTTTTTGCATACAAATTACGTAAGCTAAATACTCTTACCTTAGGTATATATCTGTTTTCGTACCAGCTCCCTAAGGGATTAATGATTGTACAGATGTTGCTTAAGTTACATCTATACATATTTTTATAAAGCCCAACTTCGCGAGAGATAATAGCGCATTTAAAGAAATCCTCCATCGGAATGTCTATAACAACGTATAACTAAACTGCTGCATATAAGAATGTCAGTCGAGATAGTCCTGCACGTCGGTGACGGCAGAGTAAGTAGATGAAGTGATACTTGCAAGACTAACAACAACAACAGATCGAGTAGCTACGATGATGCAAAAGCATATAATAAATAAAGAAATTCCGTGCAATAAATAAACAAAGAAATTCCATGCAAAAAGTGTTCAAAAGCGGTCCTCCATCTAAGTACTAACCGCTACCGATGTTGCTTAATTTTTGTTTTTTTTGAAATGCACACGTAGATGACGCCGGCGGTTGCATTGGACAAAAAGTCGCGTCTTCCAGGATGCTATATTTTTTTTTTTTTTTCATTTAACAAAAGTTTAAGTATTTTGTCTTGTGTAATTTAACTTAATACTTTTTCAGAGCTAGTATGGATTATTAATTATGTCATATTTACAATTACTTACAACATATACATTAAAATAAGGTGCTATTAATGCTAATTATTTTTAATGGTCATACCTCTGCTATGACGCTCAGTAACATATTGGGTCAACTGGTCATCTGCGTTTGAATCTTCTTGGTTGAATGAGTTCTTTAGTCGGTAGTGTTTGTAGTATTTTTTAATATTCCTATTTTTGCAATTAACTGATAAAACTAGCTTAGATTTCATTGTTTAGCCGCTTTTATAAAGTTAAACGCATTCAGAAGAAAACTCAAAGTAAATAATTATTTTGCCGTCACTCATACATACATCCGAGTAATTAAAATAAAACGCGGCCTTAACTTTTTGACTTATTTTAAATAGTTAGTTTATTAAGAAATTTATAAAATCGTGGTACACTTTTGATTCTTTTACCACAGCCACCCGTCGTAGCACCAACCTCACCCTACTGAAGCACAGAGAGTTTGTGTGGGCTCGACGAAAAAAAAAAAAAAAAAAGTCGATTGCAAATAAATAAGCTTCAACTTAATAATTATATCTATGCGCCTGCTGTGCACCAATGGCGGCATGCTGGTTAGAAATCCGATCATAGGCTCTATAGTGATTATCATAGGCACGTCCAACAGCCTCATTGGCGCTTGCACCAATGGTGGCATACTGGTCAGCACTCCGTTTAAAAGCTCTCAAGTGATTATTAGTGGCCTGTTCATGAGCTCTCAGGTGGTTATTAGTGGCCCGTTCATGAGCTCTTAAATGAATTTTATTGGCTTGTCTAACAGCCGGACTGGCGTTTGGCGAATGTTCCATGGGCTGCAAGAACAAGAAAAAAAAAATAAAACAACACGTGCAGTTTACACTAATCAGAAATGCAAAACATTATTTACTATATAACTGCCATACTCGTCAGTATTCCCATCATATGCTCTATAGTGATTATTATAGGCCCGTTGATTTGCCGCATTTAAG